>JAGPOW010000261.1:143583568-143596788 GCA_030014935.1 Caiman crocodilus
GAGGCCCCTTAGGTCTGCGGACTAAGGGAAGCTTTCCTGATAAGCCCTGACTTGGGGAAAGTAGCCCAAGTACCTGTATTGGGTCTAGGACTCATTGGACGATCAGGCCTGTGTTTTCCAAGGTGTACAGAGCCAGAAGTAAGTCCAGAGCCTTGGATGGTGGCAGTGGGAACCCCAGGCTAGCGGGTGTGCTCCAGGGAAGGGGTCGGCCAGACACGAGGCACCCCAAGGGAGGCACTCGGAGCCTGGTAGGTGGTCGGGCACAGGGAGGTGGGCGGCTCAACAAGGGAGCACCCCCTACTGGCCCGCCACAAGCCCTACTGACTGTGTTCTCGCATCGTCAGCCCATATTCATCTTGGAGTCAATAATGACGCCAAGATCTCTTTCTGTGACCATGTCTCAAGAAGGGAGTTTCCCAGCTTATAAGTGTTCTGCTGGTTCCTATTGCCTAAGTGCAGCACCCTGCGCTTGTCAGTATTGAAACCCATTCTATTTTCATTAGCCCAACCCTGCAACCTGCCCAGGTTCTGCTGTAATCTGTCCTTCCCTACTAACATGCCCACCTCACCCCAAATCTTGGTATCATCCGCAAATTTAAACAGGCTGCTTTTTACCCCATCATCCAAGTCACTAGTAAAGAAATTGAACAGTACAGGCCCAAGGACCAAGCCCTGGGGGACTCCACTGCCTACTTCACTTCAGGTTGAAAAAGACCCATCCACCACTACCCTCTGAATATGACCCTTCAGCCCATTTGCAATCCATCTGACCGTGTAGGCATCAATGCCACACTCACCTAGCTTTTTAATGAAAATGGGGTGGGAGACAGTGTCAAAGGCCTTGCTGAAGGCCAGAAAAACTACATCCACCGCAATACCTGTGTCCAATGCTTTTGTGACCTGATCATAGAAGGCAATCAGGTTGGTCTGACAGGACCTGCCCCTAGTGAAACCGTGCTGATTGCCCCTGAGCATCATCCCTGCTACTGGCCCATCACAGATGTGCTCCTTCTCAAAGAGTTTCCCTAGGACTGAAGTAAGACTAATGGGCCTATAGTTGTCCAGGTCCTCCCTCTTCCCTTTTTTGAAGATGGGGACCATGTTGGCTTTCTTCCAGTCATCTGGCTCCTGTCCAGAGCACCACGAGTGCTTGTAAAGCCATGCCAGGGGCCCCGCAGTAACCCCTGCCAATTCCCTCAATGCCTTTTATATCCCTCTGCGTGCAATGAAAAGTGATTTTATTGCCATGAGTTCAGCTTACTGGAGAAATTAAACATAAATTTAATAAACCTCCTTAAATTATTTCAATTAACTTTATTATAATATTTTTTGGATCTTACATCCATGTTCCCTACCAAAGTCACAATAGTATATAACTGCATAGTTGAAGGGGCCTCCAAGCTTTTCAATAAGCTAACAAACATAATTCAGCCATGCCTCTGTCTTATAGATTCCTACTGTATACCTCACTTTAGAGTGATTTTCAATGCACTTGGGCATAGTTTGACTGAAACATTTCCATGACATTCTTTTTCTTTAAAATCTGTTAAAAACGGTAAGTGTTTAAAGGCTGTTTATTGGCTTAGAATGTAGGATATCATCCTGGCAGATATTTGATATTGAGCAAGGTACAGTGAGGCATTCTAAAATCCATAATAAATACCATGTACTATATGGTTTTATACTCTATACTATCAATATGAATATACCTATATGCTTTTTAAGTATCTAGATGAATAAATAACTGGAGCTGGAATAGAACACTCAGTTTTCAACATAAGTTCTAGCAGCTTAATAGCTTTTATGAATTGTATAATGAAATCAATACACATTTGTATCCTAATATGCTGTTGAAAGTTGTTTACTTTTCAGTGAAAACTGAAAAGAACCTGATTTTTATTGGAGAGCAATGAAATGAAAGATTGAAGTAAAAATGAACCTGGAACATCTCAGCAAAGGGGAATAACTGGGCCATTTAAAATCTCTACATTTAAAATCTCTACTTTCAGAAAGACATGAGATTTACTTATAAAATAAATAACTAGGTTTTGGGCACATGGTTGTAGCCAGTACTATGATAGTTCATATGGAGGACTTCATTAAACAATCAATCTGTTTGGACAAATTCCTAGAGCAGATAAACATATGTCAATGTAAAAAGCCACTTACAGAATAGGTATCATACATAAGAAATAAAGAATACACAATTAAACATTATCAAATATCAAGTAATATATCTAGGAGCAAAGAATGTGAGCCAAACGTACAGTATAGAGCAGGGGCATACTTGGGTGGTTCTGTGAGTTGCGTGGCAGCACACAGGGAAGTGGCAGTAGCCAGGGTGCCAGTGGTGGCACAATGGTCAGAAGAGTAGTGGCAACAGCTCCTTTTTTTACACTCTCACAAGGTGGGTGACCAGGGCTTGTGGCCTGGTTATGTCTCCCCCTTAGTTACTGTATTGGTATAGGACAATTTATCCTGATGAGCAAGTGCTCTGGAAAGGATTTACAAATCCTTCAGATTGAGATCCTTCTGCAATGTGCAGCCAGAATAGCAAATGTTGTCCTTGAATATATACATTTTGATTAGGCATAGGAAAATAATATTATTGTTTTTGGCACTGTCAAGATTGCTATTAGAATATAGTACCCTGTTCTAGTGTCTGCGGTTCAAGAAATACTTTGATTAACTGGAGGAGGTTCCAAGAAAAGCCATGAGAATGATTAAAGGATTGGAAAGAATTCCAGTGTAAGACTCAAGGAACTCAAGCCATTTTGCTTTATGAAGGGAGGTTAAGGGCTGACTTTTAGATGCTGATCAACCATTTACAACCATGGGGAATGAAACTGGGTAATAGAGAGCCCTCAGTGTAGCAGAACAAGGTATAACAAGATCCAATAGTTGGAAAATTGAAGCTACACAAAATAAATCTAAAAGAACTAAATTACAGATTATATAAATGAGGATTAACTGCTGGCCTACCCTACCCCGTACACAGATCTGAGGGCACATACCCCCTCCCTCCCCCGCTTGCCCGGGAGTGCATGCAGTGGCAGGAGCTGCCTTGCTTCTCAACCCCACACTTCCCCAAATGAGTCATTCACAGCTTCGTCCCATGCCCTGCTCCAGCTGGACAGCGCTTGTTGGTGCCCCTTTGTTTCAATGCCCTGGCACTCACCCTGCTAACACTCACCTCCCCCGCTACGGTACTGCCTAGAGAGACTGTAGAACCCTCATCCTTGGAAGTGTTTAGGAACAGATCAAATAAACATTTGGATGAGATCATTTCGACAGGACTAATCTAAATAAGGGGCTGGACTAGATGAAATCTTGAGGTCTCCCTCCAGCCTTATTATTTTACAATGTATACCAGGAGCTGTGAAATAAACCCACACTGATTAATCTTCTCTTCTTTTTCATCTCTGCTATATAGTATTGTGCCTACTCCAAACTCATATGGGTTTACAGTGAAATTTTCAATGTGAATTTTTCACAACAGCTTGATTTTTTTATTGTTGTCCAAATTTTCTAAAACTGACACTAGATGGTGCTTTAATATATCTTTTCTGATAAGACAGTTCCAAGCCTTTTGGATAATATACAGCCTGCTGCTGCATCAAGAGTAAAATAAAACTAGGATCTCAATCATTATTCTTTTCTCCTAGAAGGAAACAAACTCATAATAAAGCCATTTAAATATATGCAGCAGTCTATAATTAGATGACCTACTTCCTATATGTTTCACCCTGTGACTCTATTTTGAAGAACAATTTTGAAGTTTGTAAGCTATTTAATTTATATATAAATGTAACTTAATATTCATAAACAGTAAGAACATGGAAAAATAATCAAGTATTCCAGTGTCATTCATATTGGTTTTGCACACTGATACGAATTACACTGCAGCATACAAGATAAGCCTCTTTTCCGAGGTAACTCATACAGTAGGCTGATATTACTGCATCTTCCCACTAGGTGGTGGTGAAGCAGGTATAGTCTATCAGCTTTAAGGACTTGTCTATCCTGAGATATCTGCAAACTGACATCACTTAAGCCAGTATAACTTACACAATTATAACATTACTCCACATTGTTTCAGGGTTAGTTTTCTAGTGAACTAAGCCAAACTACCCTAGTTTAATATTTTACATCATTATTGCACCAATCTGAAAGTGTCATCTGTCCTAAGACTTCAAGTCAGATAAGACACAAATACCTAGATTATATTAATCCCCTTCCCCATGTCCCACCACAACAGGTAAATGGTGCTTTGTTATTTTCATTTGAAGGGAAGAAGAAATGGTAAGTGACTGGAACATAGCCAGTCAGGGAAGGTCACCTGTATGGTGCGGGCAGGATCCAGAAGCCATGGTCAGAACTGGAGAACTGGATTTACTAACCCAAGTCGAGAACCAAAGTTAGGGATGTAGAGTCAGAGTCAGAAGCTGAAGTCAGAATTAGGTGAGGGGTTCCAGGCAGGCCAGGAGCATAGTACAGCAGTACTTTGCTTCCTGCTGTCTGCTCTGTTCTTATAAGGCTACATGTAGACAGGTAGCTCAATTCACAACTGAGCATTTTGTCATGCAACAAACCCCAGATTTTATAGGTTAACAAACCCATTGTCCCACATTAAGTACCTTTGAATTTTCTGAATTAACACTTTGCATCAGAACAGCAGTGCTCAACCGTTTTGCCATAAGCCAGGTGGGCAGTGCCCCAGTCCGTCCATGAGCTAGATCTGGGGCATGAGGCAGACACAGCTGACCATAATCCAGCTATGCAGGGAGGGAGGCAGAGGACATGGCCTGGCCATGATCCACCTGTATGGGATGGAAGTGGCCATGGCCCAGTCCTGATCTGGCTGTGCAGGTCTTGGAAATTTGGCATCAGGGGAGGGGTGGTAGTATTAATTGCCACTACTCCCTCACCACCAAATTTCTGGAGCCCTGCGGGTCAGATGCCATGGCTCAGCAGGATGAATTTGGCCTGCAGATTGGGAATTGAACACCCCTGCCTTAGTATAACCATGGTTAATTTGAGTTAATCGCTACTTAAATCTAGTCTGTAAATGGGTGTGCCACATCTGTTTTCATGCAAGTCATATCCCCACCTAACCACTGCCACATTAAACTAGTTGCCTGTTTTTGCCTAAGTGCCTAAAGGATAAATCTTCCTATTCTCTGACTACCTTCAGCCTGGGCCTAAGGCTGAATCTTCTCCAGCTGAGTGTGGGCTCATTACAGAAACCATATGCAAGCAGGTCACTCATCCACCTTCTTTACCAAGACCAGTCCGCTTTAGGGGCATGTGTAGATGAAATAGGGGTCCTAAATTAAAGCAGTGAGTTTTAAAAATGCTGCTTCAATTTAGGGATGATTAAACCCGTCTCATGCACACACCCTGCTGACTTACCTGCCTCCCCAGTATGGAGGGGAGGGCCAGCTGCCAGTGGGCAGAGTGGTCCCTAGGCTGTGTGGGGGCTGGTGCTTCCCTCTGAAGCAGCTGCGGGCCCCACCAGGCGGCACCCACCCATAGGCACCCAGCTCAGGTAGTCCCAGGGGGCACTGCAGCTGTGGAGGGAAGCACCAGGCCCCCACACAGCTCAGGCAGGCAGGCAGGCTCTGGGGGCAGAGCTGCTTTCCCAGGCTGCTGTCAAGCTTCCTGCAGGGCTTCCTGCAGAACCATGGACTGCACAGAGCCCAGTGCTTCACTCTGCAGCTGTAGAGACAGCAAACTAAAACTCCTCAAAGTACTTTAGTTTGCTGCACCCCAAGTCATTTAAGGTATATTACGCTGCTGAATTTCCTACAGCGGCTGGAATTAATGCACAATACACTGCTGAGGTGTGCAAACACTGACACCATTAAAGTGGTGCAAAAGTACTTAGCCTGCTTTCAAGTGTTGTGCAAACACACCTCTTGTTTCATCTATACATGGCCTATGTTTCCAGGCAGTTAAGAGGGCAACCCAGGATCAGTGGTTCTCTTTTGGCACCACAGCCTTCCCTTCCCTCCTTTGCACTCCGCTCCAGGAGCTGTTAACCCTCTTTGTGGCTTCTCCCCCATTTACTAATCATTAGTTGCAGCTGGTTCCCAGCCTTCAGGCTAGGCAGCTGTGGTTCCAGTCCCCTGGAAGGCTGAACCTCCTTTCACCATACTGTGGGGAAAAAATACTAGATAATTGATGTCAAAGTTTAATTTCTTTGTAATACATGTTTTTCTTCCAGAAAATCCTTGTATTTGCATGCATATCATTTTAAATAAAATGTTCTCTTTGCAGTAAAGTAATATACCCACTTGGTCAAGAAAATATTTAATATTCAAATAAATGCAATAGAAAATTTAACCTACTGTATACACATATCCCACTAGATGGAGTTAAACACAATGTGAATCTGATCTAAAAATATCAAAAGGAACAGGAAATTCCATATGTGAATATGGTACAGAGATCTGCAAGAAAGAACTGCTGATAACTAGAAGCAGGGATACATTGTTAAACAAACATGAGAGAGGATGATATATTAGCACTCTATCCATCAGTTTTGTGCTCTCTTTGGGTACCAATATAATGAATACATCCTGAAAACCATTTTGGATTCTGCAGAACGTCTCACATGTATCAAAATCACAAAACAGATGTATAGTCAACAGGGATAAACTGTCTGTGACCATTATGAAAACAGTAGTTGTATAATTTTAACACTCTTGCTTAGGCTGAATAGCATCTTTTTAATCAAGTAGTCCCACTGCTTGCATAATAAGGTACTACATGGATGAAGATAGTAGAACTGAGGGATGGCTTACCAAGAATGAAAGTTCATTTCTCAAACTTGAAAAATAAATTTTACTGATTAAGGATTTCATACTGTATATGCTGCACATACAGGCATTTGCCATGCTGCTAATTTTCAGCATGGCAGATTTTTTTGACACCAGGAGATTCCAGTGTCAAAAAACCCTGCACCTGAAAAAAGAAAGGTGGTGCATGTAGCAGCAAGCATGCACCACCTGAAAGTAAAACCTGACTGGTTGGAGCCATGCCGCCACTGCCAGCCAGGCTCTGCATACCAGATAGCCATTGCTGGAGCCCCAGGACTCCGGGTAAGGCTGCTGGGGCCAGCCCAGATGCTGGCCCCATCTCTCCTACCCCACCTGGGGCAAATTGCTGAGCATTAGAGCATGTGTGCATGAGTGTTCCCAGGGCACAAGTAGCTGTGGCACAACTATATGTCACTATTTGTGACTGGGGAAATGCACATGTGAGCTCATTTGGTCGCGCTTATAAAGAGCCACACGAGACATTCTGGAGGGCCCTTGGAATTTCCTTGCATATGGAAAGGACTATAATCTCCACTTCAAAGAAGAAACCATCTGATGCAATATTTTGGGTGCATTACATACAGTGGAAAACTTTCTTTGGCAGGACCACCCAAATTACACACCATTCTAAACAAGCTTATAGTATGGAATGATTTCTAGGATTATATTTTTTATTATAATAGTGTTCTCTGTAGGCATCCTTTATATACAAATCTTGATAATATATTTATATTTGCATTTGTAACTGTTAATAGTTCTATTACAATATATTTCTGGAAACCTGACTGCAGACTAATATTTTAAACATAGCTGTCATCTGTTCAGTTTTCACAGAATAACCACAGTAGAAAGAGAAAAGGAATATGATCAAGTACATTACTTTAACGCAAACTTAAATATTTCCTTTCAGCTACAGCTATGCAAATCCAGGTACATAACCCAGTAAAAAACATTCTCTTTTGATTTGGCTAGTCAACAATAAAAGTTATATAATCTGTTTGGCTTTTATGTGATCATATTGCAAAGGCACATTACCCGATACTCTACATTATTATACAGCTAATATGGTTAACTCCCTTGTACAGTGTTCATTGTTTGTTCATTGAGGACTGAATATGAATTTTATCAGAAGCCTTGAGATGTCTTTTAAAAAAAACCTAAAGGGGAAAGTAATTTCATAACGCTTAACACTTTAAAATGTTTACCTGATTTGCTTTTTTTCTGTCTGTATCACCTTTAATGTGATGTAGAATGCTAGATGTATGTGTGTTCAGCATCATGAAAACAATATTCAGTGCTATAAGTAGTTTATGGGTATTTTGTCATTCTCTAATGGTTACTGGTTTGCTTGTCTGCATTAAGCTAGGCTAGGAAAAATGAGAAAATGTGTGTCCTCTATGAAGATGAGGCACTGAGATACAGACCAACAGGCAATCACTAACAGTGAGATCTTTTCACTAGCCAGATTTTAAAAGGAAAAGATCTGAATAGACCTGAGAATTGATTCCATACCCCAGGATTATGGGTATAAAAAGATTACTTTAGAGTCATCATCTATGTTACCTTCTCCCTTCCTCTTAGAGCAAACAGCAACTGTTGAAGCAAAAGCTGCTTTATTCATGATAGCAAATTATTAGCAAATACAAATCTTATAAATCTTAATAAGTGACCATTCCCTTAAGCATCAGTGATTCTAAAAGGTCATTTCACTTTACTGTATAGCCAACCAAGTGCATATTTTACTGAAGTGATCCATGTAGTATTCATTTAATAATTTGGGACAGTTTTTTTCTTTTAGGTTATTTCCAATATCAGATGACAAAGAATAGCAACAAGAAAAAAACCTGTTTCTTATGGAAAAAAAATTGTACAGGTCATTACATTCTGTAAGCATGGTTGCAAGACAATTTTACAAAGCTCTATGAAACTTTCTGAATGAAACCGGAGCTGTCACTAGAGACCAAATTCAAGCCAAGTTCCCCAGAAGCATATCACATGTTGCTTCAAGCAGTCCTGAATCAAGTCTGAAAGGGACATAGACTGATTTGTGGTTTTGGGTGGAGACCTTAAATTACTCAACAGGCCTAAACTGGGCACGTCTATATGTGTGCTTTAATGGGCAGTAGACTATTAAACTATGCATTTAAGTGCCGTGTAAAAAACTATAACATTACATAAATGCACAATAAAATATTCTACTGCTCATTAAGTATCACTAAAAAGTGTGCCCACGTTGGAGGTACTAAATTAAATGCACATTAGAAAAAGTGCATTAATGTATCAACACATTCAGAGGTCATTTGGAGCCAGGAGTCATTAGAGGGGAACTATTTTCCAGAGGCACCTTAAGGACAGGGTGAATGATTCCTACCATTGTAATATGCTCTGCAGCATACAGAGGGGATCCCTTTAACTAAACACTAAAATCTCTCCAGGCGAATGTGAAAAGTTTGGGGATTTTTACCTTTCTTATTATTTTCCATTACCAAACTCATTCATTTTTAACAAATTAAATGACTAACCCCCTTCACTCAAACATGAAACTATGTTTATCCCTGTTTTCTCAACAGCACCATGCAAACTTGTGATTCAGGACATTAGATTCATGGCTAATAAGTGCATTGTCCACATATTGAATCCATCCTGACAAGCACCTATTAAAAGGCTGCATTCTATTTGTTCCAAGCTACCCGTCCCTTGCAGTATTGAATCTCCACTACAGCAACTCCTGTAGACACTGCAGCCAAGCAACAATTCCTGCAGCATTGCTTTGTTGTAGTGAAGCACAGATGGCATCAGCAGCCGGAGCCTTTGCAAAATATGAACTCTGAATAAAAGCAGCATGTAGAGGAAGAGGAAATCGTCAAAAAAGTGGGGGGAGGAGGCAAGAAAGCAAAGAAGAGAAGTCCTAAGGGTTGGTTTCTTAGAATAACAAAATCATAGAAAATTAGAGTTGGAAAGATGCTCAGGATGTAATTTAGTCCAACCCCTTGCTCAAAGCAAGACCATCCTCAACTAGATCATCCCAGCCAAAGCTTTGTCTAGCCAGGTTTTGAAAATCTCCAAGGATGGCGATTCCATTGCCTCTCGGTAACCTGTCCCAGTGTTTCACCACCCTCCTAGTGAGGAAGAATTTCCTAATATCCAACTTAAGCCACCCTTGCTGCAGCTTCAGATCACTGCTCCTTCTGTTATCTGCCACCACTGAGAACAGTTGAGCTTCACCTTATTTGGAATCACCCGTCAGGTAATAAAGACTGTTATCAAATCCTCACTGTGCAAGGACTTTCAATTCTTCCTGCTGGTTTCCCAGGCTTGTGCATTTGTGTGCACACACCTGAGGTAACTAGCCAATTGCCCTACGTTCTCACAAAGAATGCGGCCTCCACTCCTGCCCCCTCCTACTTCTGCTTCTTCCAGGTCCCCTACTTCCCCACTTGCCTCAGGACTTTGTTCTCTATCCTCTGGCAAACCTAGTTTAAAACCCTCTTTCCTCTCAGCAAGCATACAGTGAAGGACTGAGAGAGAGAGGATTTCCAAGCAAACTCACAGATTCATAGATTGTTTGGGGCTGGAAGGGACCTTGTAAATCATCAAAGGCAGGAAAAGACAACTGGGGTCAAGTGACCCCAGCAAGGTGAGTCTCCTTTTGAAGACTTCCAGTGTAGGTGACTGCACCACCAATGGAGGAAGTTTATTCACAGTCTGGACACCCTGACTATTTGGGTCCTACCATGCAGTCAGTTTTCCACCCACTGAACAGTCGAGCAGTTAAGCCCACAATATTCAATTTTTTCACAAGGATAACGTAGGATACTATATCAAAAGCCTTTTGGAAATCTAGGTATATAATGTCAACCTTCTCTCCCACGTCCAGGTGGCAAGAGACCTGTTTGTAGAAGGAGATGAGATTGGTAAGACAAGACCGACCCACAATGAAGCCATGCTGGCTGTCATTCAGAACATTCTGACCCTCAACAAGTGTTTCACACATAGATTCTTTAATGAGTTTTTTCTAGAATTTTCCCTGGGAAGAAGATTAGGCTGATTGGCCTGCAGTTGCCTGTGTCCTCCCTCTTCCCCTTCTTGAAGATGGGCACCATGTTGGCCCTCTTCCAATCCTCAGGGATTTCCCTTGTGTGCCATGATTTCTGAAAGAGTTTTGCCAGGAGTTCTGCAATGACCTCAGCCAGCTCCATTAGCACTCTTGGGTGAAGTCCATCTGGTCCTGCTGACTTATAAATGTCTAGCTTTTCTAGTTGGTTTTGCACCAGCTCAGCATCCACAGTGGGAAGGCTATCATTCCCATCATGGCCCCTGTAATCCTTACCTGACTTGCCTTTCCCCTTGGTCTGGTGAAATACCGAAGCAAAGTGGGAACTCAGGAGTTCAGTTTTTTCCTGAGTGTCTGTTACCAGCCGTCCTGAGGTGTTAAGCAGAGGCCTCACACTTCCATTTGTTTTCCTTCTGCTCCCTACATACATAAAGAAGGACTTCTTATTGTCCTTGACTTCCTTAGCTAACTTAAATTCAGTCGCTGCCTTAGCTTTCCTAATAATTTACCTGCAAGTGTGAACCACTGTTGTATAGTCCTCCTTGAGGACTGTCCCTATCTTTCACTGTGCGTACACCTCTTTTTTCTTTTTCAAGAGCACCACAAGAGCACAAGGCAGCCCTTCTGCTACCTTTCCCCTTCATGGGAATGGTTTTCTTTTGTGCTTCAAGGATCTTGTCCTTGAGGAACAACCACCCTTCATGCACCCCATTCGCCTTCTGTCCCTGGTCCTGCAACAGGGAGCACAGAAGAAAAAACTACTTGAGCCTCCAGTCCCTTGAGCCCAGCCCCCAGATCCCTGTAGTCACTCTTGACCCTGTCTGGATTATTCCTGGCTGTGTCATTTATGCCCACATGGATGAGGAGCATGGGGTAGTAGTCAGAGTGATAGAGAAACTTGGGATACCTCTTTGTAATGTCCTGGATGTGGGCCCCAGGAAGGCAGCAGACCTCTCAGGCCAAGGGGCAGATACATCCCTCCGTCCCCCTTAGGAGAGAGTTCCCTGCCACCACTACCCAGAATCCCCTCCTAGGGGTGGGAGTACTTATCTCCTGAGCACTTACCTCCTCCACCTGTCGGAGTCTCCTCATGCGGGATGATGGGAGCATACCTGTTATGCAGCATCAGGGGAGGAGTAGCCCTAGCTCTGCATGCTCTTGATCTCGAGACTACTGTCTTCCAGGTAACTCTGGGAGTGTCTTCATGGCCAGTCTTCTCTGTGGTCACCTTCTCCTCCACTTTCTTCTTCTCTTCTTTTTCCTGGAGTAGGACCTGGCAGTAGCTGTGGAGGTAATCTTTGTGGGCCCTGATGGTGCGTAGCTGATATACTTCCTCCTTAAGCTCCCACATTTGGCCCTCCAGAGACTCCACCAGGGAGCATAACCCACAAGTGGGGGTGCCCCCATACACAGTTACCAGCAGCCATGCCAGGCAGCCCCCACAGTCCAGGGCCATGGGCTCTGTCTGGTTGGAGGTCTCAGAGCTACTATAGAGGCACTTTTGCTGGATGCCAGAGCATCTCTCTGGAGGACCCAACCTCCGGTTAATTCAGGACATGATCCAGGAGCATGCTTTATGCCCCTTTGTTGCTCCCCCTTGCTCTTGACTCTAGTTAAACAAATGTGGGCCAGTAGCACAATAACAGATGTGAGCCAGTGGCACAATGGATAATGTGTCTGACTCTGGATAAGAAGGTTGTAGGTTCAACTCCTTCCTGGCTCATAGAGGCAGCTCTTTTGTGTGCGGACAGGAACAGGATGGGATTTAATGTGGACAAGTGCAGGGTGATGCATCTGGGGAGAGGCAACCACCAGCACACATACTGACTGGGAAGCTCCCCTTTTACTAGCACGGTGGAGGAATGGGATCTTGGCATCATTGTTGATGCCACGATGAACATGAGCCGCCAGTGTCAGATGGTGATAGGGAAGGCCAGCCGAACCCTAGTGTGCATTCAACGATGTATTTCGAGTCAGTCCAAGGTGGTGATCCTCCCCCTTTATGCGGCGTTGGTCAGGCCACAGATGGAGTATTGTGTCCACTTCTGGACGCTGCACTTCAAGAGGGATGTGGACAACCTCGAGAGGGTCCAGAGGAGGGCCACTAGATTGATATACGGACAGCAGGATAGGCCTTACGAGTAGCGTCTGAGGGACCTTAATCTGTTCAGCCTCAGTTAATGGAGGCTGAGGGGGGACCTGGTGGCTGCCTATAAGCTGCTGAGGGGCGATCAGCAGGAAATACAGCAGGCTCTTTTTTCCCGGGCACCACCAGGGGTAATTAGGACCAATGGTCACAAGTTACTGGAGAGCAGGTTTAGGTTGGACATTAGGAAACACTGCTT
>JAGPOW010000261.1:143596888-143619978 GCA_030014935.1 Caiman crocodilus
GCAATAAAAACTTTTTTTTCTTTCAAACTTCCAACTGGCATTCGTATATTGGCTCACGCATGCCGGGCAACGAATTCAGACTTGGGCTGAAGCATAACAAGAGGAGTAGGAAATATCAGAGAAGTTCTAGATGAGAAGACAACTATTATATTGCATCAGTAGAACTCAGCAAATACTTTATAGGAAATTTAAAAAGTAACACTTCTTTTTTTCTGCTCATGTATTGTCCACAACCATTTTAGGATTCCTGAATGTGCTTGTTGTTAAAAAATGATTCCCCGAACTTAGATGACCATCTGAACTCTAGTCCCTGTGGCCAAATCGTGGCAACAAGGACCAGAAACTAAGGCTCCTCCTCCCAGAACATGCTATAGACACTAGATTACAGATGCAGGGTCCCTTTTGCTTCCTTTACTTATTGCACTCTTGGCTGCCCAATGATTAGCTTCAGCAAGAGGGGCAGTTGATGCTCCAGTCAGAGTATGGTATAGTCATTGATTCATAAATTCATAGATTGTAAAGGGCTGGAAGGGACCTTGTAGATCATCGGGTCCAGTCCCCCTGCACTAGGCAGGAAAAGGCAACTCGGGTCAAGTGACCCCAGTGAGGTGACTGTCCAATCTTCTTTTGAAGATTTCCAGGGTAGGTGAGTGCACCACCACTGGAGGGAGTTTATTCCACAGTGTGGACACCCTGACTGTGAAGTTTTTCCTGCAATTGAGCCTGAAGCGGCCTTCCAGGAGTTTGTATCCATTGCTCCTGGTCTTCCTCAGGGGTGTCCTGGTAAACAGCTGTTCACCAAGTTCTTGATGTACTCCTGTGATGTAGTGGTAAGCCACTACCAAGTCCCCTCTCGGCCATCTCTTGTGTAGGCTGAAGAAGTCCAAGTCCCTCAGTCTCTCCTTGTATGGCTTGTCCTGCAAGTCCTTGATCATACAGCCCTTGTGGGAGCACAGAAGGAAAAACTACTTGAGCCCCAAGACCTTTGAGCCCAGAGCCCTGTAGTCACTCATGACCCAGTCCAGATTACTCCTGGCCATATTGTTCATGACTGCATGGATGAGGAGCATGGGGTAGTAGTCGGAGGGGTGGATGAGTCTGGGGATCCTCTCTGCAATGTCCCAGATGTGGGCCCCAGGAAAGTAGCAGACCTCTCAGGCCAAAGGGTCCAGACAGGAGATAGGTCCCTCCATGCCTCTTAGGAGAGAGCTTTCTCTTCCACCTTCTTATCTACTTCTTTTTCCTGGAGTAGGGTCTGGCAGTAGCTGTCAATGTGATTATTGTGGGCCCTGATGGTGCATAGCTGATGCACCTCCCCCTCAAGCTCCCGCATTCAGCCCTCCAGAGACTCCACCAGGGAACATACCCCACAAGTGGGGGTGCCTTCATGTGCAGTTGCCAGCAGCCATGCCAGGCAGCCCCAGAAGTCCAGGGCCATGGGCTCTATCTGGGTGGAGGTCTCAGTCATGCCGGGATACCTGTCGGTACAATGAGTCGCTGCCATTCCCAAGAGTGATTGTGTGATAATAGGCTATGCTGCTACCTGCAAACTGCCAGCAAACTGCTTCCCCTGTTGGCATTCCTTGTTCGCTGGCTCCCTGATAGCCTGGGGAGTCTCCTTTTATATTCTCTTGAGCCTGAGCTAACTCAGCACCTTTGTTGGGCTTCTGTCCAGCCCAGTCATCAATCACACAGCAGTCAGCAATCCCACAACAATCAGCAACAACCAGCAATCAACACTTGCTCAGCAGTCATTTCCAACCTCTCAGAGCACACCCCTTCAGGTGCTTAGGGTATTTCCTGGAAGGCGGTACATATGGATGTGAATGCCTTTGGTTGAGGATGGATTTAGATTCAGTTCTCCCAAACCCTGGGCAAGTGCTTAATCTCTAGGTCATTGTGTAAAAGGTAGACACTGCTGCCAGCATTTCTGAGTTGAACTGAGTGCTGTTGGTGTGCATGAAATGTGTTCAGAATGTGCTCAAGGAATTGGATCACTAAAGCTAAGTACAGACAGCCAAAAAGCCCAAGGCTAAATTGATTCAATCTTTGCAGGTTAATCTAAGCTGCATAGATTGAATTGATAAGCAAGTGAACAGACATTCAATTTTGATTCAGGAAATGTAGCCTCATGCCTGCAGTGGCTCAGGCCAGAAGCTGGGATGGGGGTTGGCATTAGAGCACACCTCTCTGCTGAGCTGGAATAGACAGCTTGGGCCAAGGCTAGCCCACACACTGTGATGGGTGGAGATAGGGTAGGTGCAAAGCACCTTGGGAGGTGCAGGTTGGGGAGTTAACTTGAGTCAGGAGGGGAACTGGGACAGATGTTCAATAAACTGATTTAACCCAAATCAGTTAAGTCCAGTACTACATCCATCAAGGTTTATCTTAAACTGGTTTCAGCTATTTTGAAAGCAGTTTATGTGCACTGATCTTCCGTTGTGTTACATATTTGAAATGCTTTACAATCACTTATGCCAGTTTATGTGTAATTTTTTACTCTAGTTTAAAGGAGTTTAGTTGTCTTCTGACAGGACCTGTGCCCAGCAAGGCTGTGGCGCCCCCTGGTGGACATGCAGCTCCTGCCTACTTTGACCCTTTGGGGTGCCCTTTCCTATTATTTTTGTTTGCCACACTTTGATATTGTTCAAAAAGGGTGGGGAGGTAGGTCTCAAACCTTGGCAGACCCCTCAGGCACTTCTTCGGCTTTCCTTCCACCCCATATGGCCACACTCAGTCCTCTGGTATTAATTAGAACAGAAAGGCAAGCAACTGCTTTCAAACAAAACCTCCCTGACTCCGGGGAAACCAAATGTTTAGCCAGCCCTGCTTCTCTTGGGCTCACTTCTCTGCCTTCAGGGCATTTTGGTGCCTGCCAGGGTGTTGCCTGCAGCCCCCATCTCCTGAGGGCTCTGTTCCCTGCACTGCACCAAGCATTCCTCTGGGCACTGATTTTATATGCCGCACAGCCCTGCCCCTTGGGTCAGGTGCCTCCCTAGTCCCACACAGGGGTTTTTCCTTATATGTAATGGGCAGCCAGCCCCTCCCTGCTCCAGCTTAGCTCTGCTGCTTGCAGCCTTTGTACTGTTGTCACCTAAATCCAGGCTCAAATTTTCAGGCCAAAATAAAAGCAGTGCCTGAACCGAGGGCCAGCCTGGATTGCTCTTTGGAACTTAGTCACCTAAATCCATCCTCAGCTTTGCTTGACCAATCTGGATATTGTCCTATGCTAGGTGAATTTCGTATAGTTTTTATATTATCCTCATGATTTCATATTGGTCTTGCATGCATACAATTGAATTCATACAGTCTTGAATTTTATATCATTCTTATATTTGCCTCATGATTTCTTACTGGGCTCTGGCTGAAAAATGTGGTTAAAACTGAGATCTTTTTGAGATCTTTGTTTAGCAAGATAAAGCTAGAGGTAGAAAAGTGGACCCTGGGGAAAACTTGTTTAAGAAGCAGGGGTCTTTGTAAGTTGATTTTGAGTAATTTTTCATATTACTCACGTTAGATGTGAAACTTTATACACTGTGCACAACAGTGTTATTGCATTGTTTATTCTATATCAAGTGTGGAGCTGCCTAAAAAATGGATTTTCACGGGGAAAAATAGTTGGTCCATCAAAAGAGTTTGTTTCAATAAAATGGAAACAGTTCATTCATAATATCCATTCTTAAAATTATCTCTATGATATTATGTTAAAAATAGTTTATTAATGTCTACCTATCAAGTCACCATTTTTTTTTATATTCCAATCAGTCATTAATATTTTAATTGGTATTTGTTTTTTAAATGGATAGTCAAAATTGTAACTGAAGTTTGGTATTCTACTTGATCCTCCGTTTTCCTCAATTGATCTTCTAATCTAAACGAATAATTCCTATGGTCACTGGTATCATAAATGGTATAATGTATATAAACATATCTTTGGAGGAAAGCTTTTTTAAGGGGAAAAATGATTTTTTTCTTTCAAATATATCCAATCTTTTACAAATGCTTCATTTACCTTTAATTAATTTAATTTAGATTTTAATTTTAATTTAATGTCAAAATCAGCATGGTATGCAGAACATTTAGATTTTGATGAAAGCAACACTTACCTACAACAAAGAAGGGTCAATGCTAAACTGCAGCCTACCAGTAATTAAACATTTTAAGAGCTTAGGAAATTTATAATAAAGCAAGCAGTTTTATGAAACACATAGCCTACCCAAGAAAGCTACAAAAGCAAGGAGGGGAAAAGCTAAGTCACCTAACCATGTGTACCTTCCCTTTCACTACACAACTGTTCCATGACCCACCTGCTATATGCCAGTCTCTCCTAATCCCATTAATCACAGCTCATCTTCAAATACTCCTGAACAACTCAATCAATTGTTACACTGGTTTAAAACCAATTTCATTTTCTATGCCCGGGTGGCATATATATCTGTGGAACTGCAGATTTTGGCACTTGCACATAGTTTAGGATTCAGTTTCCCCACTATGGAAATAGAATTACTCTGTGTTCTAAACAGTCTGCACTGGTCCAATGCACTTCACATTTAATAGCCATCAATTAGACAATAATGGGAAAGCTCTTGTCCCATTGGGAACAAGGGGCCAGGCCAGAACCTAGGACCCTCCTGCTTTCTGAAACAGCATCCACATCACTGAGCCACAGTAACGTAAGGGTGAATGGGGTGAGTGGAGCACAAACTCAGGACTCTGCCTAAGCAGGAGTGGAGCAGGAGGGGCGCACACAATGGAGCAAGAAACAGCTCACCCTCCTGTCCCTCACTCTCCCTTCTTCTATGACTTTCCAGCTTCAACTCTGGCAGCATAGGAGTGTTTGTGTGACTGAAAGGCACCCTGGGAAACACAGCAGTGTTGACAAGCAGAATTAAGGGAAAACAGGTGGACTTCACTGCTGCTGTGGGGGAGTCATCACCCCATTCTTTTGCTGCTGAAAACAGAAGATATTTGGCCACTTGAGACAGGAGTCTGTGGCAAAAAAGACACTTCTCCCCTAAGGTGCAGTGAACTCCAGCAGCTGCTTCTGTACTGCCTCTCACTATGAGAACTTCTGGAGCCAGAGTCCAGCAAAGGAGGTACAGAAAGAAGAGAGAATGGGGGACCTGCCCTAAGCATAGTCCTGGCCAGTTACACCTCTGCTGAACCATGCACACCTAAGTTTGTACTCTTCTTCCTGACCCTATGCATCTCCCTCTCTTGGCTATAAAGAAGGCCTGACCTGACCCTTTGCTGGGAAGCAGGAGAAAGAAAATCAAAACCCTTTCTCACTGAAGGAGACCTACACCCTGGGATTCCTACTCCCTGGGACAGTGTTCTAACCATTACCCCCTTGTACTGCAAGGTGGTGTAGTTTTCACCTCCCTAATAATTTGGGACTTGCTCATGTGGGCAATTCTATTTCTCCACCCTAGTTCCCAGCCATAGCATACTTAGTTGGCTAACACAGGCAATGTTGAATTGAAAAACTGTATAGAAGCACCCCAAACTTACGTGTACATAAATTGGGGCAATTTTTCACATACACATGGCTACATATGCATCATACAGACATGTGAAGTGAAACAGAATTAAGTCCCAAATGTCCACCACTCCTAGTGTGGGGAGAAAGGAAATCTGCTGAATGTATGTGGGTAGCAATGTGACGGATGAGAGGGGCAGAGTTTATTTTGTGGTTTGCAGCATGCCTTAACAGCAGGAGCTGTGCTTAGGGGTGGAGAAGGGGAGTTGCCTACTGTTTGGTAGCTTACCTTTTCATTTTCTTGCTTTTGTGACATTCTGCCAGAATTTCTGTCAGCTCTAGCTGCTTCCTAGAGAGACTTTTTGTGCATTGCCTCTGTCTGCTTGGATTTCTATTAGAGTGAACACACTCATGTGCTAAAATATCTGAAGAAAGCAAGTACAAAATGAACACACACAGGTAAACCTGCTGGGCTATTCAAGACCTAGCTGCTCTTTTTTTTTCAAACAATGTATTGAAAAAAAATCTGTTCTATTACACCAAGAAAAGGTTTGACAACTTCACTCCTGAAGGCCTATTAATAAAATGCATTACAGCCCCTGTTCTGTGATTGATTCTTTGAGGGGCACAAGAATCCACCTAGCGAGTATCACTTGAAGGAATGGGTCTGAGGTGAGAAGCAGGAGGAGCAATTCTGCCTGGAAGCGTGAAATTAAGTGTCTTTCTCCATAAATGACGAATCGATGGATTTCAACCATGCAAAAGAAAAATTAGTTCTCAGAGGAAACGCTAATTATTACTTCTACCCAACAGCACATCTTCTGCTATATGAAATATTTTGTTGACATGTCTACTCATGTGTCACAATATGCAGTTCTGAATACAAAATGAGACAGACATTTATCTGGTTTGTCTTCCAGATTAGCATAGTGTCTTGTCCTCAATGAGGAGGTTGTAATCCTAGCTGTAAATTAGTGGGGGAAAGGCAGATGTACTGATTTCTTTTATAAAGTGCATGAAATATAAAGATAACAATAAATAGAACAAAAGATGTCTTATACAAGAGTTGAACGAAACACTACTTTCTGCGTTTAGCAACAGCACTTCAACAGCATTAGTGGCAGCTAATCTGCTACTGTTGTTATCTGTACCATTAAATTAACAAATTTCACAGAAAAAAGTCTATAAATTCTGTAAATTATTTTTGTTCTATCCTTCTTGCTTTTCATCCTCAAGTAGCTTCCACAGCATGGAGGAGAATACTGGTTGCCAGATGAGAGTAAGAGCATGCTCCATCTGGTATGAGAACCTATCAGATATTTTCCCATTTGGAGCCTACACCAAGTGTAGAGCTCTAGAAGAATGAAGGATTCCTCACCAGACATCATGTATATCCTTTTCCCTGCCTGCCACATCCTACTGCCAACTACAGCTGTGCATGCCACTTGCACTTGAAACCCAACTTTGTGACTTGCTAATAACCTTGCATGGTTCATCAAGAGAGAAATCGCAGAATTATGGCCTTTTAGTATGAACCATAATGCAGTATTTCTAGGTCATTCACTGTGTGTTTCATGTAGTACATCCAAATTTTCTTTCTTGGCTATGATGCATACCCTTTCTGGTATCAGGGAAGAGAAGCTGTCTTTTGAGCAACACACATGGAACGAGCAGCTCTGTCTCTGAGGACAAGTCATGAACCTCCTTCAACCAGCCCTACTGATTCGGTTTCAGGTGTTTATATTCACATGAATCACAAGATTCTGTCTTTTGGGTATCCTCCCAAAATTCTGCCCTGGAAATTTATGATGTCAAATACAATTTCACTCAGCTTGGTATGATTCCCATGATCCCCACATTATGACTGTTCTGCAGCTGAATTTTTATATTTTCAAAAGTTTTGCATTTTTTTCCTATGGAAGATTTTCCCTCCCTGAATGAAACCTCTGTTCATTGTTCCTATTTTGACTGTACTTGAAATTATGCACTTCTACAACAGACAAGCAATCCAGAATTTCTTTCTTGCTGAAAATTTGGACATATTGAAATTTGAGCACAGAAGCACATAAAGAGTCAATAAACTCTGAAGACCCATTTAGGAGAAAACTGACATTGAAATCAAATATTGCCCCTGTTATCCTATGATGTCTTTTGGGGCTTAGTTTTATAAGTACTACAGTATCAAACTTCTCACTTAAGAACTATTATTGTTAGGAGAAAAATAAGCCTTACTTTTTTAGTTAGAATGAATAATGCATAACAATGAACTGGACCCATTCTTGATCTCATTAAACTGTGAATGAACCAGTCATGCTTTGTCTTTCCAATCAAAAGAACAGTTGCATGTTGCCTGGAATCCTCCATCTGTGCTGAATGTAAAATGTGTTATTTTTCCTGAAGAAGTACAGTACAGCAAGCTGTGTTAAAGGATGTTGCTTGTTTTCCCTGGGCTCTTCAGGGGATTCCTAAATATGCATTTGTCTGGTTCTGGTATTAATCTGAGCAAAAGCAATCTTTACAGCTTTCTTCTAAAAGTCTTCAAGCAGTCTGTATTTTGTCTCCTTGAATGACAGAGTACATACTTGGTACTTTTTAACTTAATAAGGCTTAATTGAGAAAACTACAAAAATTTATGTGAATGTGTCTATTCATAATTATGTCTTTCAAACTCAAAGCTGAAGTTCAAGGGCTTTTAAGGCACAAAGAAAAGGGACAGCATGGTTACCAAGGGGAAAAGGCATTCACAGTTAAAGAATTATTCCTTCACACTTCCTTTCCTGGACATTGTACAAAGCACTTTAATTTGGTTCTGTGAGGTGCATCATAGAGTCCAGAGGAGAGCCATGTGCATGATCAGAGGGCAAGAGAACAGGCCTTATGAAGACAGGCTGAGAGCCATGGGACTTTTCAGCATGGAAAAGTGCAGGCTCAGGGGGGACCTGGTGGCTGTCCATAAGTACATAAGAGGTGTACATCAGGATCTGGGGGAACATCTGTTCACTAGAGTGCCCCAAGGAATGACAAGGTCCAACAGTCACAAATTCTTCCAAGCCTGTTTTAGGCTGGATATAAAGAAAAACTTCTTTACTGTCTGATCTCCCAAGGCCTGGAATAAGCTTCCTCCAGAGGTGGTGCAAGCACCTACTCTGGGCTCTTTTAAGAAACGCATATCTTGCTGGGATCCTTTGACCCTAGCTGACTTCCTGCCCCTGGGACAGCGGGCTGGACCCTATGATCTTCTAAGGTCCCTTTCAGCCTTAACATCTATGAAATTTATGAACTTAACCATTGCCTCTGGGCTTCCCCACATTGTGAGTGTTCATATATTTGGGGTAGATTGCTTGTGTTATCATAGGAGCCAAAACTTGGAAAGAAGTTTGTTCTCCTGACCCAGTGAAGTGTGAAAACAGTGGAAATGTGTCTATTTTTGAGGCGAAGTAGCACACTTACCTGACAGTACTGACTTAAGATGGGTAGGGACCTAGTGCTATAATCATCTTGGACTATTAATACCGTGTAACACTAATAAAACATGGTAGCAGAGAGGAAGCGTGAGTATTAAGGGGTGAGAAACCAAGTGGAAGAAAGCAAAACAAACCAGAAGTGTAAGACAAAGTACATATAAACTTTTAATGAATTAACTTTACAAAAGACAATGGCATCAAAACATTTGACACGTTTGTACAAAACTGGTCCTGCAGCGTTAGGACTGTCTCCAGGAAAGAATGCCAACAAAGTGCCCCCAACGTGTCACTGCCTATGAGATGCAACTGGTGAAACATCCAAACTGTGTATGGTAGAACAGAATCAAGTTATTTACAAATACTGTATATTGTAATATCAGCTAGTGGATGCTATCAAGGAGGCTACCGCATTTTTCCAGAAAACACCATGCATCAGAAAATATTATGCACCCCTAGCTTTATTGCCTTATGATTTTTTTGTGTTGTTTATCACAACCATTTTCTTTTAGTCCCTTCTGTATCAGTCCCTTTGTTTTCAGTCTCTTTCTCAATCCCTGATTCTTTTCTTCTTGCTTTGGAGCAACAATCCAAGTGGCAATATAGTCTTCCAGTCCTATAGCACACATCACAACTGTCCTGGAACATAATAATACTGACGTGTGTAATGATGGACTATGGGATTATTCTGCAGCCATATTAAAATAAGTGCCACATATCAGAAAATAACACGCATGTTCATGTTAAGGGCCAAAATGGAGTAAAAAAGTGCGTGATACTTTCCTGAAAATATGCTATAGTTGACATCTACAAATATTCTTCAGGATGTCACATTTCCTTGTGAAAGGGATCTTGTCATTTCAGTATGTACAAAATAGGTCTTCAGTTCTCCTTTGCCTTTTACATTTATTATTCCTCTGCAAGTGCTCATATACCCGAGTGTTTGCAAGATGTTGTTTGTCTCCTCTGTAACCTGAAACACAATACAGTGGTTTTGTTTATTCTTTTAAATAATGAGCCCAGATAGAGAAAAGAAAAAATTTCTCTTAGCATTTAGCACAGAAAGTCAGTCCTGAGTACTCATGATGTTGTCATGATGTTTAAAAATGGAGCAAGCCTCTTCAATATCTTACAGTTTTGAGCACCTGCTGACTCAGGGTCTCCATAATTGGACTTAAGTGCATAATGTTGTAAATATCACAAATATTGTGACTAGGTTTGAAAACAAAGGCCCTACATATATATAAGTGAGGGTAACTATTGCCTCAGCTAAAGGAAAACACTCCACAGACAGTTTTCAGACATTCAAGAGTTATCTGTCCTTTCAGCATAACCTTGCTTCTATTAATTTCTATAAGTACTTTGGTTATATGAATGGTGTGACAGTAAAGTGTTAGCATCACTGGTCATAGCTTTATGACCTAGTGTGAACGACTCCTATTCCTCACTCTGCATGTCACCCTCAATTGTGTGCTGTGCTTTGTCAGAGTACTTTAGGATTAACCCTCATTGATTAAAGGCTGCTGGATAACCTGAACTGTGATGGGCTGCATGCTTTTCTTTGCAGCATGAACAAATGTTTGCCAGCCACTAGTTTGAAACCAAAGTCATTCTCAATTTTTCCATAAGAAGATATTATTGTTGTTGTTGATGTTTTTATTATTGTTATAGTGGGTAGGAGCTCTAGGTGCGGTTCAGCACCTCATTGTGCTATACAACATAGAAAAGGAAGAAAAAGGTGGTTCCTGGATGTTAAAATGGTTTCCAACCAGCAAAACCTGGTAACTAACCCACTGCCTATAAAGGTCCCTGAATAGACTGTTATTAATCTACAGGTCCCAGATGCTAACTCGATGCAAATGGCTTAGTGGCTGTGTCTACTTGAGATGCTACATCACCGCAACAACAAGCTACAGCGATGTAGCTCATCACTATGGCAACGCAGCATTGGCGAGCATGAACTGTGATGCTGATGCTAGTGCACAGTAGCAATGACTACTGTGCAGTAGCTCCTTGGTGCTTCATAGAAAGGTCAGAAACAACCCATAGGCTGCTAGGACTGTGCGGTAACTAATGTTACTGCACAATCAACTAGATTACTGTGCAGTAACCACTGTGCAACTGGGTGCATGTGTAGAAGCCCGGTGAGCTGAACTCTGGGTGCATTTACACATTAAATTAATATAAAGAAATAAGCTTGAGTACATATTGCACCAGAGTTTATTGCTCCTGAGCACTGTATTTACACGTGTGCCCAGGACTGTAGTACATTGAGCTGGGATGGCCAGGGAGCACTGGGGTAGCCCACTGCAGCACTTCTGGTTTCTCTGAACCCCTGTGGCCTGGGGCAAAGCAGCCTGCACAGCCTAGTCTCCATGGCTCAGGGGCATAACAGGCTATGCGGGCTGTGTGGGGTCTGCCTCCCTGTCCTGTGGGGCCTGTGGGAAGGGTATCGAGATGGTGGGAGGGGTGGAGGAATTCCCCAGATGCAGTGGGAGAAGCGGCAGCCAGGGCCACTCAATTAACTGGTTTATTTTGTTATCCAGCATTCCCACATTTCTGGGGGGGGATGCTGGATAACAGCTTTTACTGTACTAATGTAAGGTGGCGTTTATTAGTTTACTGTGACCTAATAGGGCCACATGTGTAGATGCAGAGACTTTATTGTGGAGCTAATTAGGCAGCTTTGCAGGAAATGTCTCATCTATATGTGCTCTCTGGCCGCGTCCAGATGTGCAGGGGCATGCACCTGCAGCAGCACAAACAACGGTACAAATTTGTCACCACTTTGTACTGCAGTGCATGCTCCTGTGGAGATGTTTTGCTGTGGGACACTATGTCCCTCTTTAGGCAAACAGTCTTGCCCAGCTCCTCCTGGCTCCCAGTTTGCTGGAGCAGCCAGGGCACAAATGAAGGAATGGAGAAACTCCTGCTAGCAGCCAGAGCATCTCCCTGGACAACCAAGCCTCTGTTTGTTCCAGAACATGCTAGTATAGTGTGTACTGAGTCACTTTTTTTCTAGGGTTGTTTTTTTGCTACCAGGAAAGTCTGATAGCAAGTTTTGCCTCTGCACTGCAAATTGGAGCATGTGGCATACTTTACTGTTCCCTGCGTGTGGTTTTTGGAACCACAAAGTGCACATGCCTGCATGTGGGGACACAGCCTCTGTGTACAATAAAACACATTTAACTTTCTTTCCCTTTTTTGGAACACTGGGCATCAGAAGTGCCCTGCAGAGACAGTGCTGCTTCTACCTGATCACTTTTTTAAATTCATGAAATCCAAATGTGTGCTTTCTTTGTGACAGCATGACAGCATCTCTTGTTGGACAGCATTCAAAGCTCTTCACAATTTTCTCCACTGTGTTTTCCTCCTTTGTCAAGGCAGAATTTGATTCTCTTGGGAAAGGTTAGAATGGAAGTAGCAAGTAGTCCTGCTCTTTTGCTTTACTGAAATGCCTTTGAATTAGAGTGACCATATGTCCTGGGCTGGCTGGGATAGTTCTGGATTTTGGAGGCTGGTCCCAGCTAGCCAGTGAAAATTAAAATGAGCATCCCAAGCACAGGGCACAGAGGCAGAGCAGCAGGAGCTGTGAAATAGGAAGCCTTTGCAGAGAGCAGAATTGCCCTAAAATAGGTTAGCTTGATTAGTGGAATGACCATTAACACTAACTGCTACCTCACAGGTGATTATTAATAACTGTGAAGTAAAGAACACTGGGCACATCTACACATGCACATTTACTGTGCAGTAACTGGAATTACTGCACAGTACAAATATGCATCTACATATACATGCCAGTACTGCACTGTAAATATGGTGACTTATGCTGATTTGAGCGTAAGTTTGGTGCCTGTATTATGCAGGCATTAAATTTACAACCAATTAGTTACTGAACACATGTAGATGCATGTATAGATGCCTCAATGTACAGTAACAACATTATTGTGCTTTAATGCCTGCATGAGTAGACATGCCTACTAGGTCATTAGTGGGCCATTGACTCCATGTAGCTGGCAAAGGTGGGGATGGGGTCAGTGTCCTGGATTTCACATAGTTTCATATGGTTACCCTATTTTGAATCCTGATTCTTCTGCAAGGTGCATATGCAGCTGCTTTTCTACTCTCTAACGTGAGTTGGTGGGGATATTCTTTCATTGATTCTCTTATTCGATAAACTTGCTGGCCATGCTTCCAACACTGAAGGAACAAGTTTAAACAGCAACACAAAAAAAGAGATACCTGTATCTTATCTAGAATGCCTGTGCTGTCCATCCTGCTAGCCACATTTACTGTGTTACCCCAAATGTCGTACTGTGGTTTTTGAGCTCCAATGACTCCAGCTATTACAGGTCCATGGTTAATGCCTGAAAAGTAGCACACATTTTTCATTAATATAAAAGGTGCTCCAAGTAAGCAACAAGTAGTGCAGTTGGCCAAATAACCAGTAAATGTCACGCCAGTATGTATTATATTTTAATATAAATTCCAACTGTTAGTCCATTTCATTATATTTCACAGAAAACCTCTTAGGTCTATTTTTTCCACAAGTTTCTTAAAAAGTCACTACTGCCATCATTACACATTGTGAGAAAGGCATTTTAGAGAGACCATCTATTTTTGATTAAACAGGTGTACCAGAATTTCCTACCATTCCTAATTTTAATTAATGGGATTCCCCTTCTCTATAAATAAATGCTGGCTGAATCAAGCTGTATTTACAGTTCACTCTGCTTTTGAAATATGAAGTAGACTACTGTGCTCTTGGACGCTTTCAATCTTTACAGTGGGTGCTCTTTTAATTATAGGATTGACCTAGACTGTCTAGATTAATCCATAAATCTACACGATTCCACTCGTATCTTCAGTGTGTTGTAGCAGAATGTTAGGAGACTCTCTTGAGAGCTGAATAAGATAATACAGAGCCTCCCCAAGACACCTTGGGCATCTCAATCCTGCAGTAATTCTGGGATCCTGAGGTCACTGAGAATGGGGGAAAGAGACTTTGATAATAGGGAAAGCAGCAGGAAGAGAAAGAGTGCATTTTCAATAACTAAAGAGCAACTCACAAAGATAGTCTTATGGACCCAGAGGAACAAACTTCCACCTTCACATTCCTTCATGCAAAAATGAAGTTTATTTTCTACCTATGGGGACCTTTTACCATCTTTAATTTTCCCTGAGCCTGAGGAAGGGCGTGTGTGCCCAAAAGCTTGCAGAAGAAGATCCTTTTTTTGATCTCTTAGTTGGTCTAATAAAAAGTATCATCTCTGAACCAAGAGTTCTAGAGTTTTGCATTTCTTATCATAATGACTACATTTCTTTAAAATATAGGAGCCAGTTCCTGTTCAGAGGGGGGAAACTACTATGGATCAAAGGAAGTTTGTAATGCAACAAATATACTCCAGACTATGAATTATATAATTAAAAAGAATAAACCAAACTGAACTCCAAGCATGTGTTTGATATCTCAGTAATGAATCAGGTTTTTGTTATATACAGCCCCTATCTTAACATATACATTAGAACTTCGAAGAAAAGCACCCCACATTTGTAAAAGCATCATGCAACAAAAATGACAGTGTGACAGTAATGTAGGTAAGCTCATCTAGCCTGGAAAAAAAACAGTGGTCAAAACGTAGTGGCACAGACTATAAACCTGCCTGTGGCACAGGCTATAAACCAGGCTATAAACCTGCCAGAGTTTCTGAAGGAAGATGCTGTTGCCATATAACCTAGGCAATAGCAAAAATCCCATACGATAGGAGGCAAGTTCCATAAAGCTCAATTTTGCAGCATCTAACCATTACGTGTCCTGCTGCCAAAGGGAATTCATGTCCCTGACTCAGATGTCTGGCTCCCTATATATTGCATAGAGAAAAAGAGACAGCTCGAATGGGATCCACAAAAGCCAACATTTTGTGAGGCCTCAGCTATTGGGCTACTGGTAGGGAAAGTAAGGGGGGAAACATACCCCCACCCCCGAGAGGGCCATCCCCACTGCCAATGGCTTCTGTGGGTGCTTGCCAGCTCCATCCCCACTGGCATCTGTGGGTGTCCCCCCCAGATTCAAGAGGCACCAGTTGCCCATGCCTAAGCTGAAGGCCTAAGCGTCAAGCCCCTCTCTGTGCCTGGCATTCAATGCCTAATTGCATATCTGGAAGACTGAGATTCCGATTCAAACCCCTTCTCTAGCTGGGTGCACTTGAACCCACATCTCTTACTTCCAAGGAAATCCTGTAGTTTGGAGTGATGTGCTCTTTATCTTTGCTCTGCACGTTATTCCACTGTGTAATAATACTTAAATATTTGTTGGAGCAGGAGCTGGGATACAGGTGTTTCATTTTTAGTCAAATATCCTGACATTGAGTTATACTGTCACTCAGTATCTCATCTTCTTCCTTTTGCCTAAGAGCAATTATTATTCCACAGAAAGTGAAACAGATTTAATAGGAAGGATGGAAAACAGCCCTCCCCAGAGTATCCTATTGCTCTGTAATTAAGATGCACCTTTGTGAGATGGACACTGTGAGTTTGAATTGTCTGGAGACCTAGCAGGAACTGAACCCAGGTCTCCCCTATCCTGGAAGAGTGCTCTAGCCACTCCTCCTCCATTCTGAAAGAAAGCCATGGCCTCTGCATTCTGCATGGATCCTGATTTCCTCGAGGTGCCTTGAGCAACATGAAGTAACCTGGAGCTTGGAGGCTAGTGTTTGGATATGTATAACCATGTCCCAAAAGAGTTCTGAAGGTACCTGGGGAACTCACGTCTGAAACTGAAGCACAGCATGTGGGCATTTCCAAGCTTGATTGCAGCTAATTAAGGTTCTTCAGGATCATAATTTTGGCCCCGAGGACTAACATCACAGTCGGGTTTGACTTAAGCACCTAAATCCTTTTGTGGACCTAGCCCTTAGGAAATGTACATGCCCACAGGGTTAGGTGTCAGGCTCCAGCCAAATGGAGGCTTGAGGATCTCAGCGTTGGACTTTATTGGTGGAAATGGAAGTCAAGTGCCTAAATCCCTTTATAGATTTATGTTCTGTTCCTTTGCTTCTGAATATATTCCTTTAACAATTTTCTGAGAAGCTTAGCTAGATTGATGTAAAAAGGCAAAACCCCCTGTGTCAGGCATAATAGCCAAAGCAGACCCACTCCCTTGTTTTTTATTACTTCAGGTCTGTCAGATGTAATCCCTTGGAGACATGATTTACGGAGAAGGTAACTGACACCTCTGAAACTGAAAACACCTAAATACTTTAGACGAAGGGCAGGCAAAGTCTGGCCCGTGGGCCGGATCAGGCCTGTGGCAGCTCTGCCCTGACTCCAGACCATGCTGGTCACCCACCTGCAAGATCCCAGCCCTGGCTGCAGAGCAGCTCCCCGCTCAGCCACATGCCCTGCCAGTGCTGCTGGGCTGGTCTCCATTGAAACCCAGACCCTGTGCTGTCAGGCACTGCCGCTGCTGGGCACTGTATCCATGGAAACCGGCTGCAGCAACACAAGCACGGACTGGTATTAACATCAGCACAAACCAGCTAGAGGGGGAATGTCAGGATCCGGTTCTGACCCCCTACCCCTGGGACCAAGGATGAACTCAGCCTTCCACTAGGCCAAAGAAGGACGACAAGGCAAGGGGCCCCACTAGGCAAGGCCTTCCACCACTGGCCCCTGATTGCCCTGGGGCTCCCAGCCCCAGATTGGGTCCTCCAAGCTATGTAAGTCTTTCTGTTTCCTAGGGGACCTATCTGGACAAAAAGGCTCCTGTTGCTCTTGCACTGTCCTACTGTTTCCTTGCCTCCGGGTTCTGCTTCTGGATTTAATCACTTGTTGCTGACCCTGCTTGGACTCCGACCTCTGCCTCTGCTTCACATTTTGCGTTGAAATGTGGCTCTTACATGCATCTAATCTAAGGGCTTGTATGAGTTCACCGGTCAGATTGCCTAAGCCTAGATGTGAGATAGGGAAGCTCAAAATCCAAAATAGCCTACCTTGTTCTCATGTTCATCTGAATCATCACTACAAGAGCTTTGCTATGATACACACAGAAAAAGCACAAAACCAATATTTCAGCCAAATTCTGTGCCTGCTGAAGGTGACTCTGAGCCACCTGTGATGAGTTTTGTGGGTTTTTTTAACTTTTTCACACCACTGCCAACCCCACTTAAGCAAAGGGGTGTAACTTTTATGGACTATAAAGCACAGAGTGTAGGAGTCACCAGGAAACACCGTTTTTTTTTCCCTAAAGACAAACTTTGTCCTGTCAATTCACCCCCAGTTAAATCTGCTTTGCTGTAATCAGGCTGCAGGTTTAATGTTCATGAGCTGTTTTTCATCACACACAGCTCCACTGCCTTAATTCTGTTGTTTGAGCTGAGCCATTAATGGTACTGGTGGTTTCCACTTCATACAGAAACCTTGCAATTCTCCATCTTTTGGATCAACTCATTATTATCTTACTTAAAGGAGGAGAGATGGAGAAAACTCATCACTGTATCATTATTCATTTTAGCTGTGGCGTATGATATAAAGAATATTAGTGAAGGATGTTTTAGGCATACATCAATACAATACGCTGAGCTAATGGCAAACTTTCGCCATTGGGTGGCACTGTGAACTAAACATGAGAGCAGAAACAGTAGGAAGAATAAATAACTGCACAGCAAGAAAAAGACTAGAAAGGTGGCTAACTTCTGTCTAATTAGAAACCAGATACTTCAGACATGTTCACAGGATAGATTTATAGGTTTCCAATATTCATTCACTGCTTACATTTCACACTTTTTGAAGTACATGTTGTATTAAAAACTATTGAGCCTTATTGCAAGGAAATTAAAATCTTGGAACACATGGGACTCTGCCAACAGGAACCCATTTTTTTGTGTGTCATGGTGCACCTCGCTGCACCGCTCCTTGTGTGAGAATGCTGCTGGGGAGAGCCCTAGTAGTTTGATTAGGTAGCACAGCTGAGGGTTGCTAGGTCAACTAATGAGGGTCAGCTGACCCTACGGGGCAGGGCCTGGCTCCTATAAAGTCCAGAGCCAGAATCAGACAGGCAGTTCCCTGCCAGCAGCTGGAGGGGTAGGAGCTCTGGGAGACAGAAACGTGAGGGCAGCTCGCGAGAGCTCCAGAGGCTGGAGCTATAGCCAGGAGGCTTGTGTTTATTTCATTAGTGTTATAACCAGTGGTTTGGGTGAGGCTATAAGGGGTTGGAGGTGGCCTTATAAAGGGACCCCAGTGCCAGGGAAGGTGCAGTCCAGCGCCAGCTTGGGCGCAGCAAGCCCCAGAGAGGGGACGACCTTTGTAGAAGCCCAATGTGGGTGCACCTAGCACCAGTGAAGGGTGCAACTTGCAGGGAGAGAGACCCCAGGCCCAGAGAGGGGCATTTGAAGAGCCCAGGCATAGGCATGGTGAGCCTCAGACAAGGGGCAGCATAGTTGGTGAGCCCATGAGGGGCAGCATAATTGAGGAGCCCTGTGGGGATACGGCGAGCCCAGCCCAAGAGGGGCAGCATTGAGAAGCCCAGGACGGGCAGGTCGAGGAGCGAGCCTGGCATCAGGCTAGTGCAGCATTAGACCCTGGCCAGGGGCTGGATGCTGCGGTGGACCCCGGGAGATGGGGGTTAGCAGCATAGTGTCCCCTAGAGAAGGGCAAGTGCTGCGGTGGTCCCCAGTTAGAGGGGATAGCAGCATGGTACGCCCAGCCTGAGAAGAGGGTAGTCGTGCGGTGGACCGAGAAGACCGGTGGCTTGCTAAGAGAAGCCCTAGGGAGGGAGCACTGACATGAAGCCCTAGGGAGGGGGCTAGATGGTAGAGAAGGCCTGAGAGAGCGGGCACAGTTTTCTGACACCAGCATCCGGTACATCTGTGAGGCTTGGAGCGTGGTATTAGGGGTTGGTAGGAGACACATGTAGCCCTTAAGGCTAGGGTGCCTGGGGAGCACCTAGAGTCCGGAAGGCCACGGGGACAGAGGTCCCAATACACCATGCCCAAGGACGTATAAGGCAGCCTCCCATATATATCAAGACATGGCAGGTGAGAATTTGAGGGTGCCTTGGGCCAGCCTAGACGCGGTGAGAGGGACCTCGGGGAGCTCACAGCCCTCCCTGGCGGAGCCCGCCGTGACATTGTGTTTCTCTGGTTCACAGATGATAACTCTGAATTTTTAGAATGTGTCATGATATGTTCAGAGGAGACAGACTATCACTTATACATCAGTTTCTAAAACAGAACTGACTTACAGATCTTAACACTTGAGGTTGCAAATTGCTAATGTGTAATCAGGAGAAGTGGACAATATAACACCAATTCTGCCTCAGCTGCAAACTTCTGTGACCCTCTGTAAGCAAGGCCCAGTGTTTTTGAAATGAAAGGCTCAGAAGTTTCTTTTTTTCTGGTATGTTGCGTTTAAAGCCAGAAAATTAGATATGTACATATTTTAGAAAAAACAGGTTAGAGCACGACTGGTCTTTGTATTTGTTTTAAAAAATGCCAGGAAAGGATTAAATGAGTGATTACCACTGTATTAGGAAATAGTACTCTGTTCCTGCACACTGGACAAAAAGTGGTCTTTTTATGCATTTGTCTTTGGATATTTTGCATTGCCTTTCAGAGACTTGTCCTCGCTTAGTTATGTGCTTTCTGAAAATTCCCCTCAAATTTTCTTTTTGCCTCTTCTGCCACTGTAGTTTTGAATAGTTTTAAATATTTACAAATAGTTAGAGAAAAAGAGCATAGGTTTATCATAAAAACAATGCAGGCACATAGGCAATTTTTTTTCAAAACAGCTTTTAGTTGTGAATCCCTCAGTTTTTGGATGCAAGCTTGAGAGAAACAGCTTCAACTGTAGGTCATGTCACTGGCAATACCACTGATTCTCCTTTCACACAGGGAAAAGCTGCTTGTTTGCTCTCAGCTAGGTATTACCAGTATTTGGATGTATTCATACTTCAAAATGACTTCTCCCTTACTGAAATTTCTTATAAATACCTTGTGCTACATACCTACTCGTAACTTGAAGTCATTGAATGAATGCTTGTTTATGACATCCAGCTTTGCCACTAAGGCAAATGCAAACTCCACCATAGTTCCAATGTGCAGGTACTGTCGTTCTGGCTCCTAAATTTAAACAAGCACACAAACAAGAATTCACATAACTAGAATCATTAAAGCATTTTCTTTAATCTTAGTTGATAGAGATATAAATACGTGAAAAACAGAATAAACAGAATGAACAAAATGCTAAGCTCTTCAATATATACAATACAATAGAAGTCATATAATAGAAACAATTATGCTATGGTAGGTAGTACTTGCTGGTAGAAACAGTCTGGTTTTACTTATGTGATGAGGCATATGTCCAGGGTAGGCTGGTGTGTGTGCAAATGAAATCCTCTCCTATGTAGATATTTATAAACTATATTAAAATATATTAAGCCAGATGTAAAACATCTTTGAGTTTGATAATTATCTCCTATTTATGAGTATAACTGGTCTTAGTAAATCCAATATATACAGGTAAACACTTGTTAATGAACTGTGTGCCTGTTAGAGATTTCAGGTCATCACACTGAGTTAATGAGCTACCCCATTTGGATTCCCTTCCTGGACCCCCAATCATGTCTTTCCATCTGCTCCTGGGTGAGTGTGGGACATTTTAATTATAGTGGTCCTTGGGAGCCACCCTAATTAAAGACCCTGCAGCATCCTGTGTATTCAGGGTCCCACACTTCAAAATGGTGCTGGGGACGCTTTAACTAAAGTTTGTTCAACAAGCTTTAAAGTGCTCCCAATGGTCCCAATGGTCCCAATGCTGAACCTGCAGGCTAATTAGCACACTCCATCAGACTTGATTAACTAAGTCTGCTCTGACGTGTGCTAATTAGCAGGCATTGGGCACATGTATAGGTGCCCCAAGTTTCTAGATTCAGTCATCTACTGGGCATTACTGGCACTTAGACACCTGAAGGAATTCTATTCTTGGACATGAAAACTATTCCTGCATGTGTGAGCTAATAGATATGGATTCTGACTGCAGAATAAATTGGTGTGAGAGAGTATGTGTTTACTCCCTTCTTTTCACCAAGTAACAGGGTAGCTGGGGCACTTGCCAAGGAGGCTAGAGAACCTGGGTTCTAGGTCAACCTGCCTCGGAGAGCATTTAAACCTAGGTACCTTTGACTTCCTAACACAGCACTTTAACTATCACATCACTGGTCACCCATTACCCAGTCTTTTTTCCAGTGGTTCTTTTGGAGTTGGACCCCGGGTAGCCATCAGAAGGGTATGTGGTAGCTAAAAGTAAGAAATCAAACCAGGGCTATATGGCTCGGTGCTGTGGCTACTGGCCTGAAAGGGACAGGTCTCTGGCTTCTAGCCTAGATCTTTGCTCCCAGTGGGACAAAAGCTTCCTCCTGTACCCCCATCCTTTTTTCAATGATTATGTTAGTGGCTTAGCTTCAAAAGTACTGAAGAAAGCAATGAATAATGGTTGAAATGGGGTGTGGTGGTTGGAAAGTGAGGCTGGAGATAAGAAGTCCAGTTTTCCTCTGGGTGAACAGAAGACTAGTACTCTAGTCTCCGCCCTATGGGCACACTCAGGACCTTTTCTCAGTCCTGTGGGTAAGTCTGGTAGTCATAGATTGTGGTCGACTCTATTTTTCAGGTGTCCAAAGCTGCTACACATTCATTAGGAGCACACACATAAAATATGGTATACATGCTCAGCCTGCACAACTATGTATTTGGTCATGAGTGCAAGGCTACTTGTCAAGAATACTTGTCACCCCCAGTACAGAGCTGGCTGCCTCTCTTGCTGGGAATCTGTGCTATGTGCCTGCAGCTCCTGCACTTGCAGTGGGGAAGCCCTGCGATGGACTCTGCAGAGATGCATGGTGTGGGCCTCCCTCTACTCCCAGCAGAGTGCGGGGACCTGCACAGCCGGGGCAGGGAAGGCAGCAAGCTCCAGTATGGGGCTTCCCGCAGTATGAGTGTGGGAACTGCAAGTGTGCAGCATGTGGTGTGGAGCCCCGGTGATGGAGATGGCCAGGAAAGCTGTGCTCCCCCGCCTTCCTCCTGGTGCAGTGCTGGCCAGAGCCATATCCCACTGGACACCTGCACCAGGCATGAGCACACTGAGCTCCCCACCTGCTGCTGCCAGCAGTGGGGGCTGCACGCCATGGGGGGAGTGTGTGTGTGTGGGGGTCCCTACACCCCTCCCTCATACCCCCCACACTCACACCCTACTCCCACAACCCCCATCAACATAGACATATACCTCAATGTCTATTGACCCTATGTCTATTGTCAATGCATATGCCCCTGCACATACAGCCACACACTCTCACAACCCCTCCACATTCCCACACTCAATACATACACACACCACCATATACACCCCACCATCCTCAGCCACACCCCACCATACATGCACACTATAAAAGGAAGATTTTGTTTGTGAGTTATTATGCAATCCCTTCTATATACAGTATACAGTCACAAGTATATCTCAACCTGGAGAGATGTGAGCAGCGGGGTCCCCCAGGGCTCGGCCCTTGGGCCGGTGCTGTTCAACAACTTCATCGTGGACTTGGACGAGGGGGTCGAAAGCAAGCTATCCAAGTTTGCTGATGATACCAAACTGTGGGCTGAAGTGGGGACACAGTAGGAGAGTGAGAGGCTGCAGAGGGATCTGGGCCAACTGCATGAGTGGGCGGACAAGAACAGGATGGGATTCAATGTGGACAAGTGCAGGGTGATGCATCTGGGGACAGGCAACCCCCAGCACACATACTGGCTGGGAAGTTTCCCTCTTACTAGCATGGTGGAAGAACGGGATCTTGGCGTCATTGTTGACACCAAAATGAACATGAGCCGCCAATGTCAGACAGTGGTTGGGAACGCCAACCAAACCCTATCATGCATCCAGCGATGCATTTTGAGCCGGTCCAAGGCGGTGATCCTCCCCCTTTATGCAGCATTGGTCAGACTGCAGATGGAGTATTGTGTCCAGTTCTGGGCACCACACTTCAAGAGGGATGTGGGCGGCCTTGTGAGGGTCCAGAGGAGGGTCACTAGATTGATATGCGGGCAGCAGGATAGGCCTTATGAGGAGCGTCTGAGGGACCTGAACCTGTTCAGCCTCAGTAAACG
>JAGPOW010000261.1:143620078-143637068 GCA_030014935.1 Caiman crocodilus
TAGGCCTTATGAGGAGCGTCTGAGGGACCTGAACCTGTTCAGCCTCAGTAAACGGAGGCTGAGGGGGGACCTGGTGGCAGCCTATAAACTGCTGAGGGGGAATCAGCAGGAAATAGGACAGGCTCTTTTTTCCCAGGCACCACGAGGGATAACTAGGATCAATGGTCACAAGTTACTGGAGAGCAGGTTTAGGTTGGACATTAGGAAACACTACTTTACTGTTAGGGTGGCTAGGATGTGGAACCAGCTTCCTAGGGAAGTTGTTCTTGCTCTTTCCTTGGGCATCTTTAAAAGTAGATTAGATGGGTACTTGGCTGGGGTCCTGTGACCCTGTCACTCGTTCCTGCCACTAGCAAGGGATTAGACTAGATGGCCTGCTTTAGGCCACTTCTGACCCTAGATAGTATGATACTATGAAGTCATGACAAATATTTTTTGCAATAAAATTAAAATATATTATAGTAGGTGTTTGACTTCTAGTGTAACATTTGTTTTTTTTTTCTGGTTCTAAGATGGCAACCCCCCTTCCCAAAAGGAGTATTTGTAGTCAGTAGGAGAGATCAGCAAGGGGAGGGACTTCTGGTAGCAAAGATCAAGGTTAGGGGGCAGGACTTCCGGTCCCAATGTGGAGACCAGGGGGTGGGGCAACTGTCAAGGGGCAGGGTTACCTATGTGGCCCCGACAGCTCACCAAAATTTGTTAAGAGGCCCTCCACCTAAAATAATTGCCTGCCCCTGGTATAGAAAGTGGCAGTACTGGCTTTTCACTCCAGTAACACAAACCCAACCTTGTAGGAATTGTATCTGGCTGGGAAAATAGATGAGTCTCCACGTGCATTTTTTCTTTCACATTTGTGATTAGCCTGCCAACACAGAAGCAGGCCAATCAATGCTGATTCTTATAGTAATCAGATGGACATTTCTTCAGTACCAAATAGACTGAAGCTGTGTGCACACATTCAAATAATCTGGGAGAATTCTCCCAAGTTTGTTCTCCTTGTGGAAAAATTTACCCAGAGCTGCAAGTACAGACATTTGAATGCTGTGGCCCTGAAAAGTAGAGAACTGTGCAGCCGGCGGTGGGAGTGGGGAAGAGAGGGTAGGGGAGGAGGGGAGGGTGCTATGTATAAATCTCAGCTTGCTCTGCAGGCTCTCTTAGTCTGTCTGATGACAGATGGCAGCAATGCATAGGGTAGCCCTGATTGGCTGACCCAGACTGCCTATGGTCAACTTGTGTTTCTCTGCAGCACAGTGTGGGGATTGTGAAGGGCACATGTTTTGCTCCCTGCTGGAGCAGCAGAGTCTGGTAAGTGACACACAGCTCCCTTGGCAGTTGGTGGTGGATGCTGGAGGATTGTGCTCTCTTCTGAGGAGACACCATGTACAGACATTCACTGTCTGAGATGAAACTCCTTTGGAAGTGATTTAACCCTGGTTGTTCCCTGGTTATTTTTCTTCTGAAGCAGTCATTTTTACTTGTGGGTGGGGGAAGGAGGGAAGCCTGAACATGTGTACACTTGTGCTTTCTTCTGGAGAGAGCAGCAACTCTCCCAGAAGAAACTGAACATCTGTACAAGGATTAACAGTATAACTACTCAGTTCAAAGAGGCACTGAATAGTTCTTTAAACGTGATTTAAATTCTCTCTCTAGTTCTATCATTGTTTTTGTTGCTGCGGTTTTTGGCTGTATCATATCATCCATCAACCAAGAGACTTTCTTTGATGGCAGTCATCGGTCGTGCGGATCATTGTTTTGCCCATTTATATTTTTATGTCTAGCCTTGGTAGTCTTATAAACTTGCTGCCAAGTGGTGAGCAAATATCAACTCTTTCACATAGTAAGACTGCATAAAGTTCTAGCAAGCTCAATGACTGAAGGCAATATACATAAACCAATTACTGTTAAATAGAGCAGTGAGGGCTAACCTTTTTTGGCAGCTGTACCACGTATTAGCCCCATACCCTTTCTGAGTGTCACTGATCTCTTTTCCCTTCCAAATCTGCTTCTCTGCTTTCTCCTTCCTGTTCTGTTGCTCTGTGCTGCCTGCCTGCTCCCCAATCTGCCATGTGCCCAACACACAGGCTGCTCATGCCACTTGTGACATCCATGTCTCAAGTTGGTCACCTCTGAAATAGAAAATGCTTTGCATTTCTATCCCTATAAGAATACCAGAACTCTTTAGTGTCATGGGTTACTTAACTGCACAGTGCTTTTCTTATACTCTTCTGTAAAATAAGTATATTTAAGTTACAAGGTCAAATAATTCGACTAAACTCAGACAATGAGTAAAATTCAATCCCAGCAGTACTACATCAGTCTCTGCTCTTTCCATGAGAAAACATTCTTCCTCTCTGAAAAAAGATTATTATTGGCAGGCATTAGTGGATAAACAGTTATTCTTATTGAGCTCCACTGAAATTTAGTTTCCAATAGTAATGGAAAACATGACTGAAGTAGCCTGTTGCACTCAGAGCAAAAAAATTATATTCCATGATTTACTAACAGTGATTTAACTTGGGTCACAAGCTGCTAAATGATTATTATATAAGTAAGTATTAGCAGAGTGTAAAAAAATATTTAGCAAAAATATTCAAGTGTTGTTGCAGAACAGGAAATCAATTTATTCAAAGAAAAGCTACTGAAAAGAAAACCTACTGAATTTGCTTCATATCGATCAGGTTACTGAAAATTGTCTGGAATATGACATTTCATTGTTTTACGTGTATGCTAGGAGACAGGTGGCCTGTTGGTCTTCAGCATTAGTGCCTTGGTTTAAATGTGTCACAGATGTCTCAACTAGGCCTGGATACTACTGTGTATGTTAAGCGGGTTTAAGTACCTAGGTTCAATTCCATTCCATCCTGGCTTTAATCACTGAAAAACTGTTAACCCAAATTGGTGGGTCCTCCTCATCCTGGCTGCTTTTTTACAACTCAGTGGCTGTGTCTTTAGTATAAACAAGTACTAAATGTCAGTGCAGTAACCGGAGTTACTATGCAGTAACACTGAGGAACAGCTCTTTTGTGATGCTGACTGTGCAATAGCTTGTGACTACTGTAAAGTAGCATTGCATCACACTTCCTACCATGCGACGTTACTGAGCAATACTCATGGGCTACTGCACAGTCAGAATTTTGTATAGACTTAGCCAGAGATAAGGGTCAGATGATGCATCTTGCAAAAGCAGATGTATTAATGATATTTAGGGACTTGAACAGGGTGGAATAGGCTCACACATAGACACTTGAGCCAAATCAGTTAAGTCCGATAGTGCATTCAGCCAGGTTTATCTCAAACTGGTTTCAGCCATTTTGAAACTAGTTTTCTATTCTGTCACAGATTTAAACCAGTTTCTGATCACTTAAACTGGTTTGTGTGTAATGTCTGTCCCCAGCCAAGATGGAATAGGATCTAGGCCTTACTGTTCAGTGACAAGCAGCATCAATGTTCAAGACCAACTGAACGGCATGCAATTTTTTTGAAATATAGCTCTCATTAATGCTGGTGTCAGCAGCTTATGTGAATGTTGTGAATCCTGATGTTCAATAGTACTAGCAGAAGAATCATGCCTATGGTATTTGTATGAATAGGGACTGTGAAGCACCATTAGTTCTGTTAAAAAAGAGGTAGTGAACAAAAGTGAAAATCTATTGAGACAGCAAGTGCCGCCTACTGTAGCTAAATGTTGTCTACACCCTACACAGTACTGTTAATCAACAGGGTACTGGACTTCCTTTGGACTGGGTTTCCTTTCTGGCTACCTTTATATTTATTTATCATGTTAATATTTGTCCTGAAACGGCATACATTTTTATGTGGTGGAATGATTTACAATACTTATCCAGCCACACAATTTTGAAAAAGATATGGGAAAATATGAAATATTAATTTTTTCATACATATAAAGTTTGTTTTCTTTTACTGTGGCTGCTAAAGTACTCATTCTGTCTGTAATTCACATTCAGGTACTGGTCACAAGGAAGCAGTGGCAATACGGAGCTCAGTGTAGGTCAACAGCCCATGACCCCAGGCAGACTTTGCAACTTGGGCTGAAACCCTGAGCTGGCCTGGCTCTGCTGTTTTCAGGACCTGATCAAACTATTTTAAACCTAGTCTGAGTTTTGAGTATATCTTATACACTGTGATCAGTCACACCTTTGACTACAGTGTGGAGCAATTCAGAGATATTTGCTGTGCAGTTACAATGCATTTCAATCTCAACTTCAGCTATCATTATCCAGGCCACCAATCATTATGGTTGGTCTAGAATAGTGATCAGTCGAGTTCAGAGACACACAGACAATAGAATTAGTTATAACCTGTCAAAGTCACTTTGTCCCTTCTCAGGGATGCAGAAAGAAAGTCCAGAATCTCCATGGGTGCTTCTACATGAGTGCTTTAGTGCACAATAGCCGATTTTACTGCACATGAAGCATCGCTTAAAAACCATGCACATTCATTACTGCACATTAAGGTAACTTAATACTCATTTGTTTAGTACCTCAAATTGGAAGTACTAAATTTAATGTGCATTAGAAAAAGTGCATCAATGCACGTGTCAATGTGTCCAGTGGTAATTAAGAATTAGACCCACATGGACGCTTGAAGTAGTTAAGTGCCAAAATGCCATTTTAGGCATTTCAAATCTTGCTCAGCTTATGTCTTATCTTGTAGGTGCCCAAATCTGCAGGAATTTCCAAAATTAATATTATTCTCCATATGTCCAAAGTTCTGCTTCAGGTTAAACCTAGAAGTGCCTTGGTCTTCCCAGGTTTTGTTGGCTTTGGCAAACCAGGTACTCCTTCACCTGTCTCACCTGCAAAAACACGCATGCAGTCTTAGAGTACACATTCTGGAGTTAACTGAGAAAAAATGAGGAGATGCTGGGCTTCCCTCCTAATAGCTCAGTGTTTTCAACATTCATGAAAGCTGTAGTAAGTCTATGGTAGACCATCCTCTACCTGCAGGAACTTTGATTCACATTTTGCAAGACAGAATTTTGACACATTATGACAAAGATGACCCAAACATCAGAATACCCCATATTCTAAGGTAGCAAGGAGGAGCTTTCACACCCCCTGACCTGAGATACTCCAATTTAAATACTGAATCCCTCCAAGTGGAAGAATTTCAACAGAAGCAAATGATGCCCAAAGGAATACTATAACCTGGGTGGTCAGGAGACTCTTGAGAGATGGGTATTCAAATTATCTTAGGCAGTGGAGTGGTTTGAGCATGGGTCTCTTACATTCTGGGTTAGTGTAGTAACCACTGAGCTTTTGGTGAAGATGGGGCACAACCACTGGTGCCACTTTCCTAGGCTATCTTTTGGAAGAAAGGATTCTTCAACAAGGGCAGATCTAGGATTGTGAAAAGGGAGGTATGTCCCACGTTGCACTCAGATGACCAGGAGGAGGCAGCCTACCAAAGGAGTGCCAAGTGCCTCACCCCAGGCCTGAGCAGAGACCCAGGCTCAGGCTCCCTGCTGAGGAAGAGGGCAGCAGCCCCTTCCCAGCCCTGCAATGAGAGGTTGGCGAGACCCCAGTTCTCTCCTGCTGTCCCTTCCGCTCACAGTCACGCAGGGAGCCATGCCAACACCACCACTTCCCCTACCCACTCACCACCCCAGTGAGAAGCCAGGTGCCTCCTTCCTAAACCTAAGGCAGGAATTGAAGGAGGCTGTGAACACACCACTACATTCCTCCTGGATTTACTTCTGTTCTTCAGTTCTTCAAAGAAAGTGGTAGGTGCCTAACTGAAGAAAAGCTTCATGGCTAAGAATCCAGAAAGTTGTAAGATGCCTGTCTCTGTCCTAGTCAGCTCCTTAGGTGATCAAAATACTCACTCCTCATTCCTAGCAACATTAGGTAGCTCTTAAGCAGTTAGCTTGCTTCTGAGGATCCTTTCCTAGAAAACTTAACTCTCTCTCTGCAGTGTATGGGGAGCCTAAATGCTTAATCTGGGGCTGAGGCAGTAGAGTGGCTGAGTTAGATGTTTAGAAGGCAAGATAAATTTGCACCTTAGAGACTTATTAAATCTGAGATGCATAGCATAAACTTCCATAAGATGTGACAGAGGAAGTAAGCTGCTGCTTACAAAAGCTTATGCTATGCATTTAAGATTTAGTTAGTCTATCAGGTTCAAATTTACCCTACTTTCTTTCTGATTTCAGACTATCATGGCTACTGACCTCTCTCTGAGTTGGACATTGCAATATTAAGAATAAAGAGAACAGCGAGCAACAATCAATTATACCAATGTGAAAAAAAATGGGACTTACCATGAGGAAATGTGATATAAACATTTTGTGTACCTGCTCCTATGTTAATGTAAGTGGAGCTACATTTCTGCAATTTTACACTTGTTTTATACAGATTTAAAGTGTAGTGGTTTAGGTACTTGAACACTACCGTATGAGTGAACAAACAAAACATTTAAACTGAACTGATGCCACCAATGGACAAATACATGAGAATTAATATACTTAAAAATAGTATAATTGGTCATTTGTCCACACCTTGAGTATTACAATACCAAAGTATCTACGAAGAGATGGGCCTAAGTGCTCAAAGTCTAGCACCTTTGATTTTGTGTGGACTCTTAAATTTCAAAATATACACCAAGTCATTTGTAACTAAATACACTTGAGTTACCATGGATAAGGGCCATCAATAGTGTATTACACAGTCTAATAACGAACACTACTTTTCAAAAAGGTGCAAAACAAAGTCCTGAGAGGCTGAATAACTTGCCCAAATTCATACAGCAAGATCTGTGGCTAAATGAAGAATAAGCCCCAAATGTCTTGAATTCCAGCATCTGTGTATAATTCATAAGATAAACTGCTTCCTAGGAATGTTAGTTTTTTTAAACATCAATTTCCCTCTCTTTCCAGATCCTCAGTATACCATATTTCTGTTGTTCCCCCACCCATATCCCTGCATTTTAAACAGTAGGCTAATCTCGTTTACCTTTTGTTCTGGTGGACTATAATTCAGGTGTTAATTGTTTCAGGCTAGAAGGATTGTGGATTTTGCAGGAACTGATTAATCCTGAACAAAGCATGTGTTGATTTGTGACTACTATTTCTTTGTCCCTGATCTGTACTATTCTAAAGGCTATACTGTAAGTTAGGCTTCTGCTCAGAACCTGAGAAGTGTCTTGATGTGCAGAATTCTTTTAATTTGCATTTTTATTTGGCTGCATTTTTTGGCCTTGCCATAGAAAATAACCTAAAATGAAAGGATCTGGATAGAAAGCTCACCCTTAGGCTACCTTAAGTATGTGCGTGATATAGGTTCCCCCTCCCATCCCCCTTGAAACGCATGCTAGAAAACATTAGCTTTTGATGTTTTTAATAGACTCTCTGAATCAAAATACTTCCCCTGAGAAATTTTTGACAGTAATAGAGACTGGTGGCTTTCCAATTAAATGCATATTTAGACAGCGAAAATGCAAATATGTCATTTCCGTATTATAATGAGCAATTGTTCACAGAGGCTACTGGACAAAAATATGTACAACCCTGTCCAGAAACATACAGTTTATGCTGTTAGGACAGATTTTAACTGCAACACATGGAATACCAACAAATATATATTTAAGTTCTTGCGATTGTGACAGTGACTTAGCAAGCCACTTGTACATCTTCGCTGTACCTGACTATGTTCTTGGTTGGGTGTAGCACTCAGTCCTGTAGCAGCCATGTATGTGCTTCCAATAGTCTTGATCTTTTCAACTCCACTGAATTTTGGCTTAGACAACAGCTGTGAAGGAACAGCAGTTATTCAGTTATTTGAACTGGCAATGTTTGGTAGCTAAACATCTTAACATCCGTTTTAAGTCCAAATTCTCACCCATGTCTTCTATCTCTTGTTGAAAGAAATAATTTGAGCACATTCTGTCCAGGGTAATTCAATAGAAACTGTCTTGTATTTATATAATATGACCTTCAAAAGGAGAACGGTCCATTTCATACACAGTGTTCAGTGTACTAAATACCTGCTGCAAAACGTTTGTGAAATAGCACTTATTGAAAGAGTCATGCACCCATGTTTTTCTTTTGTTCCCCTGTAAAATGTTAGCACACAGAAAGGGGTCCTTTCTGTCCAAGTATAATATTCTTGGAACCAAGAAAATGAATTTGGTAATCATGTGCCCAATCCCGCCCTGTGACACATGCAGCATTTTGGGATTTTCATGCATCAGATGAGTCCTATTTATGTTATTCTAGCCAACAGGGAAGCCTTACAATGCAATCTGAAAGTGAATGCTCTGATTAGTGTCTACATGAGCTGGTAAAAACTGTGTCTGGGGTTTCCATGTTTATTGTCTCATGCATTTCAGATTTGCTTGGTTTCACAATAAAAATTCCTTCTATATCTGCAAGCCCTGCAAATTTAGCCTGTGCTCTGTGAATCATGCTGTGTTCCTTCTGGCTCACAAATCTTTATCAGTAATAAAGTTTCTGTAAGACAAATACTCCTCTCAATCAGACCTGAGCAACTGCACTGCCTACAAATTCTGTCATTAATTACACACACAGCATCTGTCTGCAGTTTAGGGAACAGGTTGCTTTAAAAACATATGCATTCTTATTAGTTAAGTGTTTATATACCAGGCAGAAATATGTAGACTCATACAGACCTGATGCAGCTGCAAGGTTTTAAGTGAAACAGGATGAGGTAACTAATTCCAGACACTTGTTACTTGAACACTAAGGCAGGTGTCTAAGAAGCAGTCTGTGTGTCCTGTAGATAGCTAAAGAGCCAAATTCTTTCCTGTCACAGGAAGAGCTCATTGCACTGGGTCATAGGCATAGACCAGATTAACATCTGGTCTATTACACATACAAATCCCTTGGGTCTCCCCATTAGACCCCTTCAGAGTCTCTATAGGAATCAGATACTTAAAAACCTCTGGACCAATTTTCCTTTACCCTCCCACTCAAATGTGTTCACTTTATGTTTCCTCCTTGAGGGCTCTCATTACCCATCTGTTGCTGCTATCAGTACATACATCATCAAAGTCAGCGATGATCTCATTCAACAATCTGAGGCATTCCAAACCTTCCTTATTCACATCAGATTCTGTGTAAAATTCCTTGAAATCCGGAATAGAGGCAAACATGACACAGACACAGTCATATGACTGATGATATAGATCCTGCCCATAAGAAAATAACAGAATGAAAGAGCTGTCAAACAAAGCCCTAAATAAGACATTCACCAATAGCATATAATATAAGGTTTTGAAAACAGATGATGAGTTAGAGGGGAGTGATCCTAGCAGTAGCCTGAGTGTGCACATGCTGGAACCTGAAGGTAATGTCTTCTAATACCCTGAAGTATATATACAAAGAGAGATGTTTATCTTCCATCAACAGTACTCCTTTAATACAAGCCAATGTCCACAGGAGTCTTGTATTCTTTTTTCCCCCTCTTCCTTTCAGTCTCTGACAGCTCCCTTCTGATTTTGTTGATGTTAAGCTTCTGTGTTTCTTCATCTCTGTATAAGAATTCACCTGCTTTTTCCTCACAATTCTGCATAATATAAATCTCACTATCTTCTTCTCATTTCTGCTTTTACATTTTAAATGTATTCCAAATTTGTTCTCAAGTGTTACCTACTTTCCTTTTTTTCAATGTTCAAAATAGTTTCTCAATTTTTATTGTGTGGAGGCAGAGGAGGATTCTTTTTTCAGAAATTCCAAGAATGTCCACCAAATTTCTAAGCAAGCACCTTTTTGTCTTTTGTCCCTGTAGAATACTGACTTGATGGCTAAGTACAGACAGTCAACAAGTCCAAGGCTGAATTAATTCAATCTTCACAGGTTAGTCTGAACTGCATAGATTGAACCAATAAGCAACTGAACAGACATTCACTTTTAATTCCAGAAATGCAGCTGCATGCTTGCAGTGGCTGAGGTCAGAAGCCGGGGGGCACTAAACCATGTCCCCCTGCTCAGCTGGAGCAGACAGCTTGGGCCAAGGCTAGCCCATGTACCCTGCCACTGGGGAGGAGGGTTTTCAGGAAAGCTGCAAATCCTTCAAGGATGCTGGGGGACTGTGAGTTAACTTGAATCTGGAGGGGATATAGAACAGAAGTTCAATAAACTGATTTAACCTAAATCAGCTACATCTGATACTACATCCATCCATGTTTATCTTAAAATGGTTTCAGCCATTTTTGAAAGCAGTTTATGTGCACTAAACTTCTGTTGTGTTACAGATTTGAACCAGTTTCCAACTACTTATACTGGTTTATGCATACTTTGTGTCCATACTCAATAGTACAACTTTTCCATTATTAAAATTTCCCACACTTTTTTAAAACTAGTCAGTGATCTCAGAGGTGTTACTTATCTTTCAAGCTTTTGCAACTGTAATTCTTGCAGCCTCTAGAAGATGAGTGACCATTTCCTGATGACTCTTAGGCCCCTGGCAGACATTACACTTAAGACAGAATTAACCAGTTCATTGCATATTAAAGTGTAACCCAACCAAACATCCAGGCAATTAATGGCACGACAAGAAGTGAAATAGCCTCAAAATTATTACATGTTAAAAATTGACATGTGGCAAGGTGGCTCAAATGGGCGCCAGTACTATCCCTGCCAGTTGATGATCACCTGATCCATGGTAGCACCAGGACTACACTAGGCAGCTCTGGCATGGTTGCAGTCTAGCCAATGATCAACTGATCACTGGCTGGCTCCAGGGGCTCAAAAGGGCCCAGTGGGTCCCCAGAGCCAGCCAACAATCAGCTGATTGTTAGCCAACTTCGACAGTTAAGAGGGAGCCTGAGATCATGATCCCAGGCTCCGCTTGTACGGATAAGTAGAGTATGATTGGGGTCTTATCTCTGATCCCAAAATCATGCCCCCTGCCATGTATGTGTGGCATGGCAGGAGGCACAACTGTTGGGATTGCAAATCGGATTCCATCACACCTTTAAATGAATGTCTGCCAGTGGTCTTAAGTTATAGAGTTCTTGGAAAGGTTCCTGAGAATCCTATATTTCTTTCTCTTTTTCTATCTGTTTATATTTCAGTAAAGGGAATCCTTTATTTTTTCTTTTTTGTGTTTGCTATAATGACATCTACAGTGGGTACCTGAAAAATAGGTTTGTTAAAATATTCAAAAAGTTTCAAAGTTATTTGATTTTTTTCTTTAACACAAACCCCCCAAAATAAAGAAAATATATTTTAATGTTTATGGACCAGAGCCTATTTCTGGAAGTTTTCTGTGCACTGAACTACCTGGGATTTCAGTGGGAGTAACCTTAGTGCCAATCCCACAATTTGCAAACTGCTATCTATTTTCTTATTAATTATTTATGGTGTTGCAGTGCCCAGAGAGTTTGAGCCCAGATCAGGGATACACTGTGCAACTATACCCACGGATAGGAAGAGATGGTCCTAAAGAGTTTATGGTCTAGCAAAACAAGGAACAGGATGGCAGAAAGTGAGTGCATTCAATTCTTACAAATCAGGAAAGTAGGCCAGGAAAGATTAGGGATCTGAAGCAAAGCCTACTGAAACCAACAGGCATCTTTCCAGTGACTGCAGTAAAGAAATAATAAACTCAAGAATTTTCAAACAGAATATGCAGTATTTATCATTTCACCCAATTATAATGGTGCTATAAAGCCAAATCATGTCCATATTTTTCACTTGAGTAACTCTGCTGATTTCAGCAGGGGAGTAAGCTGAGCAGATTGTGGCTCATAATTACTGGAGGAACGCTACATGATTGTGAGGCATATCACATCAGAGTCTGATTTTTCTTAAATTAAGTTAAGTTGTGCTTTTGACTTTGAAGAAGGTAGAAAGAGTTTCTTAGTTTTGGTGCTGTTTAAACCATTTCCCTCACTTTTTTAGGTCAAATTGATGTATACTATGCATGTTATACACAGTACATACAACCTACATATCCGTTGGTTATTCAAATGTGATAAACTGCTAGGCTAGGTGACAAATCCTTGACTGCCACATCAGTATTCTGCTGGCTAAACCTCTTTCCTCTCAACAGAGGCACCCCGTTTTCTGGTGGGAGTGGTTGAGAGGAGAGGGGTTAGAGAATAAGAGCAGGCACAGGAGAACAACCCATATGATTTTGAATAGTACTACATTTTTCCTCCATGCAATCTGGAATAAATTACTACAACCTTCAGGGTGTTGTTTCAGAACCTTAATATGCATCTTATTCAGCTTTTACTGAGGAAAAAAAAACTTTAAAAGCTGTTTGTTTGTGTCACTGCCCACTTCTGTGAAGCACCACTGGGAAACCTGTAACACTGGAAATACTGTAGAGTAATTCTTTGTTCTTCTCCCCTGTGGCCCTGAAGCTGGGTCATCAGTCTGGCCTAACTGCATCTGAACTCTTATTTTTACTCATCTATGCAAAATCCATGTTGTTTCAAAGTAACCTGAGAAGGCAAAATGAAACCTTAGTTAAGATAAATCCTTTCCATAATCACCCTTCAGGTATTTGAAGGTTGTTATCGAATCCCCCGTTGATCCTTTCTTCTTTAGACTAAATAACCCTACTTCTTTTAGCCTTTACTCATAAATCATGTTTCCCAGGCCCTCAATCTATTTTTGTTGCTGTGCACTGAATTCTTTCCAAACTGTCCTCATCCTTTTTGAAGTGTGGAGCTCAAATCACACACAAATGCTTTGGTTCTTCCCCCCCCCCCCCCAACAATGATATAAGGGCATCCTGCAGAATTGTTTTTTGCTGTAGTTTGACTACTCTTACATATTTTTTCCTTATTAATCCCAATCACATTTGCCTGGAGAGGCAAGAACAATTAACAAGAAAGCAAACACTGAAGAAATAGATGCATCAAGTAGACACGACCTGAAAGTTTTTAACATACCCTTAATACTACTAATTAAAATAAATCTGTGGAAATGGCTGATGTTTACAACATGGCACACACAAAGCAATATTGGGCTAATAAGAGTTTTGGAAGAGTAATTAGGTGAACTGGATCTTGCCTCTGAGAAACTAGCCTGAAGCTGGTTGGAGGGCAAAATAACTAGCAAGAAGATATCTTAAAAATACCCAAACAAACAAAACAAGCACAAAAACAAACAACCAAAAAAACCCCAACCCCAAACTTGAGAGTGCCATTAATGTGTGCCAAAACAATTTTTACTGCACTGGGCATGATTACTTGCAGGGCTCAGTGTTCATAGATGCTGATCACCATCAAGCTTATCTAAAGGTAATTTCAGCCACAAGAAGCTCCAGGGTTGAAAATTACCAATCTGGTTGCTTATACTTAGGTGAGCAGATGGTGTAACTCTTTTGGGCAGCTGCAGTGCTATAGCACATAAATGAGAAAGCTGCTTCCTGATGGCTTGCTGTGTTTAACGCCTCAGCTGAGAACCGGGGATGTGCCAATCTGGCTGTGAGCCAAAACCATCACAGGTATCCTGGGCCGATTTGCATTTCACATTGATTACTGACTAAATGTTAATGAACAGCAGAAAAGTTTTGATGTTCAATCCTTGACAGTTACTTTGTCTTATGTCTGGGATGGCTTAGCCCAGATTGAACCTCTGTCAGAATCTGCTGAGGTGCCTTCTACACTCTGGGGTTTGGTTTGATGCTATACTATAGTACTACAAACTGAAATAAGGGTTAAAAAAGTCCACAGCTAACTATCCACTTGGCTTCCCTTTGAAACAGTTAACTCTGTTAAACACAGACATTTCAAATGATCTTTGCATAGTCCAGATACCTGAAGAATGTCATACTCTCTCCACTTTAAAAACACATTATTTTATTTCCTTTTTCCTTCCTTTATTACACTTTAAGGAACATTTAAAGGCTGGTCTAAAGCCTACTGACATCAACAGGGATCTATCTATTGATTTCTATGGAGTTTAAGCACAGAAGAAATGGCTACTGAGATTCTGTTCAGAATGAACACAATCAGTACATAGATTTTAACCTGCCTTTTGATAGCTACAGCCTCCTGACAGCAGCAGCGCAAGCAGAATACAGATACACTGCCGTTAAAAGAAGGGGATATGAATGCACTCACTTTCACTATGAATTTGGGTCTATCCAACCATGTCCTTTCTCTTTTCCCCCCCTTTTTGATTCTTCCCAAGTGTATATGTCACTACTTAAAAGCCAAAATGCTTTGTTATATAAACACAGTTTCCGCACTTGGATTGCAAGGTACCACATTCATGGATGCAAAACAAACCTTTACATTATTTTATAGGAAGATACAAGAAAAGGGGGGGGAAAAACCCACAAGGGCAAAAGTATATTTCACTTTATGGACAACTGGGACATGTCCAGATGAGCACAGATGTGTGGTGTGTGGCACTGCATACACCACACATGCAGGCATTCCTTGCATTGCTATCTTGTTGCAGGGGTAGGAGCTTCAAAGCTGGAAGATCTCAGGGTCAAAAAACACCCACTCCTTAAAAAAGCAGAGCAGCAAACATGGTGGCAGTGCACTGCTGAAAACTGGAGCCTGGCCAGCTCGACCCAGGCTCCCTATTGCAGGAGTGCCACGGCTGCAGCTCCCAAAGTCTTCCAGGACCCCAGGTAAGGCTCCTGGGGCCAGCACAGTTGCTGGCCTCAGCCTCCTCCACCCCACCCAGGGCAATGTGCCACGCACCAGAGCTCATGTGGCACCAGCATTCCCCAGGGACACACAGCAGTAGGGAAACACATGTTCCTGCTTATGCCCCTGAAATGCAACTTGCAACTACCTCTGAGCTGACTTGACTAAAGCATAGGAATGAGTGTTACCAGTTCTGGGTTCATGTGTGTCCTAATTACAGGAAAAGAGGATATCTGCATGGATAGGTGATCCTATCCTTATAATAGGGATACTTACACAGCCACAGAGGACAATATAGACACTAGTTAGGTAACTCAATTAGTCTAAGGCTGCAGTTTGGTCATTAACTACATGAACCAGAACTCCACCCCAAAACTAGTCTCATTAGCATGGACCAAATTCTTGAAACACTGTGTAACCAGATGACTAATTCACATGGATTTACCAAAATAACTCATAAATTACAGGGCCTGACCTCATTCTTCAGGTTCCTTGCCAAGAAATGTTCGGCTACGTGAGCAGGAAGCACATTCTCCAGAAGCACCCGATTCAGATTCTCCATGGTTTCAATCTCCTCCCGCTCTTTTTTGAATTTGTTCTTCCACAGGAAGTCTAACCTACAGTAATATTCATTCTGTTACAAGAGGACACAGAAGTAAAGAAACAATAGGCATCTTGTCCTGCTGGAGTACAGGTTTTAAGAGACAAAATAAGCACAGCACTCCCTCCCAAAGAGGCTTCCTGTTGCCAGGCTACCCTTGCCAACCTGACCACTAAACTATGACCACAGACTTTACTGAGGTTAGGCACCCATTTTATGGCCTGTATTTGAACACTCAGTTCACCAGGGCCAAATATGGGACCCAAACCAAAACAAACAAGGAGTGGATAATGACTTATATGATAGGAAATTATCTTGGCTTGCAGTGAAAATTTCAATATATTTCACAATTCGAAAATTTACAGTGGAAAGAATTTAGAATGAGATAAATTAACACCTTGTTGTTTGCAATGGAGGCCACATGGGGTGTGAGAATTCATATATAACAGTGTACAGTTAAAAGAACAGTGGCAACATCCAACTCCTTCAGAAATATATATGATCACTTTTTTCTTCTTCCCCTTCATGTTTATAAAAGTTTCTAGAATGGCACAAGAGCACAAACATCTAAAATCATATAGGCTTTGCTAGTCAAAATCTTCAGATGTCTTTGTCTGCCCACTGGAAATAGCAGTAGTGGAGCAGATGTTTCCCAAATCCAAATTCTCTTCAGTAGCTGAAGTGGCAGGATGGTAGGGTTATTTTGGGGAAGTTTTTTTGTATTTACATCTCCCCCCTTTCCAAGCTTAGTTTGCTTATACCCATTTTAATGCTATATTTAGTTCTTTCTCCTAATTTTCAGTGGCTTGTGAATCTATATTAGACACATATGCTGCCAAGAGCTTTCATTTTAGTTATTTAGGGCCTCCTCTATAATGTCATGACCTGAGTGAGACCTGAAAATATACCTCCCCTATTGGCAAGCAGCATGGTACACAGAGACAGTAGAAATGTCCAGGATATTAGGATCTTTGTGAAAAATTTGATTAATGTTGAAATAACTTTTCCAATTTCAGCTCATGGACTTCACAGATTTTGAAGCTTGAGCTGACTCACTTTGGAGACCCTGTGCACATCTTTTCTAATTGATTATCATTTCAGGATAAATCCAAGGTATTCATTCTATACTACATTCAAAGAATCCATTGGACTGAATTTAATTTAATTTGAACTTGCTGAACAAGAACAATTCTAGTATTGTCCATGGGGTTTCTTCTGGTATAACGCAGACATGAGGTTTGAAATGGGTCCCTTGCTGCCCTAAGAAACAATACTGGTAATTTATGTTTCCAAGGGAAAAAATCATGTATAGTTCTGGTTCGAAGACTCCTGGAGCAGTGGCAAACTGATGCAGTTATTTTTTTTAGTTAGAATCAGAGAGATGAGAATGGTAGAAACATGTGTGCAAACACTAACTGTCATTTCATGTGGTTTCAGAAAAAATGCAGAAAATGCCCATGGAGTGAAAAAGGTACTTGCCAAGGTAAACTAGGAGAAAAAGCCAAGTCCCAGCTTAACTGCTGCTGATCAATGCATTGTCGCTGGCTTTAGATACTGATGACAGATTGGTTGGTGAGGACACAGTACCTTAGACATATTTTAGTTACAAAAATTGGAGGAATTATATCCTATCTGAAATAAATTATCTCTCTGTTAATCTATATACCTTAGAAGGAAGAAGAAATATAGTCGTCGACGACGACGACGACCCTACGCCACCCGAAGAGGACCCCTGCGATAGACTGAGTATGAACTGAGACTCTTTGCCATTCGGACCACTTCTTTTCCATC
>JAGPOW010000261.1:143637168-143663055 GCA_030014935.1 Caiman crocodilus
GTCCCTCGCCCGGGCGCTCTGTATTTCCCTCATGGCTTTGTCATCTTTTTCTGGGATTTTGAAAATCCTTAACATTCACTAATTAAAGTCAATCTGTTCAGCCAAGGGGATGCACGTTATTCAGGAAAGTATGGTAAAATTGTGCTTAGCACTTTAGGTTGGATGATGATGCCCAAGTTATAGTTGGAACTGGCAGAATGGTGATGAAATGTAAGCAAGGAATCTGCAGCCTCCAGAGTAATTACAAGGATTACTACAAGGTGTTTGCAGATGGCAAACAAAGGAAATGAGGGGTAAGTAGGGAGTTAAGTGTATGAGCAGATGTAAGCTTTAAAGGAACAGAGAAGGTGAAAACAATTTACTTTCAATAGGATTCTAATGCTGACCTTTGCAGTCATCCTTACCATCAAAAGGCAATTACCCCAATTACAGGACTCTTCAGAAGCTGAATCTTTGTACCAGAGCTAACCTAATTATGTCACAGTTTTTGAATACCTATTTTACCTTCCAATTAATAGAAGTACCTGTACTTTTTTCAACTTTTTAAAACCATATTATGTGGGTGTTACTATACTGAGAAAAACAAAGATGTTTTTTGATCCAAGTTCCTAGGATGATAAAATAAAAGACTACCCATTAGAACAATGAAGAATAATCCTATTAAAAATGAAATGCCAAAACATTCACAGCAAGTGAGTTCAAAGAGAAATGGAAAGACCAATGTAATGTGGAAGTTACAGATTCTAAATTCTCTTTAACCTTTCAATCCTATTATTTTGAAAAGCTCTGAATTACAAAGAATGTTAAAAACAGGTGCTATGTAAACTAAAGTCTTCATAAAGATATCTAACTTGTTTGAAAGCTCATATTAAAAAGATCATTTATTTACTGTTTTATTACTTATCAAATTATGCCATAGTAATTCTGTGAAGAGAACAAAGATGCACAATCAAAACTACCTCTGTATTTAAGAGTCCTAGATATCTAGAAACATGTATTAATTCATTATTTATATAGTCATATTTATTATCTGTTTTTAGAAACAAAGGCATCCTGCCATTGTTTTTAAGACATCCTGTCATAACAAAAAAACCCAACAAAATGTACTTTACCAGAAGCAGTAGCGTGTTACTTCAACCTGTCTCTGCAGCATCTGTAAAGAACGGGCACTTCAGTGGGGCTTTTTGGCACTTTAGCTAAAGCTGATTTAATCAACTACTAGATAAAAGCCCCACTAAAGCGCCTGATACTTACAGAGGCTGCAGAGCTGGGTTGAAGTAATGTGCTACCTCTTCTGGGCATGTGTAGGGCTTGGCACAGGAATGTGCCAAGTTTAAAGTAAAGTACTGTTTTTGGGGCATTTTTAATATCCGTAAGCAGCCTATGATTTACTTGTAATTGCTTGTTGTTTTAATGTATGTTTTTACTCGCCTTTTGTGCAAGCTAAGCAATGTTAAACCAAATGCAAGAATGAAGATAAAAATATTTTAAATCTGGTTGTTTTCATAAACCAATGTGTAAACCAAGATTTTTTTAATTCTTCTTTTTACATATTAATAGTAGGTATCTCCTGGACATTTTCACATAGAAAAAGTCAATGCTTCCAGAACTTACAAAGGGGTTCTTATAGGTATTGTATCCTCTTAGTATAGAAGGTGTCTGGCTTTTGTGTAAAAAAAACCTGTTTCTAACTGTAGTCAAAGAATGTAATCCTTGGTTATGTAAAAGGGGAGTAAGAAAAAAGGAGTACCTTTTATTTTTGAAGAACACAGTCTTAAAGAGGGAGCTAACCATATGCAATACGTTTAATGCTCAGAAGAACTGGGAAAGGACTGACTCAGGGCTAGAATCTGCTAACTCATGCTTAACCAGCTTTGTTATGCTGAATCGCTGTCAAGTGACTGAACTGAAGTTTTAGGTGAGTCAATTGGGCCAGCCAAAAAATAAGGCTAGTAAGGAAGTGGGGTGTCTATATGTGCTTTAGAGCTGGGAGCAGTACACTGCTCTCAGGGAATCTGGGAATCCCCTCCCAGCCAGGGGCTCACTGCTAGCTGCCCCACCAGTGGATCAGGGCATGGGGCTAGCACCTGCCCCACTCCTATAGCTCTTTCCAAGCCCCACACCTTCATTTCCTGATTGGGGCATGGAGCTGGGACCTGCCTTTGCCTGGGACCTTTCCCAGCCTCCTCTCTGCAATTACTGAGAAGCCTGTTCCCTGCTCAGCTCCTTGATCATGCTGGACTGTGGAGCTGGAGCTGGGAGCTCCCTGCTGGAGGGGCCTGAGGAGCCTGTTCCCTACCCAGCTCCACAATCATGGAGCTGGGCGAGGAGCAGGCTCCCCAGCCTCTGCCAGCAGGGAGCTCCCAGCACCAGCTCCATGGTCGTGAGGGCAGCACTGGGAGATCCTTATCTCTGTGCTTCCAGGGCTGGGGCTGAGAGAAAAGGATATCCTAGTACTGGTCCTGCAGTCACAGAGCTGGTGCTGGGAGTTAAGGATCTCTAAGCACTGGCCCCACAGTCACGGAGGTGGTGCTGGAAAATGAGGATATCCTAGCCCCTGCTCCCTGATCGTGATCTCAGAGCAGGGGACTTGAAGCTCCCTGCTGCCAGGGCAGGGGGGCATAGTTCCCACCTAGGCTCCAGTGGCGGAGCCCACCTTGGCAGCAGGTAGCTCCCAGGGGTAAGGACTTATCTCCCATCTCCTGCTGGCCAGCTTACTGGGAACAGATTTCTTCCCAGGCAGGTGTCTACATGAATGCTACTGTGCAGTAACTAATCACAAGTAAATTTGCTACTTGCATTTGCAGGCAGCATATTTACTTGCAATTAGCAAAGTTTACTGTGCAGTAAGTGTATGCACAAGTAGATGTGCACGCTTACCACACAGTAAACTATGCTACTGCACAGTAACACATCTCAGTAGATGCACCCACTTTATACATTTCTAGAGTATTGTAGAGCTTTCTCATGATTTCATATATCTATCTCAAAGCACACTACAAATGTGGGTAAGTATGAAACAGAATAATTTTACAGGTGGTTGAACTGAATAAAGCATCTGGAAACAATTTTTATATTCCAGGGAACAAGCGTATCATTTCATCTTTAAAGATTCTTATCATAACTCACCCTTCCTATACCAGTTCTGCTAAATCATGAATCCTCAGTTTCATCATCTATAATACGGTGAACATTATGCTAACCCTGCTTGTATGCTAGCACTGGCTCTTATTGAAGGAAAACTGTAGGGCTATGCTCGTGCCTCATCATATTAAACAACTTTTTGGCAGAATTAGGGAAAGAATCTATAGCCACAGTCATTTTGCCCTTCTGCTGCTTGAACTGGAGTATAATTTCTAGCTGGCAATTCCACAAACGTTTATCTTCTTTCCAAGCTAGTCAGAGAGCAATGCATATGCACATTATTATAGTGCTTAGCATCAAAAATACAGAAATTCCCATGGGAAGAGAAAGACTTGTCCACCTCATTAGCCATGGTGCACTTTTGACTGGGCAGGCAACACTTTCCATCCTTGTCTCCAGCACAAATGGATGTGAGAGCAAGCTCAGGCAGACATGGGTGGTGCAATGCACTATGTATTCCTCCTGGCTTCTCTCCCCTTTCTTAAGGCTTATGGCATTCATGCATATGGTGCGGACCTCAGGTTTTTCTGTTCTGTTGCCAAGCAAGTGCAGTTGAGGTCAGGTTCAAAAAAGCCTGGAAGGAGTGAACCTTTCAACTCCTGATCCACTTTGCCATAAGTAAGCATTGCGTAGTTGCTGTTTGAGTTTTGGTGGGGCGTGATTGCCAGGTGTGTGAGGCAACAAGCCTGAGGTAAAAGTGAGAGATGAGTGAAAGACTGTTGTAGTTTAGATGAGTGGCAGGTCACCAAGGAGACAGTAATATTCAGTGTGTGACTGGATAGTGAAGCGGTGGCAAGTTCCCACTGACATAAAATGACACCACAGAAGTGTCTCAGGGTACATCTCTGGCTGTGTGTGTCAGTGCATTTGTGTGGGGCATGTCTGTGCGTGTATCATGGTCTGAGCCTATGGGTGCACATACATGTGCCTATTGATGCACAACAATAAACTCTGGAGCTGATCATTCTGGAGTCTATTGCTCCTAGGATCGTAGCACATTGAGCTGGACCAGCTGGTGGGGGTACAGGGGTTCAGTCTACCAGTCCAGGGCTGCTCCCCCTAGCTCAATGTGCTGCAGAGGGGTTGGCTGGAACATGAAGGTGTTCTAGTGTGGGACTAGTGAGCAGGCAGCCACCATGCTGAAGCACCCTCATGCTCCAGAGTGTCTACACATACTCTGCTGCAGAGTTTTTTACTACTCCTCAGCAGGACAGCACGTGTATTTACAAGTACTATCTTGCTGTAGCATAAATTAGTTTACTCCAGCCTAATAGGGGTGCACGTGTAGATGCTCAGATGTTTACTGCATTAGTCTACTGCACAGTAAATGTGTCATGTAGATGCGACCTGTGTGCATGCCTGTGCTGCATTGTGGAGGTTGCTTGTTGCTGTGTATTGAGTGGTGGGTTCTTGTGAGAGTGGCCAGACCATTCCAGGGCCAGATAAGGCCCTGTAGTGAGGGAGTGACCCGCATACCAAAGTGTCCTGGAAACTGAGGGCACAAGATGTACTAGTGATTAGAGAATCCAAACACCAGTGGGGAAAGATTGCAGACTCTGATGTAAAGGATAACCCTGCACTTGCATTGCCTTGTTCCTGTGTTCCTTATTCTGTTTCTCGTGTTCCCCATTTTGTAAAGTATAAACATTATTCAGTGTTTTCCTGTCCTGTTTACTTGTTGTTACTGTCATTAACCTACTTGTTTATTTGTTCAATAAAGCTGATTGAACCAAGCCGGACACATTTTAGCTCGGCTAACTGATAACCTATCAGCCTTTACAGCACCCTGTTAGTATCATGAATTTATTAATCTAGGGTTTTCCTGCAACATGTAGGAGACAGGAAGGGTGCTGCTTTTTTCTCATTCCTCCCCTTCCATGCACTCTAGGGAAGGGAAACACGGCTGGGTTGTTGCCCAGGGCATCTGGGTACAGGAACTTTTCCTTCCCATTCCTGCTGCCAGTAGACAGAGTGTCAGTAGGAGTTGGCTGAGTGGCCTGGCCTGCTTTAGCTGTGTTCTTTTGTGCTGCTGGCAAGTAGCTGTTAGCAAGCTCTGTTCTAGCCTGATTATTCCCTAATCTAATCTAGTTAGCTGGATCTGTTAAGATAGTGGGAGCCAGGCAGCTCACCAAACCATCTAGGATTTTTCCCACATGGAAAAAACTTGCAAACCATTGTGTGGGCTTTTTCCGCCTTCTGTTTTGCTTCTTGAAGGTCTAGTCTGAGGGTTTAAATCACATTCTCTGCTTCTCTGATGAGTTCCAGTGCAGTTGGGGGGTTAAAAAGGGTCCAGTGTGAGGTCCTGTGACCCAGCAAGGCACTTGGGCACTGGCTCTGTGTCCCACATTGTATAGTAAGGATCTTTAATCCAGGTCTTGTACAGTCTGGGCCAGATTCTATTCCATCTGTTGGGTGCCTAAGTGTGATTCTAATCCACCCTGCCAAATCCTTGAAAATCCACTTGTATATCTACTTTAGTAGCACACCGTCATCTTACCCTTAAGACGGTGTCACAAACACAGAAAAAAAAAAACAAGCAAAGAGGAAGACAACTCCTCCCCACAAACGTTGTATTAACAGTTTTCCAGGGGCTTGAACAGGGCGAAGTAAGTGTGTTTGTTAGGTGCCTAAATCCACTTACATACCTAATAGGTGGAATAGAATCTGGTCCTGTTGGGTTGAGACTTTGATTGTTAGCCAGTATCTCTGAAACGGCTGGAGGATTAGGGGGCAGGAGGCATTTCCTTCATATTTGGTGCCCAGTCAATATCTGCACTGGAACAGTATAGTCAGATAACCAGATCACCATGTTTCCCTGCTAGTTAATAGTTCTAATAAAGTTGTGGCCACTGCATTTAACCAATTTAGGGTGTACATGTCTCATTGTTTCTGTATCTGAACCGATTGGTAGTAACTGTGAAGAAAATTGCTTGTAATTAAGCAACTATAGAGGCAACAGATGGATACTGACAGATGGAGGACCACTAGGAAACAATGAGACAATATTGGTCAGCATGACAGGCAGCAGTCACAGCCCAATGACAGCTGAACTGCTGTCAAGATTTTGTAGGCATCATAGCAAGGAATTTTAAGGAGTGATTTGGAGGAGGATAATGAGATGGCTTTGTGGATGTCTATATGCAGCTCTGCTACAGAAAGAGGAACAGCATGGGGGAATGCATGAAAGTTCCTGCCTGAAAATCCAACATGTTTTCTGTGAAGACTGGCATTGTGGGCTGCTGGGATGTTGGCGGTCAACTTTATACTGGATGAAAGAAGATAGATAGAGTAGGGACATGTGAAGGATATTCAAAGTACAAGCAAGCAGTTTATATTTGATGTGATAGAAAAGGTGGAGCCGGTGGAGAGGATACACAGAGACAGGAGGGACATGGTCAAATCAACAAGCTGGGAAAATAGTCTCTGCAGCAATGTTCTGTGTGTAGTTGAAAAAGTATACATATATACATTCTAAGAGCACACTAAAGCCTACTAAAGAAAATGTAAAGAATGTGCTTCCTACCTGTCTACCAAGGACCAGTAAGGTGACAAAGAATATAAATAGAGACACAGAGCCCATTGTCTTCAGGTCCTTCAATATTCCTGGCCTGTAAAACAGAGTTGCAAACAAAATGTATGGCTAAATAGAGCTGAAAATATAAACAACATACAATCAATACTCTAATTTTAAGATGATGCAAGATATGCATTCATCCACTCAAGGAGCTGTTGCCCATTACTCCCAGTTCTCTACTTTCTCAGGCTAGGGACAGACTTTCAAAAAGCCTGAGCCTGAATTGATTAAATCTTTGCAGGTTAGTCTTACCTGGCTAGGCTAAATCAGTTTGTAACTGCAGAGACATCCCAGACATGCAGGTACATGCCTGCAGTGGCTCAGGTTAGAAGACAGGGGGCACTACAGCAGCCCTCCCTTCCCTTCCATAGTGCTGAGTTGAGAGGGGCGTGGCCAGGTCCCAGCAGGATGTTCTGAATACAGGGGGATTCTCCTCACCTCCTGACCAGCCCAGCAGGAAATTGATAACACAGTGTTTATCCCCCTATTATGAAAACAACATAGGGCCATTACCACCTATGTGTTGATTCTGCATTTGTCCCGTCTGCCAAAGCATTGACCATAGCCAGCATTTGGTCTGCTAGCTAATACACAGACACCTCTTAGTAAGGCAGAGGGAAGGGGGAATTCCTGTTTAGCAGGAAGCGGTGAGGGGGAGGGGGAAAGCAGCCTGCAGTCCCTGCTGGAGCTCCAGCCAGGAAGCATAGAGCCCCGCCCAGCCTACAGAGCATGCTAGGAATGCTGGGGGAGTCTGACTTATCTTAAACCAGCAAGGGATCTGGAACAGACATTGCATAAACCGATTTGAGTCAAATCAGTTAAGTCTGATACATTCAACCAGGTTTATCTCAAACTGGTTTCAGTCATTTTCAAACTGGTTTATGTGCATTGAGCATCTGTTCTGTTACAGGTTGAAACCAGTTTCTGAGCACTTAAACTGGTTTATGTGTAATGTTTATCCCTAGCCTCAAGGCCCAGATTCAGGGAAAAACAATCTCTCCCCTTGCTAATGTGGCAAGATAGAAACAATCAGCTAAGACTAACTGTATGTCAATATTTTTTTTCTAAAATCTGAACTATTAAGCCAAGGTAAGTACAATAATTCTGTGCAACAGCTTCTTTGTTTGCTAGCTACAAATATATTTTAACAGCCTTCACAGGGTTCAGATAACAAAGAACTCCATTCTACCATCCTTTATTATGACAATGCAAATGAAACCACAATGTACTTCCAACATGAAATGATTTATGCAGCTTGCACAGTTTTCCTTCTTTTATTCTAAAGCTGTTACATGCACTATCAAGTGATACAGTTAATACCCGGAAGTAAGAGAATTGTGATTTATAGATTTACATGGCCAGAATTAATTCCACCCATTAGGTGCACACTTGGACTTTAGTATCTAAGCACAATTCTATCCCACCCTGTTCAAGAATTGTAAATTCATTAATACATATCCTTTTGCAACATGTCTTTTGATCCTTAAAACTGAATCACTAAAAAGTAGCAAGGACCCATATACCTTTTGTATTAAATGTTTTTCAGGCACTTGGGCAGAGTGGAATAGAATTGCGCTTAAATGCCAAACTCCACTTACGTACCTCATATGAGGAACAGAATCAGGCCCAAATTTTTTTCCAACCCCTCCCCCCAAATCTTTTCTATTCCACTACTGAAGAAATATTATTGGTTGCCCTCCCCTAGTAGCTTACAATCTTCATCATCATTATCATTATTATTAGTAATAAAACCCTGGAATAGACAACCTACCTTTCCAAAGGCACCATTGCATACAGGAATTTGTTGTAATCATCCAGCATGGAGCCATGAGTGTGCAAGAGAATGACATTGTAGCCCACCAGTGCAATCAACATTATCACCATTTTCAACTCGTAATTTATTCGCAGAAAAACAGAACAGGAAATCAGTCCCAAAATGCAGCTGTATATGAAGTACTGTCAAAGAAATCAAACAGTATAAACATTGAGAATCTGATCTTGCAAGTAGAAATTGGGGAAAACAAAGTAATGTATAATAAAACACCCATGCTAGCTTTAAAGAAATTATTAAAAACCTGGTATAAATTAGATATGAATCTATTATGATTAAAAACATAAATAAAGTTATGAGAACATATGTTTCACAAATCATTAATCAATTAATAAGTAGATAGATATTAGGTATTTTTAATTACTATTATCACTTGGTTTCAATTTACACTAAACAACTCACTAGATACTAACTTGAGTCCATGTCTCAATTCATGCCCATACTTCTTTCAGGATACTCATGAATAACAGAGAATAAGTACATAAAATGCATTGCTACCAAACTACAAATCAGCACACAATCCACTGGCTAATATTGTATCTGTGCATGGCCTGCACTGGCTCTTGACAGCAAATAATTACTCTTTTGGTATGTCTACACAAGACACTTTGGTGTGCAGTAGACTAATCTAGTGAGCAGTAAAGCATTACTATTTAACCTTGTGCTAGGCCACTGTGCAGTACAAGAGGCTAATGTGCAGTTATATACTACCAGAAAATAAGGTAGAAGATTAACTGTGCATTAGCTACTGTGCAGTATCACACGTGTAGATGCTGTCTAAGAGCAATTTGCTCCTGGTCAGCCAAGGCAGCAGGGGGTTCACTTCTGCCTGCCTCAGCCCCATGTATTGGGAGCTGTGATGGCTGCAGGGGCAGCTGTCTCCCTGCCATGTGGGAATTGGGACCATCCTTGTCTCCACATGGCTGTCCCAGCAGTCAGAATTGCTGCATCCCAGGCAGGTAGGGATCAGGTCAGAACCTGATCCCTATGTGGCAGGGAAATGCATCTCTGCCTGATGGGGACAGCCAGATGGAGATTGGGAGGGTCCCTATCCCTATGTGGCTGGAAGCAGCATCCCTGCCTGGCAGGGGCCCTCCTGATTCCCATGTGGCTGCCAGGAAGCATCCTTGCCAGGCAGGGATGCTTCTCTCAGCCACATGGGGATTGGGACCCTCAACCCCATGTGGCTGCCCACCTGGTAGAGACACTGTCTGGGATAACTCTCCTGGTTATGTGGGGATCAGGATCCTCCCTATCCCCACATGGCTGCCAGGTAGCATCTCTGTGGAGATTAGACCTGTGTGAATAGGGAAATATTCAATTCAGATTTGGATTCAGCTAATTCAGAGGAAAGTGATTTGATTCAGAGATTTGGATCACTGCCCTGAATTGATTCAGCTGAACTGGTGAAAGAAGATTTGGTGCTGATTTAGAGAGATTTGGTGATTCAGATGAGCCGGAAAGAGGCAGATACAGCTGGGTGGGTGGCTGCAGGTTCTCCCATGGCTCCTCTGGGTGTGCCTGCCTCTTCCCAGATGGGGGGAGCCATGGGAGGAGCCCCCATGGCTGCCTTGCTTGGCCCCATCCCCCACCTGGCCCCAGCCTAGTTCCAGCACTTAAAAAAAGCCATAAAAAATCCCCGCACTCACTGGCTACAGCAGTGGTGGTTGGGGCTGCTGGGTGCTCATGGCAGAGCCCCACCCCCCCCAGAGCAATGGGGGGCAGCAGGAGAGCAGTCACAAAAGAGCAGTGGGGGGCACCAGGATCTCTCCTGCCTAGTACCCCTGCTGCAGCTGCTCCATGGTGTGGGTGCAGTGCAGCTCAGCAGTGCGTTGGTTACTGCCTGGGAGCTAGGGCCACTGGGGCTGAGTGCTGCTGGGCTCTGGCTGACACGTGGAGCCAGCCCAGCTCCCAGACAGTGTGCAGTGCTCTGCTGAGCCGCAGCTGCGATGCTGGTGCACTAGGTGGGGAGGCCACCCATGGTAGCCCCCACTGCTCTGCACTGCATGGAGATGTTCTGGCACAAGCCTTCAGAGGTCCAAATCACTGCTGCTGAAACTGGTGAGTATGGGTTTTTTTGGGTTTTTTTTTAAAGCTTCACACTCACCAGCTGCAGCAGCGGTGAATGGGGCCTCTGGGCACTTGTGGCAGAGCTCTCCATGCACTGTGGGGAAGTGGGGGGCAGGAGGGATCACTCCTTCCCCCTGGGTTGGCATCTGTGCAGCAGCTGTTGCATCATATGAGTGCAGCATGGCTCGGCAGGGTGCTGCGCACTGCCTGAGAGCTGGGGCCGCTGGGGCTGAGTGGTGCTGGGCTTCTGCTCACACATGGAGTGGCCCCAGCATCTAAACAGCGTGCAGTACTGTGCTGAGCCACAGTGCACTTGTGCCATGGGGCAGCTGTCATGCGGGTGCCAGGTGGTGTGGGGAGACCCCCAGTACCCCCCACTAGGCGAGACTCTGTCATGATCCTCCAGAAGCCCCAATCCCCACTGCCAAAGTCAGAGAGTATGGGGAAGGGCAGCTATGGAGGCTTTTTCTGTGGCTCCTCTGGCTGTGCCTGCCTCTGCCCCTGCTGCTGCTAGTTCAGCTGGCGTGGATGAGGGGGCACAATGGAAACATGGCTCGCTCTGGGCAGCAGCATGGCATAGCCCCCACTCCTAGTGCTTCTGTGCCTGCATCAGCACTGGGAGCAGGGGCTCTGCCCTGCTACTGCTTGCCAGCTGGTGCAGGGGGATATGGGATACAGGTGTAGCAGCACTGGGAGTGGGGGCTATGTCCTGCTGCCACTTGCCCAGGCAGAAGGGAGAGCCCCTGCTCTCAGCACTGCTGTGGCCCCTGTCCCCACCCCTCTCCCCAAGTAACGCACCCTTCCCAACCTGGCTGGGTGGCTTGTCCCAGCGTTAATCTCTCCTTCCCCCATGCCACTTCTCTCTTCCCTCCTCCAACCCCAACAGACTTACCAGCTGGAGGCAGCTGTGTCATCTGCTTGCTTAGTCTATGGCTGAATCTTTGAAGTAGCCAAATCTTTTCTGAAGCTTTTCCAAGTCAATTCAGATGCTTTGAATCAATTTGGAGATTTTAATTGGTCTTCTGATTCAATTCAGATTTGGAGATTCCGTCCCCAAATCAGGCCAAACTCCTTTGAATAGAATCAGCTACAGAACCTTCACACAGGCTTAGTGGAGAATACTTTCCTGGCCATGTGGGTATTGGGTCTGACCCCTGTGTGGCTGGGACACAGCATTCCACCAGACCCTTGTCTCTTGCCAGCCCCAGGCTGGCACCTGAGGAAGCCTGGAGCTCCCCCTGGCAGCTGCTATCGGCCAGATCAGGGGAGGGGGCAGGAACATCCCTTGTCTCATGTGTTGTGGTTGGGAGCAAATTTGCTCCCAAGCTGGCGCAAGTGTAGGCCCTTTCCCTAGGGGCAATTTATTTCTCCTTTTTAAATGCACAGATAGCTTTATTGTGCATTAATAGCACACGTAGATGTGTCCTATTTGTGTTGCTTATATGATTAAGCCCAAAGTATCTGTTACTGCCACCTATAGACAGTGCAGTAGTTCAATTGGTCAAAAGATCAAACTGGGCTCATGCATAAGATATGAATATAAAATATATGTTTAGTTTGGACTAATTATTGGCTTCAGGCCTGGCTTTCACACAGTGAACAATGGCAACTTTTTGCTATGTCTTGTATATCAAACATACATTACATGAAGGTGGTTGCTTTTCCATGAACATTTTTTTCCCTAATCTAAAGGCTAAATGTGCAAAGTTTCAGGATTATTATCATTTTCAAAGTGGGAAGGGACAATCAAAATCAGTGTTAAAATGGAAAGAACAGTACAATATATTTCCAGCTTTGACACCATTATGAAGGTCCTTTAATATATTTAAATATATTTTCCAAAGGGAGGCTCTACACAACATCTGAGTATTAGAGATTTGTATCTTTTTTTAAAGTACCTTTTCTTAAGCTGCATAACATCTTATTTCTAGTATGCTATTTCTGGTACATTACTGGCTTGTTGACAGAAGTATTTTTGACTGAACCTGAATCATTATATGCTAATTTTGGAGGATCACTACTGTGAGTCCTTTCCATAGCTGTAATTAATCTGTGACTTAAATTTTCTCAGGGACCTCTCATAATTTATTTCTGTATGAAATAATAAACAAAAGGATTATGGTCAGAATCACCAGAATTAAACCTTTATTTATTATTGCACTCCTTTAAATGATTCTCATTACATTTCTGTGAATTCACTTTTTCCCATCCCTCTGAGGTAGACTGTATGAAAAGATGGGTGGAAAAGACTCAGACACTCAAGCTATTTCAAATCCGGAGAGTTATAGTTATGCCATTTTTTGTGATTGTATCATAAATCTTATGGTATTTGGTGTTTTCTCTTGAAGTTTAAGTCAATGTGTGGTTATATAAGATTTTCTGCATTATATATAAAATCAGTTAGCAGCCCAAATGGTTGTAGAGAAAAACTTGAAACCATGAAGCATATGGGTTAGAATATTTTCAGTCAAGATCGTGATTTAGGGTCTGACTAGTAATTTTTCAATATTTGAGATTTGGCAATATGGGGGTTGTTACTTTAATTTGTCTCTCAGAAAGATATCATGAAGATCTAGAAGATTTGAATTTTGGATAACTTGCAGCATTTATAAACTATTTTGAAGCTCAGAACAAAACAAGATAAGCAATCCTTTTACAATGTATTGAGTACTCCTTGACAAGCCTTGCAAAGAAGCGGAAGGCAGAGAAATATAACTAAGTGCATCTCGTATTGTAGTAAGAAATATTAATTAGCAAGCCTCCAAAATTGTCTACTGAAGCAATTAAAAAATCTCTTCGTCACTCATTTTAGACTATACAGTCAGTAGATGCATCAGCTTCACTGTTGCCAATCACAGATGCTTATCAGTGTGAATTAGAGAGCCATCTAGTCATAGAAAAGTAGGGCTGGAAGGGACATTTACAGGTCATTTAGCCCAACCTCCTACCTGAGGCAGGATCATCCCTATCCAAACCATCCTTTGCAATCATAATCTAAACTCTACATAAGACTATCTTGAACTGACACAACATAGACCTAACACCTAACCTGCCACAGGGAAACCACAGCATCCAATGTCCTGCATCTGTAAAATGTTGCCAATATTGGCTCAAGAAGTCACAGGTAGTGGGCCACACCCCGTTACAGTGGAAGGCAACCCCTGCCATGGTCCATACTAATCTGACCCTCGGCTAAAATTCCTTCCTGACCCCAAATATGGCAATGAGTCTGACCCTGAGTGGAGGGGCAAGACCACCTAGCCAGGAGCCTCCAGCTTTGCTCCTAGCAGAAGAATCAGCTTACCCCAGTTGAAGTCCCCAGACTTGGCTATAGCCAATACCTAAGGCCTCTGAGGAAGCTTAAAAACATCCTGATGCATATAGTGGAAAAAAGGAGGGTGGGATGGGAGAAAACAGCAAAGACCAAAAGCATGTAAAATCCTAATGATAGAAAATAGGCATAGCTACACCCAGATTATCCCCATAAAATGACTATCCAAACTCTTCTTGAACAACTCTAGTGATGGAGAGTCCACAACTTCCCTAGGCAGTCTATTCCACTGCCTCAGTATTCTAACACTGAACAAGTTTTTTCCAGATATTCAACTGAAATTTACTTTGCTGTAACTTCGAGCTATTGGTCTGAGTCCTCCTGTCTGCAAAAGACAGGAAAGATATTTTTCCTCTTTTCTATGGCAGCCTTTCAAACATTTGAAGACTGCTGTCATGTCCCCTCTTAAGCACTTTTTCCGCAAGCTGTATGTGCCTAGCTCCTTCAGCCTCTTTTCATATGACTTGCCTTCCATGCCTTTGACCATCTTTGTTGCCTACCTCTGGACCCTCTCTAACTTCTCCACTTTTTTAAAATATGGAGCCCAGAATTGCACACAGTAAGCCAGATGAGGCTTAACCAGTGCTGAATAGAGAGGTAATATCATTTCCCATGTCTTGCATCTAATGCTTCTTCTGATGCAACCTAAAACTGCATTCATCTTTTGTGCAGCTGCATCACACTGCAGACTCATATGAAGTCTGTGGTCTAACAAGACTCCTAAGTCTTTTTTACAGTGCTGTGATTTAGGCAAGTATCCCCCATTTTGTATTTGTGTTTTTGATTATTTTACCTTGCATCTGTCCACATGCTTAACACTGTGTAGAGATATAAAAGACTAACTTTTAATTTAGGAAAATAAGGTTTTGCTAGCATAAGGGTTCATGTACCATTCAGTAAAGATAGGGTAGTTTTGCTAAAAAAATAGCTCTCTCTAAACCATGCTTAATAATTACAAAGCATTTTGCCTCTCTCCTGCCGTCCTTCTCAGGCCAGGAATGCTTCATGTAGTTTAGGATGGAAATTTTGTATAACATAGAGGTGTCTAATAAATAAATAAATAAATAAATTAGAAAAAGAATAGTGCTGAAATCTTTATTCCACCAAAAATGATCCACTTCACCTGTATTCTTTTGAGAGCAAATGACAATATTTTTTGCATTTAGTATTAAGCTCAGTCATTGAATGACACTTAAAGAATGTAGTCTGATAATATTTAAATTTTAAAAAACAAGTTAAAGGAGAGGTACCAAAAATACTACAATATCAAGAAAAGCTGGACATTTTAGTAAAACAAGAGACAAAGAGAATGTTAAAATTGCATCCTTTCCTCCCTCTATAGGGAAAACTATAAGCATGAAACAAATACAGAGGAGTTAAATATTAGCATTATATTTGTAAAGGTTAAGCTATGTAAAAAAAGAGTATATATTTAAAGAAATTGCAAAGCCCAAGATTCCTTGAGAGATTACCAGGCCTAGTCTAAACAGTAAGCAACCATTTTTAAGTGTACTACTCAAAATACATGTTGTTGTACCTGATGGCAAAAAAATAAATAAATCCCTAAAGAGGTAGAAAAACCACAGCAAATAACATGGAAAAAAAGAAAATACACTACATGTGCAGTTTAAAAATCAATACATAACATTATTAAAATACTAAAATGAAATAATAACAATACATAATTTGAGTTATTTATTTTTATCTGTGTGGGTATGGACTGAGGATCAATCACACCAATACAAAACCAGGACTTACCACTCAGTAGGTTGCATAGGATGACCCAATATAAATGTTTAAGCCTGTTTACTCCCATACTGGTATATATAGAGCTAAACTGTTGTAAATTTAAACTTGTCTTATTCAGGTTAAAAGTTTCATTGGCTTTACTCTACTTACTTTGGTACAGGAGCAGACACATAAGATGTTTATAGAAAATCAGCATGACCTATAGGTAGACCTGCAATAAACTAGTATAACTGGTTGTCTCTCTAAACCTCTCTCCCTTTTCCTTCAGAGTGAAGAGGACAGGGAAAAGTCACTTCAATTACAGCAAAATTTCTCAGGTCAGATCCAAAAGGGACTCAGGGACACTTAAAGTAGTAGGCTTTAGGCAGACTTTAAGTCTCCAAGTCCCAAGTAAGGGCTCTGAAAACCCCTGCTCAGAAGCTGTCTAAATCCAGGGGGAAGCTGATGTCCAAAGGTGCATTATTTTTCAATATTTAAAAGTTCCTCATGGGCTAAGGTTCTGTTCTGGCATGTGTCCAGAATGTTCTCATTTCAACGAGGCTGAGCATCTCAGCATCTATCTTGCACTGAAGTCTAACTGAAAACCATGTATGGGGATTCCTTCTTTTACCAGAGTTCAGTCCTGTGGACATGCTCTGAAAATACCTTTGACAGTAGTGGACACCACCTTATTTTATAACCCAAATGGAAATGGAGCCATATTGTGTTCTACATAATAGCTTAGTGGTGAGACTGTTCACCCAGGAAGTGGATGAATCAGGTATAATTCCCTTCTCTGTCTGAGGGGATTCTAACACTTCTCTGGAGACTGCCCTAACTATGGGCTAGTCCAGGCTGGAGACAATCTCCATCCCTCTGTTTGAAGCAATTCAATTTACAGAAAATAATTTATAGAGTTATTGGACAAGAAAGAGAGCAAGAGGGACCATGGTTCCATAGCCTACTGGTTAGAGTAAGCTCCCATGGGGAGGGTCTTGGGTTTCAGTGATTCCTCCATGGCCTTCTTAACATATTTTAGCTAAAGTTGACCAGCCAGTCAACTGTCCAGTCAAATAAAATAATGTCAGTTGTCAACTAACTACTCATTACTTGACCACATTCAAATATTCTAACAAATGGAGAATGCTGTAACATGGGCAATGGCCTACACCTTTGTGATCCCTATGCCAGCAAGTCCACTGTGCTTGCTATGGGAAGGAAGGACTCTGTGCTTCTTCCTGCTTCATGTAATATGTGAGCCTGTAAAAGTCATGGGAGGGAAGGGCAGCACGCCTGAAAACAGTTTTATTGGTTACAATCTTCTGAAGCAGCAGCTTTGAGTAGGAACTCAATACCCATACAGGTTGACTGAAATGCAATAAATACCATATAAGCTAGAGACTTGCATATCAGCACGCTAGATATTGATTAATTATTGGGAGTTGGGGAAAGCCAGGATCATTATTATGGAATCCTCTCGATAGAAAGGAATACAAACAACTGTTAAAGGGCAAGGACGTGGTACACATAGCTAGAATGGAGAAAGATTTGCTAAGTTCCCCAATGTATGTCCAACTATAAAAACAGATTATTGAAGTCTGCATCAAAATTTGTTTTCTTCTTTGTATTCCCCCTTTACTTCATTTTTGGCACAAGCATAACAAGGGATCTCTTGGTGAAGATATACGAGTGACAGTACAAGTGAAGTTAATTTTACTTCCTCATCTTTTAATAAGAATTTTGTTCATCTCTGTCCTTTAGCATCAAAATTGCCTGCTTCTCACAAGTCTGGCATTAAGAATCCCAATGGCCAGAAAATGAATTTGACTGTACTTTTGCTAGAGGCATTTATGTCAGAAGCACACCATTTTATATCATTGAAAAATGTAATATGTTTGAATTTTTTTATAAATTGCATCAACAACTTACAAAGTACCAAGAAAGCAAAAGCTCACAGGAAGTCATCTGAATGCTGACAAGGAAAATGAGGAAAAGATAATTTTTGTTTTTGTTTTAGTGTCTGATGGATGTACAATATATGAAATGAAAGTATTATTGACTTTGTGGTAACAAATCCAAGCCACCATGTTAGTTATTGAAATGCACAACTGAGCATCACCACACAGTGCAATATATTGCTGATGATTTTAAAAGTATAATATGAAAGCTGCTTGGGCTTTGATAAATTAATGTCTATACTTGTTGAGTTCTGGGTGTGTTGTCTGTCTGATACAGCTCATTAGAGTTGATGCTGAAGATCCAACAACTTCCTTATCACATGACAAAATTGAAAAGCACTGTCAAATTTTGCAAAAGTAAGCAAGTGGCTGGTGTTCCTTGTTTGTGGGTGTATACTTTTGCATTTGTCAGTATAAAAACGCATTTTATTTGAATGAGCCCATGTTAAAAAAGAGCTAGACTGCTTTATATGACAACTCTGTCCTCATTAGTTTTCCACTCCAGTGACCTTTTGCCATCCATAAATTCGATCACCAGTGACTTTATATTTACTTCCATATCATTGAGGAGAATGTTAAATAACCTCAGGCCAACCTACAGATCTTTGCAGAGTGCTGATATAAACAGCCCCATTCAATGCTCACTCTCCACTGACAAATATTTGAGTTCTGTCAGTAGACAGCTCTTAATTGATTTAATAAGTACTGCAATGATATAATATAGTTCCAATGTCTTAGAAATAATCATATATGGTTCTTGACTACTAGATTTTCCCCTCTTTCTGAATTTGACATCAATTCAAACTTAAATGCAGAGTCCCATTTTCAGAAGCACTAAGCTCCTTCTCATTTTGCTGACATTAAATGAACTGATCCCTAGTACATCTGAAAAAAATCAATCCTTTGGAACATGCCTAAAAAATCCTGGGGACATTACACGTCAAACAGGCTGAGTGACACTGGGGTTAATATAGCTCTTGCATGATATAAACAAATAGAGAACTGTAAAATAAACTTACCGGTAGGAAAAAATTACTGTTTTGTGTATACCATAGAGTCTGATCACTCGAATTAGGGTAACTTGCATTTGATGAGTTTAGAATGGAGACAGAACCTATTGCAGCATCATCCAGGAAAAACTAGAAGAAACAATATGGAATCTATTAGTGCCTTTAGCTGTGACACTTCCAATTCCTGAAGTGTATAAAGGTTTGTCATTAATTACCTACCTTTAGATTTTCATTTTAAATAGAAAGAAGCAAAGGGAGGACAATATCCTTTGACTGCCTTGTATCTACATGCTTCTGACAAAAAACAACTTAGTTAACCTGAACTGGAAGCTTGTCAATACTTTCTTTCTGAATTGGAGCTGAGAGGCTCTCTGCTAACTTAAGCTTGTAATTGGCAGCTCTGGCACTCCACTGGCAAAGTGAGCCTGATGTGTGCAATATTCAAATATGTGCACTTCAGCTTCATCTCTTATGTACACGTGAGGATTTGAAGAAAGAGGATCATTACTTATTTCCTTCAATTCAGGCTTAAGGGCCCAATCTTTTTCCCGTTTATGGCAACAGCAAAAAATCCACTGTTTCTACAGGAACACGGGTTTGGAAGGGACATCTTGTGTCATAGGGTCCAGACCTCAGTATCATACAAAGAATGGAATACAAAACCTTTCAAAAACTTACCATGCCGCATCTTAATGACTTAGGATTTTTGCCCTCCTCTTCTTGATTCTTACTAACTAATCTCTGAGGTAGATTTGTGACAATCTTCTCATGGTCTACCCCAGCAGCACCTCTTTGAGGGAAGCTAATGCTGCATTTGTATTGCTACCCCTGCATTTGGATTGGATTGCTACCAAACGAGTAGCTTGTAGTGCCCTTTTTAGGATGAGTGGCTTCAAGCCTCACAGTTCACACTGCTAGCAAGCAATGGATCTCCGTCTACCATCCTACAACTCAATACTGAAAGAAGCTGCACAGTTAAGCTCTGTGTTGTTAGTGACAATGCAGCCTGGCAGCTGTTATCCTCCTGCAGGAAACACACTGCAAATCACCTGACAGACTAGAACTGCAAAGCTTTAGTCTGGCTGCCTTCACCATCAGCAACATCTATATGGCCTTGCAACCTTCATCAGAAGAGACACTGAGTGGTGCCAAGTTGCTTCCTCACTAGACAACAGTAACATTGAGTGGCTCACTGTCAATACTGGTGACGTTTCCATTGTCAATGTCTATAAGCCTCTTGGAACTGCTTTATCTTCTGTCCAGTTGCCACCAATCCAACAGCTATGCATTGTAGCTGGTGATTTCAACTCACAGCACACAGGTTGGGGCTACAAGAACATAAATCTTGATAGGGACTTTTTGGCTTTGAATCAAGAAGATGGCAGACAATTACCAACCTTGACCTGGCTTTCTCAAGTATAAATGTCAGTGGTCAGCCTATCAGATGAGAGAAGTGTTGATAGTCACAACATCAACCGTTGCTAGTTATAAACCTAGGCTTTGTGTCACCAACGAACAGCAGACCATCCATTAGGTGGAACTTTCACAAAGCCAGGTAGGATAAATTCAAAACTCATACAAACTCTGTTCCGAATCATTGTCAAACCCAAGGAATACAGCAGTGACTGCCTCTTATACTGGGTTCTGTGATGCCATTCTTAGATGTAACAAGAATAGTATCTCCAGAAGGTATAGGAAAAACTATGTCCCTGGCTGGGACGATGAATGCCAATATATGGAGGTATATGACATACAAAAAACTAGTACTTTTGGTTCCAAAATGATACCTGTTATTAGACCAACTGGGAAATTGCAGGAAAATTGTCTTTTTCTGCAGGCTTTCAGGATCAAAGTCCCTTCATCAGGCTCTGAGAAAAGTACGGACGGTACAAATGCAACAAGATCACTCACATTTGGAGAAAGGCCACAGTCATTGGGATTCTAAAGCCTAACAAGCCCAAGGATGATGCAAAGAGCTATAGAAAGTTCTCTCTTCTGTGCATTTTGTCCATGCTACTGGAATGTCTCATTCATGATTGAGTGTATCCCATAATTTATCTGCTGTTTCCTAAGGAGCAGGCTGGTTTCAGACATGGAAGGTCAACAATGGACCAGGTAACTGTCCTTACTCAAGACACCAAAGAGACCTTTGAGGCTGGGGAGAAGATCAGTGCTGTCCCGGTGGACCTCAATGCTGCATATGATACTGTCTGGTTCCATGACCCCTACTACAAGCTCTTCCACATGCTACCTGACGAAATGATTGCCAGATTTATTATGCTCATGCTTCAAAACTGCATTTTATTCTCAAGACCATTGATGGACAGGAAAGCCACCCTAGAAATTTCAAGAATAGCATCCCATAAGGCTCAGTACTTTCTCCATTGCTTTTTAGTATGTACATTGCTGCCCTGCCTGACACCCAGTCCAAGACGTATGGCTATGACAAAAACCTGGCTCTCATCAAATCAAGTAAGCAACGGGCATCCACTGAATCCACTTGGACATCAGACATGAACACCCTTGCTAACTACTTCCATAAATGGTGTTTGTAGCTCAGTCTCACTAAAACAGTTGCAACAGCCTTCCACCTAAATATCAACCAAACAAAGACAAAAATAAAAGTTAAGATTTGTGACTGGACACCTGAACATTGTCATACCTTCGCTTATCTAAGAGTCATATTGGACTAGACCCTTACCTACTGCATCTGGAAGTGGTCCACGGTAAAGTTACTAAAAGAGGAGCTTTTACCTGTCACCTTGCTGCATCACCTGGGGAGCAAGTTTTCAAACCCTCTGCACCTCCACTTTGGCACTTGCATATGCTCCTGCTGAGTACTGTGCACCAGTATGAGGCTGAAGCACACACACAAAGTTAGTGGATTGCAGCCTTAACAGTGTCATGAGGACCATTACTGGATGTCTTATGCCAACTCCAGTTAATTGCTTACCAGCCCTTGCAGGTATTCCTGCCCCCCAACATCCAGAACCAAGCTGTTATGCTGGCCTTAGGCTTCAAAGCTCTGGATCCAGACCATTCTTTGTACTCCAGCCTAGTAACCACAAGCTAAGAAAAATGACTACCACCTGAAGTCTTGGAACCCATTCTCTACTCAAGCCAATAAGCTCACTGAATCTGCAGATGGCATGTCACCTGCAGCATGGACCTCCCATCTATGGAGCAAGCAATATGCTACACAAGAACTGTGGCTAAAGAACTTCATCTCCACCATCAGCTTCCACCTCTTAATATGGCAGCTGCCCCATAGGGTCTGGACTGCTCTTAAACATCTCAGAACAGGTGTTGAGACAGTTTAAGAACAGCATGAACTCTTCGGGTCTCTCTAATGATGGCTGGAGTTGTGGTGCTCAAGCTCAGATAGCTAGCCACATCATCTATGAACGCTTCCATGATGCTCCTTTGGGCACCCAAGGTCTTATTGGCATTAATCATTCTACCTGTTGCTGGCTTTCTGGCCCTCATTCTTCTGACATACGAATATGGCAACACTTACTTCATGATCATCATCAACAATCTGTCCAAGTATGTCACTCTTTGGTTGTCAGAAGCCTCCTTCTAATTTTCAGTTTAATTTCCTCCTGGTCACCTAACACTTACTGTTCTTGTGCAGAAGTTCTTACTCTTAAATAGCCTTCCCATGCTCCTATTTGTGTTTACCTCCTTGATTCATCTATACAGAGCAATCTTATCCTCTGCCAACCTTCAATTTGTTACACTGAACAAGTCGAGCTCTGTACACAATCTCCTTTCATATGATTGGTTTTCCATTTCATTGATCATTCTAGTAGCATTTATCTGCATCTTTCCAGTGTCAATTAATGTTTAACATAGGTGACCAGAGTTGTGCACAATACTCCAGATGAGGTCTTGCCAGGGCTTTGTAGTACAATGCCACTAATACTTCCTTGCTTGATACATCTTAGACTGTGATATGCCTTTTTCACAGCCTTATCATACATGTCATTGTGGTGGATTGCAGTCATTATGTGTGTAACATTTCTCCTCCTTGTTATTTCCAAATGATGAGCTCCTAATTTACTGCAAAAGTTCTTGCTGTTTGGCTTCAAGTACAGACCTGCTGTGATGAAATTGTGAAAATGTCTAATGTAGTGAAGCATAAGTAGCAAAACTTTGTTGACACAAGTAAGTTCTAGGAGATAACTCATCCAGAGCAATATATAGTTCTGGTTATTCATTTTCATGGAAGATGATTGAAACTGGAGCAGGTAAAGAAAGTGACTACCAGGGTGATTAGGGTAATGGAGAGCCTTCCCACTGACAAGATGGCAAAACAGCTTGTCTTGTTTAGCCTGGCAAAATTGATGTTGTAAAGCAGGGTATAATTGATTTCTACAAATATATGTAATGGGGGTATGTCCCAGGGAAGGGAAACAGCTATTTATATGCTACAGGAAAATGTAGCACAGAAAGAAATGTGTATAAACTGGCCTCAGATAAATCCAGACAGGAAATCAGAAACAAGTTTCCAACTGTTTGAGCAACCAAGTTTTATACCAGCCATTCAATTGGAAATGCAGGGCTAGAGATGCAGAGACAAACAATTATCACTAGTTAGGATGGAGCTCATCAAGTTAATGACAGGAGAAACATTATGTGGCGCTGACAATAATAATGAATTAGACTGGATGACTAAGGAAGTCCATTCCAAGGCTGGTGTTCCTTTGATGTTTGGATGGCTCATGAGGAGTTTGCTTTTTTTTTCACATTACTCTGTCCTGTCTTAAACATGCAAGGGTCTTTCCTTTCTCCCTTCTTCCCTTCCCCATCTCAACCAAATCAGGATGTCATTCTGTATTCATGTTGAATACAGCACTGGACCAAGGCTCTCATCTGTAAAGAAAACCTGTCATAACACCTATAGGCTGGGCAGGATGACCTTCTCAGCAACACAATGACAGAAAGAGATCTCAGAGTCACTGTCAACTCGAAGATGAATATGAGTTATCAATGTGATGAAGTAATTAGCAGAGCTAACCACACTTCGTTGTGCATTAGTAGGTGCATCACAAACAGGTTCAGGGAGGTGATGCTCCCCCTCTATGCAGCACTGATCAGGCTGCAGATAGAGTACTGCATCCAGTTCTGGGTGCTGCAATTCAAGAAGGATGTGAACAACCTTGAAGCAGTCCAGAGCAGGCCATTCATATGGTTAGAGGCCTGCAGGGAAGGGCCTTTTCAACCTCTGCAAGAGAAGGCTAATGGGAGAATCTTGTAAGAATATATAAATTCACTGGATGGGGTGGGCAGGGAATAGGAGATGCTCTGTTTACCAGAGCACCCCTAGGAATAACCAGATACAATGGCCACAAGCTGATAGAGTAGGTTTAGGTTGGATATCAGAAAGAACTTCTTCACAGTTAGGGTTGCCAGAATCTGGAATGGGTTTCCAAGGGAGGTGATGCTCTCCCCTACCTTGGGGGTCTTCAAGAGGAGACTGGACAAGCACCCAGCTGGGGTCACACAACCCCAGCACTTTTTCCTGCCACTGACAGGTGTTGGACTCAATGATCCTTTGAGGTCCCTTCTGACCCTAGCACTTATGAATTTATGAATGTATTCAGTTAATCACATCTTCAATTTTGACCTAGCCACACGTTAAAGCAACTAATGGTGTTATAAAACAGGAAATAAACCTCCAAGTTATTCCACAAAAATGTTTAATAACTTTGGGGTTGGTTCCTATCACTCCATTAATTGAACGTGTGGCAAGGTGTGCCAACACAACCATGCCTGCAGCCATGCATGTGTGGCCTGGCAGGTAGCACACTTGTGTGGATCACACATCAGATCCTATCATGCCATTATCTATAGATCTGGCAGAGACCTCAAGGACCTTTGTTGGAAACAAAAGAAATTCCTATTTCCTTCCACTAAAAATCCTGATATTTATGTTAGTTCATCTTTTTTTTTTAATTCTTTCACATAATTGCTCCTGATTATATTCCTTTTGGTAGATTAAAACAGGATTCATATCTCTCATTTGAAATATCAGCATATGATCCACTCTAGAAAGGTGCCCCTTACAACAGGAAGAATGATGTTTTGATTTTGATGTTTTGATTTATTAGAAGTGGGATGGATAGAAACATATTATCTCAATTAAAGCTAATGGCTACATTATGCCTTTTCCTAACAAAAGAGTTCATGGAAATAAATGCAGTTAATGGATTCCGCTATTAAGAACATGTTGCTGGGAGATATCGTAATGATACTTCAGACTCTCACCCACAATTTGCTATTAATATTAAGCCAATGCAAATTTTGAATTCACATTTTAAATTCATTTTTCCAAGTCACAGAACTAAGATTTAGTGTCAAGGTGGGAATTGTACTTAAAATTATCATTTCATGACTATCACAGAGCACTGTTATTTGTTATACTGCAGTCATTACTGTTAATTCTACAAGACACAAAGGCTTTTGGGTATAGTCCTTAAAGCTTTGTCATAATTTGCATTCTAAATAAAAGAGAACTTGAACTAATAAATGTCAACTTATCAAAAAATGATTTTGACGGTGTCCTTTTCAGAAAAAATGTTAATTCTATAAACAATTGTAGCATAGATACTAACTCTGAGGCAATGTTCTTTGTACTTTTTTTTTTTACTTATCATTAGCAATAATAAGAGAAGAAAAATTTGGATCCAGACACTGATTTAAAGCGCTTGGAAGGGACTACAATAACACACTGCATTGATCCAAATAATTTTTGTTTGACCAAAGCATTTCTTCCACAAAAATACAGAACCTTGATTTGAAGACATGATGAGATGGAGAATCCATCACTTCCCTGGTAGCTTATTTTAATAGCTAAACTCTCACTGTAGCAAAATTTGTCTAATTTCTCATGGGAATTTGTCTGATTTCAGTTTCTAGCTACTGGTTCTTGCTGTGCTGTTCCCCAATAGACCAAAGAATGGAACTTGTCTGCATGAAGAATGCTTGAATGTTTGAGCCCTTCTCTTCTTATTGTGCAAACCAGGGAAAGAAAGGGCAGACCCTCTTCTATCAAATTAACCAGCCAAGCAAGCAAGCAAGCAAGCAAACAAACAAAACAAGTGAGAGATGTCTGTGCAAAACAGTTAGAAGATGCCTCGGCACAGCTGTGTTGAGCACATTGCGAGCACGGATGCAGGGATTTTCCCCTGTAGCGCGGGAAAAGTTTTGGTGCATGGTCAGAGCCCGCCAAAACCTTG
>JAGPOW010000261.1:143663155-143733703 GCA_030014935.1 Caiman crocodilus
TCTGTGTGCCTGAGTTCCTGTTTAAGTTTGTAACTTCAAGGAACGTGCCTACAGCCTAAGGACTGTAAGTAAAGTTTTTTTTGCTTCCAACAACCTGCAAGTCTAGTGCCCTTAATTCCACACTCCATCAGCGGCCTCATTCCACCAGCGTTTCTCAGCCCCCACAAGAGAGAAAAAAGAAAAAAGAATTATTCTCCTCCCCTACTAACTCTAGGTTGACCAGGAAACAGGAGATTCAAATTTTAGCCTCTCCTTTCACCCAGAGTGGATTTGACACTTAACATCCTCCTTTGCACACCAGTGGTCCAATACCAGACTGTGGGGCAGGTAGGGTCCAGGGTGCTCTCAAACCATTCTCCTGAAGCTGGCCTACAGTGTAGCCAAGAGGGATGTTATGTGGGCCCAGGAGGAGAAAAGCAAGCCAAAGAGAATATAGCTCAGTGAAAGAGATACTGCAATGTGAAGGTGAAGGCCCTGGGTCCCCACTCCCAATGGCTTTACTGCTTCTTGCATTTAATATTGATTGTATAACATGTAAACAGCAGTGAATTATGGGCAGTGAAAAGTTATGGGTAACATTTCCAGAAGTGTCACAGGCTATGTGCTGTAGCCCTGGTGCTCCTGGGAAGTGCCATTCTAATCACATTTCAGCCATAGTCCCACTAGCACTTCTAAAACCTGGGAAAGAAGGGATGAAATTGCTTTGGGGTTGTTACCCTGGTACCGCTGTCAAGCACACAGGGATGAGATGACAGGGATACCTTCTGGGTTTAGCACTGAGCAAGGAGTAGATGGGCAGGACATACAACTCTCCCTAGGAGTGCAGGGGACATGGTGTGGACATAATCTAAATGATTTAGTGCACCTATATATGTGACAGAGTTCTGCTTCAACATATGCTAATTAGCATGCATTGGACCAGACTCATTTAATCGAATCTGCTGCATGTATGCTGGACTGTGCTAATTAGCATGTTCCAGCAGCTTCTGCATCATGTGTAGTCAGCATCCCTGTGTTTATATAAAATTAAAAAGTGAACACAGGAAGGGCAAGAGGTTTCCCAGTTACTGAGGCCTTACCTGTTCAGAATTCCTTTGCTAAAATCAGCTCACAAAAGTCTTTTGGGTGGGTATATGGGCTGGAGTAAAGCTGAGGCTCAGCTGGTGAAGTGGTGCTTCTGGCCAAAAATGTATGACCAGAATTAGAATTTTTGCCAGGCTTGCCCTGCTTGCCAAAGGGTAAGTTGATGGAAACCATCACACGCTCCCTTGCAACCTATGCCCATAGTTGACATCCCTTTTTCTTGTATTGCCTTGGATGTGGTGGGCCCTCTCCCTTAGAGTGTGTACGGGGTAACAGTTCTTGTTGGTGATAATAGATTATGCAACTCAGTTCCCGGAGGCTGTTCCTATGCATATGGTTACTGGCTCTCATGTGGCAGACGAGCTCCTTAAGTTGATAACACAGGTGGGAATCCCCAAGGAAACTATTTATAATCAGGGCTCGAACTTTATGTCTAGCATTTTAAGGAGTCTGTAAGGTGCTTAAAATTCAACACCTACTCATGACGGTCTATCATCTGAAAACCAACAGCCTGGTAGAGTGGCTTAATGGGGCTCTTAATATTATATGTTACACTGCTGCATACAAGAGGAATCCTGTAAGTGGGAGTTGTTGATACCACCATTGTTGTTCTCAGTTAGGGAGGCCCCTCAATCCTCCCTCGGGTTGCCACACTTGAGATAGTGTATAGCCATCCCCCAAGGGTCTTACTGGATCTGGTATGGGAAGGTTGAGAGAAGGCAATACCAGAAGGCCCTAACATCACTGAATAAGTGAGGAACCTAAGGTGCCATCTACAAGTAGTGGGCAAAGTGTGTGTCACAAGAACATCTGAGGCAGGCCCAGGAATCTCAGAAAGATAGATATGACAAGGGAATCCAAATAAGGGAATTTTGAGTAGGACAGAAGGTGTTAGTTCTACTTCCGGACACCACAAGTAAGTTCCTTACTTGTTGGCAGTGCCCATTTGAAATAGAAGGGTTAGACCTAGGGACTATGAAGTTTTTAGATCCGGGTATAAAAAAGAAAAACAGATATATCATATTAATCTTCTTAAGGTGTGGAGTGAACACGAGGGTCTGTTGATCGATTTTATCCCAGAGGAAGACTATTTAAGACGTTACTTATGCAGCATGGAGGGTTGTAGTTCAGTGGACATGGAAGTTCCATTGGGGTCTTTGCTGGATAGCCAACAACAAGGCCAATTAAAGCATTTGGTGAATGAATTCCAGGACGTTTTCAGTGAAACACCTGGTTGTGCTAAGGGATGTTCATTGGATCATCACCCCTGAAGGCCAGGTAGTGTGGGAGGAATAGAGAAGGATCCTCTACCACAGTGTCACAGGGCACCTCTGTGCTCTGCTCCTAGAGAGGGGAAACTGCTGGGGAAAAGAGCCCTAGCAGGGAATAAGAGCCCATCTGCAGGTTGCCAGGGCAACTGGAGGCAGAGAATGAGCCACACCTGACAGCGGTTAGCTGGCTGTAAGGGGCAAGGCTTGGCCCTTATAAAGCTCAGGGCTGAGGCCAGACTGGCAGTTCCCTGCCAGCAGCCAGAGGGGCAGGAGCTCCTGGAGTTAGGATGCAAGAATCACAAGTACAGCTTATGGCAGCTCTGGAGGCTTGAGCAGTGATGTTAAGTTATAGCCAGGCGGCTTCAATTTGTGTTACAGCCTAGGGGCTTGTGTTTTGAGTTGGCATTGTTAGTCATTACACTGGTGGTTTGGGTGAGGCTATTAGGGGTTGGAGGAGACCTCACTGGGGACTCACAATGAAGTGTGAGGACCCTGGCACCAGTGAGGGTGCAGCATACTCATAGGGACCCACAGTGGCATGGGGGCCCCAGCACCAGTTAGGGCGCAGCTTACAGGGTACTTAGACCCCAGCCCCAGAGAGGGGCATTTGAGGAAGCCCAGAGTGGGCACAGCGAGCCCCAGAGAGTGAGCAGTATTATTAGGAAGCCCAGCATGGGCACAGCGAGCCCCAGAGAGGGGAGTACAACTTTGAGAAGCCCAAGTGTGGGCGCGGTGAGCCCCAGGAAGGGGGCAACTTTGAGAAGCCCAAGTGTGGGCGCCAGGAAGGGGGCAACTTTGAGAAGCCCAAGTGTGGGCGCGGTGAGCCCCAGGAAGGGGGCAACTTTGAGAAGCCCAAGTGTGGGCGCGGTGAGCCCCAGAAAGGAAGCAGCACACAGAAGGCCCCGAGAGAGGGCAACAGCACAGCAAAGGCCCAGAACGGATGAGGAGAGCTCCAGGAAGGGGCGGCAGCGTACAAAGAAAAAGAGAGATAGAGACAAACCAACGTCAATTCCAACTGCTAGGCTTTGGGCATGGTATCAGGGGTGTTTGGAGCCACGTGTAGCCCATAAGGCTAGGGTGCCTGGGAAGCACCCATCATACAGGGAGACCCCCAGTCAGTCCGGGAAAACACGGGGACAGAGATCCCAACTAACCGTGCCCAAGGAAACGTGAGGCAGCCTCCCAACTTTACCTAAACATCAAAGATGTGGCGGGCAAGAAATAGAGAGTGCCCTTGGGTGAACTTGACATGGAGAGAGGGCCTTAAGGAGATCATGCCCTCCTACAGGACCCCGCTGTGACAAACAGGTACCATATGATACAGGCTGAGATCACTAAAATGCTGGAACAAGGTATAATTCAAGAGTCCTGGAGCCCATGGCATAGTTCCATCATGGCAGTGACTAAGCCAGATGGGTCATTAAGATTATGTGTAGACTTTAGGAAATTAAATGCTATATCTCATTTCAATGCCTTTCCTATGCCATAGATTAGCAAATTATTAGAGAGAGTGGGGCAAGGTAAATTTATTTCAATATCTGACCTAGAGAAAGGTTATTGGTAGGTTCCATTGTGAAAGGAAGACCAGGCCAAAATTGCCTTTGGCACCCCTTGGGGATTATATGAATTTAGGTGTATGCCTTTCAGTTTACACGAGATGGCAGCAACCTTCCAGCAATTGATTGACTGGGTATTGGCCCCACATCAAAATATGCAGTAGCTTATATAGATGATATTATTATATACTGTAATAGTTGGGACAAGCATCTAAAGTCTTTATGAGCTGTTTTGTAAGAATTATACCAGTGGGGATTACAGCCAATCCAAAAAAATATGTATTGGGACCGGACAAAATGAAATATATAGGGTTTACAGTAGGGCAAGGACAAATTTGCCCTGTAGCTGATAAAGTGGAGGCCTTGTGCAACTATGTTCCTCCCTAGACCCATAAACAACTGAAAGCCTTTTTAGGCCTCATAGGGTATTATCAGCAGTTTATTTCCCAATTTGCTGAAATAACAGCCCCCTTGATCCACCTACTATGGGGAAATGATAGTGGCCCCCTCAAATGGGATCCTAAAATTGTGCCTTTGAGAAGACTAAATCAGCTTTGTGCCAGAAAGCCATTCTAGAAATTTCTGATTTTAAACAGCCTTTTATTCTTCAGACAGATGCTTCCAATAGGGCACTAGGGGCAGTGTTGTCACAGGAAATTGATGGAGTCGCCCACCTAACAGCATATGCCAGCTGGAAGTTAAACCATCAAGAACAAAGGTATGCTAGTCTAGGGCATGAATGTTTAGGTATTCAGTGGGGGGTTAATTATTTTTGTTATTATTTACTGGGTTGAGAATTCACCCTGACAATAAATCATGCCCCTTTGCGATGGCTTAAAGTGAATCAGATGGACAATGCTCACATAACATGCTGGGCCCTTGCCCTTCAACATTTTCATTTTCAAACCGAGTATAAACCTGGAAGAACTAACATTGTAGCTAACTTTTTCTCGAGATCTCAACTGGAGCAAAAGACTCTGACCGGGGAAGGCTATATGGACAAGGGTGGCCTGAGATGGAACCCATGCAGACTCAAAACAAAAACAACCTGCCTAGTGGCAAATTAAAGAGGGAGATGTGTGAAGAAGCTTGTGGTGCCTCTTCAGGCAAAAACCAGATCCACACCTGGACTTACCAGTGGGAGCAGTCACGACACTGAGGATGGACATCCCAGTGTGTCCGGAACCCTATTTGTCAGGGTGCTGAGTGATCCAGATTGAATCCCCATGGGATGCCAGGGTAACTTCATTCAGGAACTCCCTCCAGAAAGAGAGTGCGGTGAGAAGAGAGAACGGAGGCAAGATGGAGGATCTCAATAGAAGCTAATGATACTGAATGCCATTCCTGAAGTTTGAGACCTGGTCCCAGTCAATGAGCTCAGAGGAGCTCTGATAGAGCAACATTTTGCCCAGCATGGCAGCATTGAGAGTTAAAGCCCTGCTAGGTGAGGGACTGGAGAGAAGAGACCTGAATACACAGAAAAGTTTCTTTTCTGTTATTCTTATATCACAGGGATTTTGAAACTATTTGACCCCTAGGATAGCATTAACACTAGTCAATCAGGGAAATGGTCAGTGTCCCTGAAGGAAACAAGGCAGACCTGTGGAGCTATAAATTTAAAAACTCCTATGTTTTGTTTTTTTCCCATTTTTTTTCTTTGTTTTGCCGAAGGGGAGGAGGGGAGAGGCATCCTCACTGTGACTGAACCAGTCAAGGCCTAAAGCAAAAGAAAAGAGAAGAATAAGAGTGAAGAAGGACTGAGTATCAAGGGACCCACCTAGGCTCAAACCCAGCAAAAGGGGTTTGTCAAGGTTACACGTCCCAGGGGAAAATACCTATCAGTGTCTGTCCCTTTTGAGACGTACTTGGGACTGATTTCCATGACAAAGGCAAATAACTTAAAGCGTGATGACAGGCAGCCCAGTGATAAAGTAGACGGTGAGGAAGATTGAGCGAATGAGATCCTGATGGTATCGCTAATAAGATAACATCTGGTTGGCGTGAGGCTGGGGAGAAAAGGAAGATTGGAGCCCCAACAGAAGTGATCCTAAAGCCGTATCAAGAAGATTCACACTATAACATCACCTCCCAAAGAAGTAGTTCCATCAAGTTGTGGCAGGTGAGAAATTGGGCTGTGGCTAAAGTCTCATTAGTTAAGGCTGGGACATTTCAGTTAACAACACATGGGTATAAATCATCAGGATGTCAAGGGCCATGCCCTTATGTGGTGTTCCCTGAACTAGAAGCAATTAAAAACTGAAATAAGAAACAAGTGAGAGGTGTGACCCTACTAATTTAAAGCATGTTATTACCCTTTTCAAAATCTATATTTTCCTAGTTGAGAGCAGAATTAGGACCTTGATAATATATTTTATTTCACACAAATGAGAAATATGCTATATCAAAACTTGTTTGTGTTATGCAAACCAATGCTCCAAGTACTTTAGCTATGCAACAGTGTGATTTAAACATTTCCCTTTTATTAACAATAACACATTGTTTAGATTGACGTGAACAAATGGTCCTTTTTCCTGTAAACTATGCTAGGAAAGGAGAGGCTAGATTCCAACAGAATTTAGGTGCTTCTGCATCTACATGTTCATTAATGTACCATAATTATGGTGCATTTAAGTTTAGCATCTGTAATAACAAGTACCAACTTAATGTACTATGATCAGCGCTGCTGCGCAGTAGTGCTGGTACATGATTTTTTCTGTGACACTAATGTGCAGAAGACTAATTCTACCACAGATTAGTGCATTAGCATGGGCTTTGTCTCCCACACTAATGCGCAGTAGAACTAGTTTACTGTGCATTTAGCATCTCTTGTAGATGCGCCCTCTAGGACCAAATCAGTTTGGGCACTAAAGAGTTTAAATCCCTATGAGTTTCAAATCAGCACTTTTGAAAATGTGATGTTTTCTAAACATATACTTTCCTTTCTTTATTTCTTTTTTTTTAAAGAAAAATAAGGAAGCACATTAAATTAAATAGTGCAAGATTTTATCAGATTGCTTTAGTAAACTGGCTAGTATCAGAAAAAACAAAACTAGACAAAAATCAAGTTCCTTGTATAATGACTTGCACACATCCTTATAATAATTTTGTCTAAGAGGTGAATTATTGTAGCTCTTCTCACACTCATAAGTCATGATTGATTATCCTATTATAGTGCATGTTTTATGTTGGTTTGCTTTAAATATCTGAGTCCCTGCAAGGCCATTGCTATCATTCATCCTACTAAAAAACCTACAGGACACAACTTTAAAATATCAAAGTAGTCTGTAAAAACAGAAACAGACCTTGATATACAGCAGAAATGGACAAAATATGGCATTACTTACCATATTGAATATGGCCATTGTTAGTATTATAGTAGTAGTTGTCAATGTAAGACTGATTCGTGGCCAAGGACGGTTGGCAATTATTCCAGATGATTTCAGTATCCACAATAGTGAGGCTGAGGTTTTCTTGCTGCATTGCTAAGTACAGAGAATATGAAAAATATAAAAGTATAATTAACCTTGATGCCTATAGATTCATTTAGGCAAATGAATCAAATTGTGAACAGAATTGATATGTATGGGCAGTAACTCAACAAAGCTCTAGACAGTGTGCAACTGGCATCTTGTCACAGTGGTTAATTCTCATTCTTATAAATTAAGTGAAATGAGCGTTTAGTTACAACACTTGCCATAACAGCAATTCTGGGGCTGAGGCTGCAAATATGGAACTATTTAATTAAACATACAAAATACAGTACCAGTAACTCATAATGAAGAATAAAAAAGCAACATCAGTATCATTATCACTATTATTAATAAACAGTATAAAAATGACTAATATCTAAAAGCCTTTAGGCACTTTAACAATAACTAAAGCCCTGTCTCTAAGATCTTCAATGCAGACGAAGCAATCTACCTATTTGTCTCCCCATACAATGAAGGAAATATTATGCTGACTTTTTAATATGCATGAAAACTATATTTCTAGTCTTTTTGTGTTTAAAGATTGTTTCATGGTTCCTTTTAAAGGAAAGACATTTTATGAAACCAAAGTCTCCTATTCCAAGCAGAGGTGTAACTGGGAATTTTGGTGCCCTGGATAAAAAAGGGGGCAGTGGGGGAACACAAAGGGCTGGAGAGCAGGAGGTGGTGCTGAGTGGGGGAAGAGTCTTATTAGAGACTCAAAAGATCACAACTGGTACTGCTGCAGGTGCCACCATGTCACAGTGTCCTGTCACACTGAAGGCTTCTGCTGCTGTCACCATAAGGGCTCCCTGCACATACTGGCACCATTCTGGTGGTCCTGCTAAATCAGCACCTGGTGCCCTGTTCACCTACCTCTAGTTATGCTACTGACTCAACTATATGCAAAATCTCTGACAGTAAAACACCAGGATGGTTTTGATAATTCTCCCCTGAGGATAGAAAGTTAATTGGAAGTGAACTGCATTAACTTTTGCTACAGGTACTAGAAGATATCATTTGGCAATAACTGTATCAGCAAATAGAAAATATTTCCTACTCTGTGGCAAAAATAAAAAAATAAAAATAAAGTAGCTATCTCCACCTGCATCAGTCTCCAATGAAGTTTCAATTGCCTCAAATCCTGTAGACAAAATAGGACAGATTCAATGCCACCTGTTAGGGTGTTAGAGGATTTAGACAGCCATGGTTCTATTTTATTCTGCTTGGGTCCACAAAAAAATGTTAGCATGCTGACTTTGCCTTAAAAAGCAAGTTACAAAAAGCAGAGAGCAAGAAGTGTACCCATCCAACTTTTGCACTGACTGTTTTTACCAGGACTTGAGCAGGGTAGAATAGAGTGGCAGGTGACTAAATCCACTCAGATGCAAACGCTAAGAACAGACATAGCACAACCCTTAGAACCACCTCAAATGATATATGTTTAAATTAAAGCTGGATAGAAACCAGCTATGGATATGTTACGCATTTTCAAAGCACTAACTTCATACCCAGCTGTTGGGCCAGCTCTTTTTAGAGCTGGATAGACATTTTTATTGTGTTTTAATTACTTTGTAAATCTACTGGGAAATTAACCAATTAATTATGTGACAGTTACTTTGCACATGGCCCATTTAAACTTATTGCATGATTAACCAGTTAATTATGTAATTTATATAACATGTAGCAGGGGCCAAATTTTTAAGTGATCGGAGTCAAAACCTGGACAAAAAGAAGAGCTGCACAGCCCTTTACACACACAGCCCTACCAAGCTGAGTCTCTGGTCTTCCACCAGTGAGTGGCCAAGGAAAGTACACACCCTGAAAGGCTTCTCCCTGGAATGATTCCAGTTACTTTTAGGTGAGCCACCATTAATTTACAGACATACCCAGCATGGTCCCAGAAAAAAACTGTTAGCACATTCTATTTTGCATACTTCGCAGGTACTCAAAGCAGGACAATGGACTTGTACATTTGTAGGATCCAAGGACATAAGGCTTTCTCCCCAGAAAAGTGTTATGTTTGTTTATGCCCTTTTGGGTATAAATGTATAAAAGGTCCAATGTCTGGAAGAGCAAGAGACTCATGTGAAATACAAGCATGAGGGGCATTAAATAAATATTCTGTGGCACATTAAATAAATATTAAATTCTCCAACATTTCAAAAACAGAGTGCCTTGTGTCCTCCTAAAATGACACTCAAACCTGAAAACCAAGAAATGAAGAGTTAAGTAACATGCCATCCTGCAACACAGCCTTAATTCATCCCTCTTGAACAGTGCACTAATATTCCAATGATGCATGTACAAACATTTGACTCTTCCAGATAATACCCCTACAACATAATTTCCTTTCTTCACAGCTGCCACATTGATCAGCAAGTGGGTGAAAAGCATGAAATATGATGACTAACCTAACCATTTAATTTTCCTTCTATTTATGTAATCTTAATCTCTTTGATGATATTTCTAATGTACCATCCGACTCTGCAAGTGGATCTTACAGCACATTAAAACACTGCTGTAACACCAGAAATGTTAGTCTTGCATCAACATTTCCAAAAGAATCCCCTGTAGCATTACACAGAGAGCAAGAAATATGCGCCTTCATCATACACAGCAAATTTCAGGACAGTGTGAGGGAGCATGATTAGATACGGGAGCACCTAGAATAGCCATGTTGTAAACCATAATTTATAATTTAGCAGAGCTGGCACTTCACTACAGTTTACTGTACTAAGGGCTGTGATCTCCTTAGACTGCACAATATACGGGATCCATGAAGCATGTATGGATACTTGGACAGGAGTGTTCATATGCTATCTGAGAAAGTGCAAAGACTGCAAAGCTTCAGGGAGGCACAACAGGCAACGTGGTGGGTGGCAGTTTTCTTTCTTAGTCATTACTGAACCCAAGCAACACGACATTATGCTACACAGATCTATGCTTCTTGAGGTATATGTTTTAGATGAAAGAGAAACCCATGGGCATTTAAAAATTACCGTTATTTAAGTTATTTTCTATTTCATAATATCTAAAAAAAGGGTTTTAATGGATATACATCATAAAAATGTTTCCATCTTGGGTTTCTAATGACAGGCAATTCAAATTCATCATTTCTTTTTCTAGACTACTGGTTCTCAACCTTTTTCAACTCGAGGCACCCCTCTATAACTTCTGTGAATTGAGTGCTACTCCATTTAAAAACATATATTTATTACAGTGCTTACCTATTGGCAGAGGGATTGAGCAATGGGAGCAGGGCAACAGCCAGGCAGGAAGGTGCGTGAGCCTGTGCTTACCTCTTATCTCCTCACATCTGGTTTATCTTTTCATATGGGAATCAATCTTTTAGATAATAAGATAAACTACAACTTTATATTTAACTAGTTACTTGAAATGCAAGTAACCAAAAAAGTTGCTCCATGTCTCTGAAGGTAAGTTTGCTGTGAGAAACTGTATATTTTGTTGGATTCCAATGTCCAGATTTTAAGGACAGAAAAGGAGTATTAAATCCACTAAGACTGGTGCTCTGAAGCTGTGATGGTCCAGGAAATATATGAGGGGCAGGTTTTTTAGTGATATTTTTTTATTGGACCAACTGTATAGAGAGACAGATAAGCTTTCAGGTATAAAGTACCCTTCTTCAGGTCTATGAAAGCAGCAGACACAGATTAAGCTAAATAACAGGAAACAATGGTTTGTGTTTAACTCTGTGTAAATGAAAGCAGTCCATTAAGAATGGAGAATGGCAGCTCAGTAGGAGCTAGGAAACCCCCAGTACACACTCCTGATTGTCATATCCCATACTGGAACCTAAAAGAAGGATCATCAAACAATTGCAGTCTATGTTCAAAGAGGATCAGACTTTGAAAAAGTATTCCTAACCACCCACCCCTCCCTACTGCCATTCAAACAACCTCCAAATCTCACTCATCATCAGAAGCAAACTCCCTGCTGTTCAGCAGACACCAAATGGAACACAACACCACATTAACTATTGATGCAAACTGTGTCAACACATCTCTGCTGTGACTACAATCAACACCTCATTAAATGATATCATCAGAGTCCATGAAGCCTACACATGCCTATCATGAATGTAGTATATTGCACTGTACCAAATGCCTTCATGGAAATATGTGGGCAAAAGCAGACAAAAACTATGCTCCAGAATTAAAGATCACAGGAAAAAGATAAAGGACAGAAACACATAATCACTAGTAGGAGAAAACTTTCTGCAGAACAATCACTCCATTTCTGACCTCATAATCCTTATACTCAAAGATGTGCATCTACACGTTCCCCTATGGCAATGTGGCAACATGCTATGTTGCCTTATGGCATGTTACAGTGATATAGCAATTACGTAGGTCTACACATGACCTGTAGCTATATCGCCATAGTGGCACACTCCTCCAGTATAGCACACTGCTACAGCAATGTAGTGGTAAAATTGAACTGTGTGCAGTAACCACCTATACTGTTCCATGCTTTAGTGTCGTAGCATGGTGCCGTAGCAATGGTACTGTACAGCGATGTGTAGATGCAACCAAGAAATCTATAAAACCTTCAAAAGATGAGCTTGTGAACAGAAATTAATGACCTCATAGGATATCAAAACCAATGGATTAAACACAGACAATGACTTCATGACTTCATAGCTCTTTATTATGCACCTAATGTCTCTCCCAACATCTCTGCATTTCACAGGTAACACCCACTTCCCTTTTGAATAGTTTTGCTCTGTAACAGGGGTTCTCAACCTCCAGCCCCCAGGCCAGATTCGATACGAAACTTCCCAATTGTCTGGAAATATGGTGGTCAGGTAGTGGTGGCACTGCTCTCCTGCTGCCAAAACTCCAGGACCAAATTCCAGTGTGGGGGCTGGGAGAGGGTGGTACTGGGCCCTTAGAGACCAATCCCAGTATATGGGAGGCAGGAGGGGCAGCACTGGGCCCCCATGGCCCAATCTTGGTGTGCCAGGCAAGGAAAGGACATTGCTGGGCTCCCAGGACCCAATCCTTGCACCAGGGGGCAGGAGGAAACAGCACTGGATTCCTGGGACCCAATCTGCCTATGTGGGGGTGGGGAGGGGGCATGGAGCAGATAGAATCAGGGCAGTGCCAGGCTCCCAGGGGCTAATCCTGGTGCATGGGCCAGGCAGGGGACAGTGTCATACCCCTGGGCTTGATGAGGCCTGTAAGACAGGCTTTGTGCTAGTCATCTGGCCTGAGAGGCAAACGAGTTGAGCACCACTTCTATATGACATGGCTATCCAGTCAACTTCATTTTCCTTGTTTTGAAACTACTGATCACCTCTCTTTCCTCTCACTTCACTGCCATTCTCAATTCCTTATGTGACTGCTTTCATTTATGTGGAGTTGAACATAACCACTTTTTTTCTGACACTCAATCTGTGTCTGATTCTCTCTCAGACCTGAAGGATACTTGATGCCAAAGCTTGTCCAGTATGTTTTCTAATAATATAGCTGATCCAATAAAAAATATCACAAAAACCCCCTTGCCAGTCATATTAAAATCTAGTCTGATTTCTTGTGTACCACAAGTGATAGAATTTCATTCAGTATTTCTTGCACCGAATGCAAAGAATTGTGCTTGAACTAGACCATATCCCTTATAAAGACTTATTTTGATATAAAGACTCCAAATGGTAGTGAGTCTCCCACACGCTTTGGTAGCCTGTCACAATCATTAATAGCTTTCACTGTTAAAAATATGCAGATTATTACTTGGTCTATACCTGTATACATCTTCCTTTTCTTCATGAATGAACTACTACACCACAGTTTCATGAAGCAAGTTTGAGTTCTCTTTGCTAAAATCTACTATGAACCTAACTAATAGTATCATTAACCAAATAATCTATATAGCCTGCAGGGGCTACTCATTTCCAGTACAGTATCTGATAACTATATGTTTTTGAAGGCTTACTTGGAAACCATGGATTGAACTTTCTATTGTTTCATCTAAAATTTTCTTTTCTGTTTTCTGTTATAATATTTATATATATCAAGTTTCATATAAAGAACAGATTTATTTTATGACCAAGGAAAAAACAATGGAGACTAAAACTGAATTTGAGGAAGGGATACATTGTGTATCAAATAGAACCAATCAATCATCAGGTTCCTTTCTTGCTGTTTTTAGCAACACCATGATATTGCTGAAGCTACATCTATTGTGAGTTTGGGCCATTAGAAAAATATGGACCCTGCCAGCTTATGACTTGAGAAATGAAATTGTAGCTTGTTATTTCCATTCCTCAAGTATCTTTCAGGAACATATCAAAGGTCTCAAACTTTAATTTCATACTGTACATCAAATAAAGATATTTTTAGACAAACTCTTTCTTAGCAGACAGTCCAATTTAGGTTGGAAGACCCATCACTATGTAAAAGAAAAATGCCATCTTGATTTTGCTGGATGTATCAGTCAGTTCTATCTTTCATTTTAAGTTAGAAGAATTCAAATTGCTAATACCATTCTCTTTTCTTAGGGCCTTGTTACAGCTTATGCTGTGAGATGCACAAACGTTGATCAGCTTAGCTCCAGGTTAGAGCAGTGACATGTTCAGGTCAGCAGGGGCCTAGAAGCCTGAAGGGTAGGAATCCCTGTCCCCTCTTATTCTAGGCCTCCCCCCAGTCTCCTGCCCCCCTGGGGCTCTCCACTGCTTGAGGCTGCCTGCACTGTCTGCTGGAGGGAAGCAGGCAGGGAAGAGTTAATTTTCCTGCCTGCCCCTCCACAGCTAGGCTTCTGTCCTTCTCTGTGTTAAGCCTCGCCTGGAGACCAGCAACAGTGATGGTGGTAGCAGTGATGGCTGGGCAGGCAGGTTAGCTTTTCTCTGCCTGCTCTCCCTACTCCTGAGACAAACAGAGGGAGCAGCCACAAGTAAGCAGGGGTGAGGGGTGAGAAGTAGGGGGCAGAGAGCAGTGACCTGGGGGTTTGGGGGGGGATGGGCAGTAGGCTCAATCCAGGCAATCAGGGGAGGAGGATGGGTAGCCTAGAGTGCCTACACTTTGGTGTAACGTGACCTGGGTAACAGATCAGAGATAAACCTGCCCTGGAGTAGCATAACTTTGAGCTGCCCAAGAGGTGCTTAAACCTAATTTTTGGTGCTAATGTGCAGAGGTCTAGGAGCTGCCCAAAATTACTATGTAACAAGGACCTTAGATTAGAACCTTCATTTCCCCTTTCCAAGACTGCACAACAAAGTGAAAAAAAAGGCTGTGTTTTCTTTTCAAAGATCCAGGTACTAAAATGCATTGTTTACAGGATGGGCACATCTACACATTGCCATACAGTGACATTGCTACAGAGCTATACTTTAGTACTTCCTTTTGGGAGTACTAAAGTATGGTGCAGTAATTGCCCATAACTGCACCATGCACATGGTGCATGGTTGGATTTTGCTGCAACATTGCCAGTGGCACACTAAAATGGGGGAGCACGCCACTAAAGCAACATAGCTGCCAGTCACATGTAGACCCATGTGATTGCTACATCAACATACCATGCCATATAGCGGTGTAGTGCATTGCTGGTGGGTGATGTGTACACACACCTGATGGGTCTATAGAACCCTTTGGAGTGCAAACTGCTTTTGTAGAAGAAATGTCACCAACCAGCAAATATGTAACTAGAAAACATTCTTACATCATAATTTCTCTGAAGGTCATTTAATCTACAATTGTGAGGCTAATGAAAAAAATAAAAATTCAATATAGAAAGGCAATGTGACAAAAGCATGAACTAGAACAAAATTTATGTGACAATTCTTCTCTCAATGCACAACTGTAGTGATCACCAGTGATACAAAGGGGTTATTTATGAACAAATGTACTGTTGTTCTCTAAATGCATTGTCTTCACCAACCCAACCAATGGTAGCATGTTTATTTATTGATTTATATGCCACCTCTCCCTAGAAAGGCTCAATGTGGCCTACATACGCTTACACTGGGGGCTATGAACAGATTTCCAGTAGTCTGACTTGAGTAATTCATTTTCAAAGAGTTTAAGTAGTCTGTACGCTTTGATTCTCTATTGCTAACCTTCCATGCTAGCACATGAGCTCCAAAGAGGAGAGAGAGAGCGGCTCACTGGTTGGAACACTTCTTTGTGTGCTGCTGGCTAAGAAAATGTTATGCCTAGCCCTACTAGCTAAAACAGGTATTGGGCTTGGGTGGGATGTTCCTTCTCTGTGCCTCATTCATACGAATAAGGATTTTTTTCTCTAAAAGAAATAAAAAAATATTGAGCAGTATAAGGAAGGAGACAGTTTCTGGAAATTTTGCAAGCAATATAAGACATTTCATATTTGCAGCATCTAAAAATTTGGCATTTGATGATTGTTAAAGTGCTTATTAAAATAGCTTAATAAATATTACAGCAAATTGCCTCACTTCTTACAAGAAAAAAGCTTTCACATGCAGGTTTTATTCATTTTCTTCAGGAATTACAAATGTATTTTTATTTCTGATGTGATTAAAATATTCTATTCCCTATTGGGTCCAACACTGACTGCACTATGGTATCTAAGTTTCTTCCTGTTTTACATTAAGCTATGTGATTCATCTCTGATGCATGTTTATTTCCTCATCCTCCTCTCATGGGGAGAAGTGGGTGCAATAAAGGGCTTTCCTTTTAGCATTATATATATATCACACACACACACACACACACACACACACACAGCTATAGGCTTATGCTAGAAAAGGCAAATTCAAAGGAATATGTATTGTATTTGGAGCAGGATGTGGTGAGATCACTGGACTTGCATATACATGTTTAATATTAAACTGCAGAATAAGCTTCTACTAAATCTGAATAAAGCTTAAAGAGTTCAGTGCAGTATTCTGAACTGAAAATAATATATACTATTTAGTTATAGGAAATAATGGGTATTGCACATGTAGAATAAATGTTAGTCATCCTTAAACTGATTAGATATGATATGACCATTCCTCATGAAAATTGGGAAATACTATTTGTCTTTAATATCAGATTTATTACAATGTAAACTGTATCATCTTTCCACAAATGAAAGCCTGTTTCCACTTTTGGTAAAACTAATGTTGTCACTTTGACTGAAAGCAACAAAATGGTGCCAGGCGACAATTACAGCATAGCTGAAAGTGTCACAGGAGGTGTCACATAGCCTTCATGCTAGTGGTGGTTAGAAAATTGTTATTGAAGACCTTGCATTTACAGAAAGTCTGTGAATCATATTCCTGTAGTTCTATCACTGTTTTGTCCCACTTGCAAACCTCATACATCTTAATATGTTACTAAAATTGCCTTTACAGAAAAATGGGACCTGTAGGTTTATGAGGCACCAAAAGACAAAAAATGGTTACAGTTATTCATGTTCCCATTTTCTATCAGGTCTAAAGAAAAGGCCAAAGCTCAATCAGCATGGCTTGACATATACTGCGTCAGCTTAAGTTTTGCGAAGGGAACTTAATCTTGTAAAGTTATAGTCACATTTACTTTGAGTACGTAGTCCCATTGACTTCACCAGGACCAGAAAAATGCTTAAAATTAACTATGTGTAGGTCTTTGGAACAAGGGGCTTGCTGACTGTGGTGCAGTCCACAAAAGAACTTCAAAGCCTAACCTTTCAAGTAACCTATTCCTGTACCAATATCCACAGTCCCTGAGTTAGGCCCTTTGGTTCTACACTGCTTCTGTGGTGAGCCTAAGGCTGCTACAAAGAAACCAGCCCTGCCAAATTGCTCCTAACATGTACATACCCATACCTTGCAATCAGACAATGTAAAAGGTCTATTGGGTCCTGACAACTTTAAGCCAGGGGTGGGCAAAATGTGGCCCGCAGGCCGGATGTGGCCTGCCAAGCCATTCTATCTGGCTTGCGAGGCCCCTAAAAAATTTAGAAAATTAATATTAATCTGTCCTGGGTTGCCTGTCATGTGGCCTTCGATGGCTTGCCAAACTCAGTAAGTGGCCCTCCACCTGAAATAATTGCCCACCCCACTCTAAGCCATCTATGCTGCCTAATTCCTGGGCTTGTGAAGATATGGAGCAGGAGGCAGTGGGTGGTCCTGTTTCCCCAAGAGGTCCTGCACCTGGCAGGTCATCAGCATAGGTTTGGTCTTAGGCTCCCTATGTACTACATTTCAGAATATGATTCACTAAGGTCAGTGTACTTAGCAGACAACTACTTAAGACAGATCACAGGGAATGATAAGGATAGGACACATTTTCAAGCCTGTTCTTTTTATATGCCTTACTCAGCACCACTCAGGACTCACAGACCTGAAACCTCTGAAAATAGGTGTCTATGCACAAAATAAATAAACAAACAAAAAGCAAGGCTTACTACTTTTCTTTAAAGCACTGGTAGTGAAGGTGGTGCTCTCCATTTATACAAGGACTTTGTGGCTGAGCATGCAACTGACACATAGAAGAACTAAGTTTAAGTCCCTCCTTTGCCTAAAGAAATCAAACTCATGCTGTTTGCTTCCTGAGAGACTGCCTTGCCACCAGAATCGCAGCTACTCCAGGGTTAGTGAGAACATGAGCAGACTCGAGTTGAAGCTATTCCACTTTGCATGGCATACCTGAAGATTGATCATCCCAGGAAGAGAGAAGAGAAAACATGAGCATGACTGTCTAGCTGAGTAGTTAGAGCAGAGACAAAGAGGCCAGCACTCCCAGTCCCATGTGAGCACCTTCACCACCAAGCTGAAGAGTCAAGCTCAAACCTGTGCTCCCCTGTCTCCTCTCTTTCTGGCCAAATCAGTCTTTAAGCATTCCATCCACAACAGATCAACTGCAGTAGCAGGGACTGACACCCTTCCCTCGCCTTGCTTCTGTCTCCCAAGAATAGTCCGAAGTTTGGCAAGCAGGGCATTCTCTTGGGAGCTGGCAAAGGTTGATCTTTACATGTGTAAGAGCCGCAGCACCGGGTGCTTTGAAAAGGGACCAGTGCTGTGTCGCTTGCAGTTGTACAAATGGCGAAATGTGCATCAGTGCGCAGAAAATGGCAAGGTGCACTTTTGAACTAAAACACATAGAAGGTGTTTTAGTTTGAAAGTGCACCGCACCATTTTCTCCATGCTGGTGTGCATTTCGCCACTTACACAACTGCAAGTGACACAACACCATGTGCATCAGCTTGCAGGCGGAGCAGAAATGATTAATCAAGTCTGCTTTGATGCGTGGGATCTCCAGCTTGTCCAGGCACAAAAATGTATGTGTATAAATGCCCTGAGGTACCTACAGATGTTAAGTGCATGTAGGAGTAGGGGGCAGCTGAGCAGGAATTTTGATGCTGTCATGTTGGACCCAGGTGCCTAAATCCTAGTTTAGGGACCTCAGTCCTTTTGTAGATATGAGTTTAATGCTGCTTACAGATGTGAAAAAAATGGTACTTCAAGGTTGGGGCTCCCATGCACTGAGCAGCTCTGTGGGCTCCCATGAACTGAGAGTGCAGTGCATGCTCAAAAGAGGCATTGCATTAGTTGGATCCAACTCAGCCAACAACTATATAGATTAGGCAATTCAGTGGGGCTTTTTGGTACTTTTTTCTAATAGCTAGTGGAAATTGTCTATTAGATAAAAGCACCAAAACCCTTAAAGTGCCCAATCTATACAGATGCTGAGGAGTTGGGTTGAACGAATGTGCTGCCTCTTGTAGTAAAGCACTGGGGGTGGGGTTTTTCCCCCACATCTCTCAGTGGCCTAAATGTATGCCAAGTGACAGACATCCAGTTATGTATGCAGGCTGCTCTTTTCTCAGCTCTCCTTGTTAGTACTTAGCTTGCAAGCAAAACCTTGTTGTGAAAATGTGAACAATACAGCCCTCTTAAAAGTCTCACATTTCATTCTCATTGGATGTATATGGATAAAGTATGTCACTGCTTCCAAGATAAATCTAGGAATCAAGAAAATGTTTTAACACTAGCAATGCTCACACTGATATTCTGTCCTCTAGTCTTCAGGAACATATTTTGCCTTTTACCTGGTTTGTAAATGCTATGTTACCACCAGTGCTCCTTGCACTAGTCAGCTGCAAAGAGCTTTTGCTTAACTATTTCTGAATGAAAAGTGAATCTATAATAATGACAGAGGAGAAAATTGTGCTTCATTATTATGGAAGATGACTAAACATTTAACTTTCAGCTCATATGGCTCATGGCAATGCTACTATCTTAGTATAGCTAATAAACAATAATAATATCTCTTTATAGCTATCAGATACAGTAGTGTTGCTTATAAATAAGACTAGATGTGAAGCTTGCCCTTCTTAGGGCATGGCAGGACTGGAATGTTGTAGCCATGATAGCTCAGGAAATATGTGAAGCTTTTTGGTGATATCTTTTACTGGACCAACTATCATTGGGAGAGATTCTAGACAGCTTTTGAGAACAAATTGCCCTTCTTCAAGTCTGGGGAAGAAGTGAGTGAAGCCTAAATTAAAAAAAAAAAAATGGCTTGTGCCACACCTTTTACACATTTTTAAATGAAAACAATGCCTTTCACAATCATGGAGGAACCTCCCTATGAAGAGCAACTGCTTACTTTAAGGAGAGCAAGAGAGAGTATGATCAAGATAGTCTAAGTAAGTGGCAGGCAAGGAAGAAAATATGACAGTTTTTTTCACCTGCTTTTAATATGGGAACAAAGGGACAACCAATGCGACTGCAAGGCAGTTTAGCTAAAAGGAAAACCTTTTTATGCACTCTGCAAATAGAATATTGACCTGTTTACCAAGCTATATCTTTGGGCCTCATATTAGCAGGATTCAGAAAAGAACTGGATATTTACATGTATAAAGAGATAACCCAGAATTACAGCAGTAGTGAAAAAGAGGTAAAAGGAAAAAGCAAATAATAATTTAAGGCCAAATACTGTTCCGTGTCTGAGGCAGCTTCAGTATATCTTGCCAATTGCCTCAACCTTAGATGCCTCCTTCAGCAGAGCTATTCCACCTCTAAGACCCAAAGATTCACAATCTCTCACTGTAGAGTCTGGTGTACCCTACAGGCAAAACCTATCTTGCCTTGTGTGCTCCACAGCCCTATTCTGTGGAGTCTGCGCACTCTGAAGCTATGATCCCCTATTGCAGAATGTGGTCTTGGTCCTATTCTGTCCCAGGAAGATGCTCACCTTCCTTTCCCATTCTATCAACATACAAATTTATGGGCAGTCTCATGAGCATCTATCACACTGCAGCTTAACCTGCCCTAAGTTGCTGAGGACAGGAGGTACTCTGTTGGGATTCCATGCACTTGGAGAAGGCACCTGCCATGGCACCAAAACACCTAACTGGAAGACAGAGGAGGGTACCCTAACACTGCCCAAATGTCTACTGATTAGAGTACTTGGCCAGAAAATGGGAGAACCAGGTTTTAAGCCGCTCCAACCCCACAGGTCAGTCTAAAGGGGTTTGATTTTACAATGGTTACTTCCCAGGACAGTAACCTAATTACCACAACAAGCTTTAGGCAGAAATGGGAGTATTCTCGACTCCTCCTCTTGAAACGTGGCCCCTCAGGACATCCTAGCATGAAGAAATCAGGGGGCCAGAAAGACAGTAAGGAGAAGGAACATGGCATGCTCTAAATATGGAAGCTTGCCACTAAGCCTGCTCTAGGCTCATCCCTCAGCTCCTTCCTTTGCTCCCTTACCCCAGCAACTGCTTTTAGGTTTGCTGAAAAATAGGCCAGGAACAGTCTCAACAGTGTACTTCTGGGTTCAGCGTGTGTTAGCAGGTGTGTATTGACCTTGTTGCTACAGGGAGTTACCATCACTGTTGTGTAGGCCATGTCCCCATGCCACAGTGTGATGGACACCCTGTTTAAAAAGAGGGAGTCCTGGGGCTGGCTTTCATTGCTAATGCAATTTATTTTATTCAGTAAGTATGTATTGCATAAATCTTGTAGACAGCAAGTAGTAGGTAGTCTGACTCTGTAGATTAGCAGTTAGGATACTCAAGTGAAAGGGGAGTCCTAGGGTTCTTGTACACACTATGAGGGGAGGAGGGGAGTGTTAATTCAGTTTGGTTCTCCCTAAATTGAAACGGTGGGTTTTTAAAACCCCACCATTTCCACCATTTCAATTTAGGGAGAGTTAAACTGAACTAAATCCCTGTAGCATGTACACAAGGTTGTGGGACTGATCCTTACCTGACTTTCTGTGACTGTGGCGCCCCCCGAGACTGCCTGGGTGGGTGCCACCTGGGGGGCCCCACTGCTGCAGAGGAAAGCGGTGAGTTCTCCCACAGCTCAGGGGCTGTGCGACCTAGAGGTAGCTTGCCCCCAAACCACCTGCTATGGGAGAGACAGGTTCCCCTGCACCATCCTAGCCACCTTCCCACCAGCTGGGACACTTGGGAATGGCTGGTTTGTCCCTGAGACAGAGCAGCAAGGCAGCAGGAGGATGGCTGGGTGTGCTGGAGGCAGGATAAGGCAGTGGGAATGGTGCATGGGGCACTGGAAGCCCACCAAGCCCTGAGCATGTCAGCTTCCAGTGTCCCATTCACTGTTGCATTTTGTTAGGTAGCAAACTAAAACATCTTGGAGGTGTTTTATCTTGCTATGTTACAAAGTCATTGAAATCAGAATATGTCTCCGAGCATGGAAACAGCAACACCATTAAAGTGGTGCAAAAGGGTATTTAAGCCACTTTAAATGCCAATTTTGTGGCATGTACAAAGGCCCCTAGGCTCTAGTCCTTGATGATGAGATTTACATACCTTTGAGGCCCAAGAGTTTAGAAGGAACCCTCATCTTGTTCTAGTATATAAAGCCATCTCTAATTAAAGATGTTTTAGAAGTAACTTCTATGATGAGCATGTTCTATCACTATTTACTGCAATGTCCTTGAATGTTCTCGATGGAAAGTGCCACACAGAACACTAACATCCCACCTCTTGTACATTTTCTGGACCATCACAGCTACAACAACACTTCCACTTCAACTCAACTCTGAGACACTGGGATCTTGCTGGTATCAGAGGTAAAATTTTGGATTGAAGGTACTGGAGGCTTCAAAACTTTGTAACTTTTCCCACAGGTCAGCAATACTTTCAGAGGACAGCTCTGTATGCAAGTTTGTTCTATGATCTTGTTAGTTTGTAACTGATGGAACTAGATAGCACTGTAGTGCCCAGGAACTGGTAGGATCAATGGTCCATTAATTTATAATGAATCTAAAGTGAAAATTAAGTTTAACTCTTCTCTCTCATGATATATTAACTAAGTCACAGCAATCTTTTAATTTATTGTATTCATTTATTTAAATTATAACCAGAAAAGAAGATTAAAGCAAACAAGATTTTTTTTTTTTATTTTCACTTTCCAACTGAAAGAAAATTGAACAGTCCTAGGACTGGTCAAGACTGACAGCTGTTCCATGTTTTATTCCCTTTGCAATGATGGCAGCTATTTAAAAGCAGCACAGACTCAGAGGACAAACAGGATTTAATTTTATCAGACAAGCGCATAATACTGAGAGTCAAATATCCTTATTTTTAATCTACTGTTTTTATTGTATTCCAACTCCAAATCCTATCCTGTGTGGTTTGTTTTACTAGCTTCAGTATTTACTAAGGACCAAAAGTTAGCTCATCTAGCTTAGGAAACTGCCTGGTTATTTATTCCTATTTTGCAAACTTATTTAATAGCAGTTTTACATTATAAGTACACATCCATGCATATGTGAGTATGTACATGCACACGTGCACACACATAGCATAACAACATCTACTACTCTGAAATGTATATGCATGTTACTCAGTGGAGTAAATAGGAATGTGTATACAAGTCATTTGACAATAAAATTTGTATCTGAACCTGATCTTTTTAAAAACAGTGTCAAAGGAAAAAAAGCCTTCTAGTTACCAAAAGTGAATTGCAGACTCACAAGGAGCTTCATAGATCTTTGGAGAAGGATGGTAAAATACACTGTGTCAACAACAGCACTTATTTGGCTCAGAAAAGGCTTTAGGTTGATAAATCCTGTCTTCTTAAAAGACAAGGAATAAAATGTGAAGGTCAAAAACTAGAGTCTTTTTTGGCTCAATGTTTATGCTGCTCCAGCTACTCTTTTCAGTGGCAGGGCTTACAGTGGGTTCATTTCTGCAACAGACATGCCAAAGGGGTATCACAGCTTACCTGTGCTGAAGGCTGAAAAACAATGCTGAGATTCTGCATTGTAGAAGAGACAAAATAGGGCAGGTGCATTGGGAGTGGAAGAGAGATATAAATAATAGTTCAGGCATTTTGCTGGTGTCTCTCCTAATACAGTTGGACAGTGATGATGTACAATATATAACAATTCTAACAGCTATGATTAGAATAATTTGTAATGATAATATAATGGCCTATTTTGCAGTTGTCACTATGATCCTTACTGACTTATTACAAGTTCCTTAGACTCTGACCCAGACCTACAAGGCACAAGCATAGAAAGCTCCTCTCGTATTTACTGAGATCATAGGGAGAAATCTCATAGAAGGCTGCACATACAACAACAAGCTCCTATTCCAGGGAAGCATTTTCAATATGGATGAGAAAATATCAGATTTATGAAAACTATATTGTCAACATTGAAATAAACATTAGGTATTATTTAGAAGGCATAATTTCTCAAGGCTGCTTGTAGCCTTGGAGTTTGACTGGGCAATTCCTTTAAAACAAAGCCACAGAGAAGTATGTTGGTGTTGTTCCCCCGCCTGGAAACTGGATGGTACAGAAAAAACACTCCAGTGGAACATACATCTCATGACCCTAGACTCCAATATGCCAGCACGCTCTGTTTCTGGAATTTTCCTGGGCTGTCTTTTTAATAACTCCCCAGCAGAAAACATTTCAGATCTCTCTAGAGTCCTCTAGCCTGCTATATCTCTCTGCTGGAGCAATCTGTTCTTATTCCCTATTTTCTTCCTTTTTCTCTTTTATTCAGTGGTACACTTCCTGCTGCCATCATTTTTCTTCATGTCAACAGCAGACAGCAATAAAATGTGACATTGCAGTAGATTTGTGTAGGAAAGCTAAGCTAACCTGGGCTATAAAGTAGCAATACTATTCAGTCATAATGTAATACAGTGCATTCAAGGATCTAAAAGCACTTTATAATCCTTGGTGCTTGGGAAGGGGCACTGTCCTTAGTTTATAGAGAAGCAAATGGAGAGGCAGGGAAATAAATGATTTACTCCAAAGCGCACTTTAATTTGGTAGTAGATTCAGAAGAAATGTTACAAATTGTCAGGTTTTTTTTTCTTGTTTCAAGGGCTAGATCACATTCACCCCCTGTTTTATTTTATATGAGGTAAAGTTAAAAGTTGTAAGGCTACATATCTGAACAACAGTCTAACATTTTGTTGTTGTTGTTTTCAAACAATAGCCTTATCTCTCAGTTCTCTGCCTGGGAGCTTAAGGGCAAGTGAAGGGATAAATATGGAGAACAGGGAATTAAATACCACAGAGCTGCTACAGATTTGAATCAGCAAAGCACATTCTGTGGAACTCAAAGAGCTGTCTCTGTCTATGGAGCTGCTACATTACATTGTACTGAAAGGTAAGGTTTTTGTGGGTAATACCTTTTGTTGGGCCAGTTGAAATATTGGGAGAGACTTAGGCAAGCTTTAAAGTACAAGGCACTTGTATATCCTCCATGAGCTTCACAGTGTCTTGTGATGGACACCCAATACCTTTCACATTAGCGTAATAGTCTAGCAGGGCAACCAACTGCATTGCAAAGTTCTGCATCCCCAGATCCCAAACTCTGCAGGGCCAAAGGGCTTCATAGAAAGATATTGCTGAACCATCTCAGCAAAGGGATAGATGACACTTGTTCTGATATAGGCGTGGAAAAGATGGTCACATAGCTACAAAGTACCAGAAAATCCCACTTTAGTATTTCAGAAGCTGAAGCTTAGTTGGGAAGAGTTGGGAAACGATGACAGTACAAAAGACTTACTGGTCCAAATCCCTTTAGGATTAATAGATTAATACAGCAGAGGTCTTAGTGAGGACTAAAAGGACAGACTACCTGACAGTGCTGGACAGTGGGTGACCATTATTTTCCACTCATTTTATGATAAGAACCTAAGCTTTTTTCAACTATGAATTGGACTGGCACTGCCTGTTTTATAAAGGGTGTGTTATTATCTAGTTGGAATTTCCAGAGGAAATCATTGTGGTTAAGAAGGAAGCACTGCTGTGTTCATATACCCTGACCACGGGGGAATTCAAGATGTGCCTGTGATAATAATGATTGATACCAGCCTTTTCAAAGTACTTGCCCAATACCATTAACAAAAAGCAGAGGAGTACTATTAAACTACCTTAAAGACGCTTTGTGCCCTGGCATATAGTCAGATTAAAAGCACTAGTCAGAAGAGTGATGACATACCCATTGGGGCATTAGCACATGAAGGCAGGACTGCTACAGTAGCAACATAACATCTACTACCTTGAAATGTATATGCATTTCAGATATTTGAAGGCCAGATATTTACCACCAGCATTTGTCTGAACAAGAATAGTGGCAAAAGACTGACCATGACTTTGTAGCCAGTATGAGACTCAGGCATCACCAACAGACCCTGAAAAATGGAATTTGTGGAATTTACTCCTGCCTCCAGAGTGTGCCCCAGAACTGAGCAGATGGGAGTAGCACAACAAAGCTCATGCCTATTTCTCATATTGGGACTTGGATATGAGAAGTGGGCAGAGGGCTTGTGACACTGCTCTCTCTGCTCAGGTCCCAGGAAGACGGAGCAGCATGGCAAGGCCCATTCATACTTCTTAAATCAAGACTCCCATGAGAGAAATGGGCAAGGGGTTCGTGCTTCTGCTCTCTCAGAAACAATTTCTACCTGGTTGGAACTAGGTTATTTTTCTATAGTTCCCATATTTGATATGGGAAAAAACAGTCTTAATGTTTATACACTTGTGGTTTCTAGTGGAAGAATGGCGCCATTTGTAGATGGCCAGATATCAAAGATATACAACCCTTTCTTCAGGAGATAATACACAGTGGTATCATTATGGAGTCCCACAGTTCACATGTATTACCAACTGTCATAGTCCATAAAAAGAACAGAAAGAGACATAGGTTTATGCCTTATCATGCCCTGAATAATCAGACTGGCTGTGTCTACACGTGTGCTTAACTGCAGAGTAAGTAGATTTATTATCTGAAGAGTAAAGTGTAACTACAGAGCTCCACGCTTTCAGCACCCTCATGTCCCAGCTAGCCCCTCTGCTGCCCAATGCCACCACCTGGAGCCTGGGGCTGACCCCCTATGCCTTCTTGCCGCTCAGGCCAAGCAGGGCAGGAATGGCCCTGGTGTCAACTGCTCTGCCCCAGCTCAGGTCAAATTGCTGCTGTCTCAGGTGCACATTTAGACACTACACTTGGGAGCAGTTTACTTTGGTTCAAACCGCTCCAGAGTTTATTGCTTTGAATTACACATGTAGATGCACCCACTGTAACCAAAAGTTTATCTAAATCTCTCCTAAGTATAGAGTTGGTTCAATAGAAGACATCTCCCCCCCCAGAAATCCTTCCCTTTCACATATTTCCTGGAGGATTGTGGCTACGACATCACTCTCGTACTACCACGACATTAGGCTGGAAGGAATTCACAAGAGATTTTTTTGCTTTTCTCATGAAACTGAGATTGGGTTCAAATTCTACAAGTGAACGTATGTGCCAATAATAGCATATTAACAGATTATATGGCAATACTGATTTTAAGGCAAAAATTAAATACCTAATCCTCTAGCTTCTGTCTGATATAAATAAATAAATACTACATTTGCTATTAAATACAGATCACAAACTTGTTTGATATTTAAAAAAAAACAACACAAAGCCCTCACCATACATGGAACATTTTTACTAAGTAATCTTAAAAAAAAATGCTAGCCCTTGTTAGTACAAAAGCTAATCTGTGCATTTCAAGAAATGAGCCTGTAGTGTAAACCTTTCTTTAAATCACAATCAAAACCCATGTATGCAAGGACCATCATCATACTAGTGTTTTCTGTTTTTCAGATTAATAAGGATGCTTAAAGGGGAATAATTCCATTAGAAGCCTGCATATGATGGCTTTGCTCAGACAAAAAAGCTCACTAAAACCAATGGGAAATTTGCCAACAAATTGCACTAATAGGCCGTAATGAAATTGGTAATGAACTACATATTGAAATTATATATATATATATATAATAATATATATATATATATATATATAATTTGTAGGCCACTGGGTTAATATTTTCTGTTTACTTACCAAAAGCTGTCCAGCAAAACATATAAAAAGAATGAAGGAAAGCAAGAGAAATGCAACCCCAAAGGAAATTCCAAGAATAGATGTTCTACAAGAAATAAAGAAAAAAGTTTATTGGACATATGAATATTCAAATCATGTATATTTTATAGATAATGATACTTTATAATCTTGTTTAGAATATCAAGGAAAAGATGCCTAAAATTAATACCCCAGGATTAACTATACATAAACAGCAATTTTCAAACAGCAGTAGTGCAGAAAAATAAATCTATTTTTTCTTAGTAGAAAGCTAAGAGATTCAACTTATTAATAATGGTCTATTTCCCTGGCAAAGTTCAACTTTTTAAGTACAAGCATATCAACAATAGATCCATTAAAATTCTTTCTTGAAAAAAACAACAACCCAAGACTGTATATTTTTCCATCTCTTCCTTCTCAACCAAGGTTGAGCTGTCTTTGTCTCATATTTTCCAAAACTGTAGGCAGAAACCAGGTTAGGAAAATGCTCGTCTTACATACGATCTTCAGAAAATTGTGCCTGAAAACCATGATTTGTGATGGAAACATTGTGTAACCTTAATTATCAATGTTGATCAATTCTGAAGTGCTCATTATTACTGTAGACATAATACAGGACCTTTGCAAATTAATAAATAGCAGTCTATCTTAAGTACATTTTTTTCTGTAGAAATTCCATATTAAAGAAGAAATTTGTTGCTAATCTGTTGCTGTTGTATAACTTATGTATTCAAGAGTTTACTGAATTTCCAAAATTAACTTTAGTAGCAGTGGTAGTGATAACAGTAATAATAAGAAGAACTTGTTTCTTCAACCACCACTGACAGGAAAGGAGAAAAACAGCAAATGCGAATACTTAATAAATTATCCATCAAACAATGACGAAGAGAAAGAAGAGCAACATTAAAATGAAAAAAAAAAGAAGAAAAATAATTAAAAATGCTATTTTCTTCCTGAATTTGGACTTCATTGCAAACTCCAGTCAGGGATCCATTACTGAGTGCAATAAGTAGAAAAAAAAGTAGAAAACACATTGCCTACACATGCTCAGCATGCATATAAATGGAGATACAGAACTCACATGCCAAAGTATGCATTGGGCCATAAGATTCTAAAGTCTCAAAGAACATCAAGATGAGCTACACAAGAGGTCAGATCCAACCAACTAATTGATTGGATCCAAACTGTGGGCTGGCCCCTACCAATTGATTGTATCTGGCCTATGGCTACCCATGGGGCCAAGCCCTGTTTGGTCTCACCTGGTGCAACCCATGCTGTGCTCCCACTGGCCTCAGCCCCTGCTCTGGCCCCAGCCAGCATGCACATCTTCTCAGTGGGGCTGCTCCCAGTGCAGCTGCACTCCTAGGTACTGCTTGGTTCCCCCCAACCTCCAATGGTTCCTCCTTCTTGTCTTGCCCCTGTTGCACTGCTCTGGGCAGCAGGCAGTACAGGGAAGTGATGGCAGCTGTGGGGATACATGCTGAACACCACAGGGGGAGTGGCCCCGGGGGGGGGGACGGGACGACTCCTGTCCCAGCACACAGGGCTCCAACTCCAGGCTACCTTCCACTTACTTAGCTGCCCATGGGTGGTTGCTTATTATTAAGGTGGCTGTGTGAGTGGAAAGCAGCTGGGAGCTGGAGTTAGAGCCCTGAGCTCGGGTAAGAGCTACTTGGCTGTAGCTTCCTACTTGCCTGCAGTGGTGCAGCAGGGGCAGGAGGAGGAGCCACTGGAGGCAGGGACAGCTGAGTAGCTCCCTGGAGGCTGAAGCTGCACTAGGAGAAAACCCACTGAAAAGCTGTGGATGCTGGCTGGGGCCAGACCCACTGGGTAGCCATGGGATGGTGGGGGGGACGTGCAGCATGAGCTGCTCTGTGTGGGAGTGGGTCAGGCTGAGCCCCATGCAGAGCACCATGTAGCAGGGGCAGCTGCAGGCTAGATGCAGGGGACAGACCAGAATGCACTGGCATTGCCCTGGCGAGCTCTGCTACATGCACCCCCTGTTCTCCCTCCCTCATTCCACCCCCAGCTGGCTCTTGGGACCTTGTGTGCAGGCAGCGCCCCCCTCACCCTTCCCACACACCCCCCTCCCACACCTCCAACCCCTCCACACATTCCCCCAGCCCCCACACGTAGTATACAAGAGTTAGACTTTATTTTGAGCTATTATGCAGTAGCCTCTATATATGCTACTCAAAAACAACATAAATCAGGACAAAAATATTTTAGAAATAAAATTAAAATATGGCATAGTAAATATTTGACTTTTAGTATATGGATTGTTTTTAATTTACAATCTGTTAAAACAATATCTTCTAAAAGATTTTGTGTGTGTGGCCCTTGACAACTCACCAAAACACGTTAAGTGCCCCTTCTAAATCAGTGAAGTCTGATACAACATCCAGGTTTATCTGAAACTGGTTTCAAGCCATTTTGAGAAAGTGGTTTACGTGCACTGAACTAGGGACAGGCGTTACACATAAACTGGCTTAAGTGGTCAGAAACTGGTTTAAACCTGTAATGGAACAAATGTTCAGTGCACATAAACCAGTTTGAGAATGGCTGAAACTGGTTTGAGATAAATCTGGTTGAATGTAGCATCAGACTTAACAGACCTGTCTCAAACATTTACGCAATGTCTGTCCCAGACACCTTGTTGGTTCAAATTAAATCAGACTCTGCCCAGCATTCTGGCATGCTCTCTGGGCTGGGTAGAGCTCCCTGTTCCATAGTAGGGCTGGCCCCTTCCCTATGCTCCCTGGATGCAACTCCAGCAGTCCCTACAGGCTTCTGCTCCCCTCTACCCTCCCCACTCTCTGCTAAGCAGGCATTCCCCTGTCCCTCACAGGCACCTTAGCTAGAAGACCACATGCTGGCTACCTCCAAGCTGTGGCACATCAGACAGGCAGAATCAACAGATAGCTGGCAACATCCCTCTGTTGTTTTCTTAATGAGGTGATAAACATTGGAGTTAGGGGCAATAAAAATTCCTTGATGGGCTGGTCAGGAGTCCCTCCCTAATCATAGAGTCCTTCCAGGGCCTGGTAACACGCCCCTCAGCTCAGCTCTGTGGAAAGGAAGGGAGGGATGTTCTAGTGTCCCGGGCTTCTAGCCTGAGCCACTGCAGTCATGTGCCTGCATTTCTTGGATATCTGTCTGTTTACAAAACTGATTTAGCCTAGCCAGGTTAGGCTAACATTCAAAGACTGAATCAATTCAAGTTCAGACTTTGTTAATGTCTATCCTTAGCCCTGTTGTGTTACAGATTTGGATTGGTTTCCAATCACTTATAGTGGCTTATATGTAATTTTTGTCCCTAGCCTCCACGACCCTTCAGACAACAATCATGTGCTTGGGCAGAACTAGTTCTCATACAGAACTTATAGGACCAAGGAATAATACTTTAATCTGATGCTAAGATCAAGTCTTGAACACTCCTTAGTCTTGTATGTAGCAAAACTTTGTTCTTGGCTCTTGATTACCTTTACACTAATACATCTCATTATCAACTACAACCCATTTCCTCAAGCTCTAGTGCTCAATTGCCAAGAAAATGTACAAAATGCTTTTCATACTTCTTTATTAAAAATATTATTTCGTAATTATGGACAACTGGAAATCTGCATGTTTATTTGCTTTTCAAACTTAAATAGCTGGAAAATTGCTCTGACTTTATTTATTTTTACTCTTTTTACTATTTATTTTTACAAAATATAGGTTGAAAGTTGGAAAAAATCCTCTGAAGCAATTATTTCATTTTCATTAATTACTGAGGCAATTGTAAAACACATTAGCATTCATTATCCACATTTTTAAAATCACAGTGCCATTATTTGACATATGACTGGACAGGAAGTAGACAGACATTACATTTGTATGAGTATACACATCTTTGTAGCACTGTTCTAGCTTTTTGCAACACTACAAAATGGCAAAGTGCCCAAAAATACTACTTCTTTCAAACAGTAACTTCTTGGCATTGCTACATTTTATAGTTTCATGTGTAATGTCTGTTTAGTACTTGCAGTTCTACAGTAATAATAATAAGAAATACTTTTCTCTTCAATCACCCTTGAAAGGAAAGGAAAAAAACCAGTAAATGTGAATACTTAATAAATTATCCATCAAATAATGATGAAGAGAAAGAAAGGCAACATTAAAATGAAAAAAAAACCCAGATTTGTTAAAAAACTGTTTTATTCCTGAATTTGGAATTCTAGGACTACTAGAATCCCACAATGCTCTGCTAACCCCATCCTCTTTTGAGGTAGGCAGAGAGGGAGGGCGAATGGCTGGGTCCCTCAGAGCTTCCAGTGAGCTGTTAAAGAGTCCTGATGAAATAATGAGAGAAAGAAATGGTACATTTAGGCTTTCTTCTCATGAGATGTATTCATTTGTAGAATAATATTTCCAAGGGAAACAGGGGAATCATCACTGCTCTGGATTTTGCAAGTAGATTGGGGAAAGCTCTATGAAGAATACAGTAGAAAACAATCACTGAAGAACAATGGGCTAGGTTAGTGATTTTCCACCTGTGGTTTGTGAACCCCTGGGGTCCATAGACTTTGTCTAAGAGGTCCGTAAAAAGATGGCTATGATCAACCAAAAGTATGTAAATACCCACACTTACAATTCAAATGGGTCTACACTTGCATTCAAATTTTTTTAGGGGTCTGCAAATGAAAGAAGTTTAAAAATCACTGGGCTAGATGATAAAATAATTTGGATGGCCTTATTTCAAAAGCATTGTTCTTCTCTCCAAAGACTCCTTTCCAAAGAGAAAATTAAATATTAACTTATGTGAACATAACAACAGTATTCCATGAATACAGACAACAGAATTTTGCTCTGTTGTACAAATATGCATGCAGTGCTGCACAAAGGCAAACGAGGGAAGCATTTGGCCCAAAGGTTTCAAACTCACTCGCCTTTTATATTTTTAATTTTTTTATCCTTCTGTATTTTCTTGTCTATTGAATTTTTTAACAGAATAAAAAAAATCTGACTCCAATGTATGAATTACATGAGTTAATTTTTTTTTCTGCTTTCTAAGTCATCTTATGCAGATGGCCAGCTATCACTATTACAGTTTAAAAAGCACCATTTTAAAAGAACCAGAAAATGTCTTCTAAGTTTTCTTCATGGGAAAAAGATGAATTATAAGTGCTTTTACATTTCTGTGCTATGAAGGGAATGTGATGACACTAGCAATGTACTCCCAAAAGCTAATGGGCATATTGTTCTGCTAAATATTTCTCCTGTGCAAAACCTGTTAATTCTTCCTTTATTAAATTCAAGTGCAAATAATGTATGTTAGTGAATTACATATCCAATTTAATGGACAGAAAAGAGGATGAGTAAGAATACTAATTAATTATAACTTTATTAGGTTTAATATTAATAACTGTTAGGTTTGTAAGTTAAAAAGTAATTATACCTTTTAATCTATCCACAACATAATTTAAGGAGACGATGTAGTGTGTATATTTCTGGAAAGACCAGAAAAAAAAGGTTGAAAACCTGTGTGCTGTCAAATGGCTGGAAATACTTTAGTAAGCACTGAAAACCTTGCATTGTCTTTGGGCCCTGTGTAAGTAGGCAGGAAAGGAAAACAATATTTGAAGGACAGAATGTCAGGGCCAGTTTTAGTCTCCATACTTAGGGACTATTTACCCATAGAAGTTCAATGAATGTTCCCATTTTTTAAATTTGAAAACAGAAATTTAATCAAGTTTAATGAAGAGCATTTGAAAGATGAAAATCAGGAGTAATGAAAGGTTGAAAATGTTCATAGACTTATACATTGTTAAAACAGAAAGGACTACTGTGACCTAGTCTGACCAGCAGAACTGCCAAACAACTTCCTTGAATTAATTCAAGATTGAATGACAGGACATTTCTTAGAAAAAACCATCATGGAAAAATGATACACAAACTCAATCAATAAGTTTGCACAGCTCTAGTCACCCAAGGCCACATTGCATCCACTAGGCATCTAAACAAATGTAGGCATCCAATTCTGTTCTACCTTGTTTAGTCCCTGAAAAATCCATTAATGCAGGGATGCTCAACCCCCAGCCCAGGGGCTAGATCTGGCCAGCAGAGTCATGTCATCCAGCCTGTGGTGTTCCCCAGATCCAAAAATTTGGCAACAAAAGAGAAGTGGAAGCTTTAATTAGCACTCTGCTGCTGGTAAAATTCCAGACCTGTGGGGAGCCCCATGTATGGGATAACATGATTTACATATAGAAGTCCTGGATGAAGAGCTGTGCAAATCAGCTGTATGCCTCTGTGCCCAGCTGTTTCTAATTGTGAAGAGGCTCTATGCATCTAGAGACATTTAACAGAATGTCTCTGCCTGTCTGGAGCCCTGTGCAGCCAGGAAATGCAGTCATGTTCAGAGCAGGACTACAAATACTTTGCCTCTCATATGGATGAAGCTGCTGAGTCCTTCAGCAACCTTCTTGCACCTGGAACCTACAAAAGGAGGGGGAAGGTGGTCATGGCCATCTGTAGAGAGGGGAAAGGGGCTATGAATATGTCTAGAGAGAAGGCAGACATCGGAGAGAGAGGTGACTGAGGAGACCACAGACATATTAGTTACAGTTAGGTTTAGGGCACTTAGGTTAGCTTTGGGGCCATGGAAGCCAGGGGCTAGAGGGCTAGAGGGACTACAGGAGCATCTAGTGAGAAGCAGGAAATGGCTATGGCCAGACTGGAAAGTCAGACAGGAGTGCAAAAAGGGTGCATCTAGTTAGATGAGAGCAGGAAGCTAGGAATCCTGAGGGTGGCTGGGGGTGGAAAAATAGCAGATTAATGGAATGTGAGTCTTGAAGTAGGAGTGAGAGAGGAAAGAGATTGAGCAGGGGCCAGGTGCCCTCAAAGCTGTGCCTTCCTGTGGGATGCTCCACAACCCTCCCATGGATGCACCATGCTCTGTGCCTGTGAGGAATCCCAAGGCAGGAAACTGCTGCCAAGCCCCTACCATATATCACCTCCTACCTCTCCTCTTTGAGAGGACCCTACCAACACTACTGGTCTCTGACACGATGACCATGGAGGCTGCTAGGAGTAGGTAGGTAGGATGCTACAAATCTAACTGTCTCATGTTCCTATCCCAGCTTGTCTCACATTGCCCACTTGTTTCAGGTCTCTCCATTTCTTTTGGATGAACTTCATCAATCATCCATGAACCAAAAGGGTACACCCGCTGTTGCAATTCTCCAAAGAGGTGATCCTAGTCATTGAGGGGAGACTCAAAGCTTGTTCCTTCCAATGCTAAGCCATAAATTAATTTGTGTGTGTGTGTACTTTCCTTGGGAAATGCTGGGTGGTAAATAGGCATACCATCACTGCCTGACCATCTCCTGACTTGGCTCAGCATCCTTCATGACAGCACTGGCTTGACACCAGGATGCCAAATTTGGTCTAGCTACCCACATAGCCCTTTTTTTACCTCAAATAAAACTTGGATTCCTATGTGGGCAGTGTTTATTGCCTTACATAAATGTAAGCGGCAGTCTTCTCCTGCAAATTACTGCTGTGTGTGCTAGGTAGAGGCAGGGGTGGGGGTAGAAGAAGGAAAGTCCAAGTAGCTTGGAGGGAAGAACTGGCATCCCATCAGCCCACTGGGCAGCCAGAGGACCAAACCAAGCATTCTGTCCTGTGGATGTTGAAAAAGGCCCCTATACTTATAATGGAAGTACCTAGAGGTGGCATTCTAGTTTTTTGTGGTTGTTTAGGCATCCAGGTGGGATCATCTGCACATTTTTGCCTATTGAATTCCCCAAAAGCCACTTATTTACATGGATGGCTATGTCCCGCTGCATAGTTGCATGGATTGGGCATATGTGGCAGTGGCTGAGGCACATGAATCCAACTCTTGTGGACACATAGCAGTCTTAGATGCCCGCAAATGGAGTTGTCCAAAACTTATGACTCCATGACTTAGATTCAGGAATAGAAAACAGCTATGGCTGTGTTCCTTGCCCCCATAGCTCAGTAGCTAGAGCACACAGCTGTGATGCTGGAGATCCTGGGTTCGAAATAGGAACATTTTTGCTTCCCAGCACAGCACTCTGGCCACTGCACCACAGGTGAGCCACTAGCATTGTCTTTGGAAATAACAGATGAAGGGCAGTGCAGGGGGAAGCTTCTCCCTTACTTTTGACATGGGACCAATGCAGAAGCCACCTCCTTCAGCCATATACCACTTTGCTTGTTCCCATCCCCCAGATTCCATATCTCCCACAGACCTCCTTCTTGTGGCTGCCCTGTGTTGTGATGGTTAGCGTGCCATACTAGAAAGTAAAAGAAATTCAGCACAGATAAGGATTTTTTTGTGGACTGGGATGACCAGACCTCATCATCTAGGTTTTCAGAAAATAACTGAATGCCGCCCTAGGTCTAAATGAAAAGCAAGAGAATGTCGCATGCAAACAGAGCCTTTCTGGCCCCTACATTTATAAGCATCAGTGACCTATGGGGAATAATTGAATGCCCTTCCTCTCCCTCCCCACCCCAAAGTACTGGAAATATTCATTTCCCTCTCATCTATGAATTTCCCAAGAGCTAAGGGCCAAATTCTGCAGTCTTTTTTGCCTAAGTAGTCACAGTTATTTCAAGCCAGATAAATTCAAATTACAATTAGGCACAAATTACAAATTCAAATTATAATTAGGCACACTGAGGGAATAATTAATCAGTGGAACAAACTACCAGTGAAAGAAATAACTTTGCTATTTCATGATATTTTCAACTCAAAGCTGGATGGCAGTCTAGCAGAAGTGCTTTAACTAAATACAAATCACTGTGCTCAGTGTAGGGGTAGCAATGTGAAACTGAATGGCTTTACGATGTGCAGGACATCAGGAAAGCTGATAGTTATATAATGTTTTCTCTTGGACATAAGATGTATGAAGAAGGCGTTCAAAGGTGAACAAATATGACAGGTCTAAGCCTGTAATGATTAGTCTGTCAGTGATACCAATGTGTCTGATCAGCTACACATGTAAGAATAGCTACCTTCCAAAAAGCAACAATAATAGCAAAAACAACCTATAAACAAGAAGGTACTTCCAATAAAATATTTCATGATGGTAAATGTAAAGTGCTAATGTTGACAATTGTGGTTATGCAAAAATACAAGCTTTCCAATTCAGTAATACTCAATAACACTGTTACAATTTATATATTAACATATGATCTCAGCTAACGTTTTATGTAAACTTTTCCTGCTGAAATTAAACCCATATTCCTTAAACTTTGTACAGTATGAATAGCCTGAAAACAAATTAGTTACAAGCAGCTTCTTTACTAGCATAAAATTGTAGTATATTGTATAAATATTCTTATGATCTCACATCAGCAATTACAAAAAGCAATGGTATGTTTTCTGGAAGAATGATTGTCAACTTTAATATGATTTAAAAATACCAGATTTAAACATATCTTATGATACCAGACAGCTTTGAAAGGACATTAGTCCACTTTACATACCTGTTTTATAATGATAATATATGTTAAATGTATTTCACAAACTAAGGATCTGATACTGAAGTTCTTGTCCAAGCAATACTGTCACTGAAATTCTAAGTACAGCAGATTCATGTATCTAGTAAGGTTGGAGTGTTGTTGTAGCCATGGTGGTTCAAGAAATGTATGAGAGAAAAATGTGATATCTTTTATTGGACTAACTGTATAGTTGGGAAAGTTGCTGGACAGGTTTCCAGGCCTAAAGTACCATTTTTCCAGGCCTAAAGTGCCCTTTTTCAGGTCTGAGAAAGAAACTTTGTATGCATAAAGACCTAAAAAGGTCCCTTTAGTTCCAATAAAATAAAGTCATAAAAACCCTTTGCTTCAGGTTTATGTACAGTAGTTAAAATTGCATACAGGGCCACGTCTACATGAGATGCTGATTGAGCAGTAATTCATTACTACTGCTGCAATGTTACTGTGTAGTAATAATGACCTTCTGTGCAGTCAGTATTGCAAAAAAAGCTGTTTGGTGATGCTACTGAGCAGTAACTCCAGTTACCGAGCAGTCATTTAGTATTTGTTTATACTAGTACTAACGACTATGCAGTCAGTGTCTCATGTAGATCTTCATGTAGGCCACTGAGTATTAAATGCTTTTTCATACCCAGAAGGATTTTATCCTTATACACACGATGGATTTCACTGAAAAAAAAAAGAAAACCTAAAGGTGATATTGAGTCATCAACTAATTATGTCATTTACGGCCAGAAATAGTAAACTAGCTTTAAAAAGATCTAGAAGTTTTGTTCGTATCTGTTTAATTTAACTCTCCCTGTGCATTTTGGCAAATGCTAAATCATTAATTTATAGTTTAAGGATACTACCATGTTGTATTTGTGGCCATATGTATGTATGCATGCATCTGTCTTTCTCTATCTAAATACAAGTGAAATTAATAAGTATATGGAATTTAAATATTATTCACTTACTTTGGTAATACCAGAATCTGCACAACAAAAATGCAGAAGAATATCAAGCATGCACACGTCACATAATACTTGAAAGCAGGCAAAGTTGTGGCTCGATACTAAAAAAGAAATGAGCAAATGTTAAAAATCTTATTTCCCAAACAGACAATTTTATACAACAGCTGATGTTCCCTTTTAAACAGGCAGGTATGCATACAGACTGTCTTGGGCAGTAAGATTATTTGTTCTTTTAGGGCATTTAAAACATACTTTTTCTCTCCCTGATATGCCGGAAACCCGCTGCTTCAGAGCAGACTCGATTAATCAAATCCGCTTCACATGTGAATCGAGGCATACGTGTGTAGTTGTATAAGTGGCAAAATATGGGTCAGTGATGAGAAAATGATGGTGGTGAACTTTTAAACTAAAGCACCGCCAAGGTGTTTTAGTTCAAAAGCACCCTGCCACCATTTTCTCATCGCTGACACATATTTCGCCACTTATACAACTGGAAGCATTGCAGCGCTGGGTGCTTTTCAAAGCACCTGGTGCTGCAGCACTTGCATGTGTAAAAATGCCCTTAGTGATTAACCACCCCACTCAACAAGTAATTTGAACTATTTGGAGCCAGTCATTGTTACACATTGTACTGAAGCTTGTCCTTTACAGAATTTATTCATTGCTGCTTCTGTCCAAATGAAATGTCTATGTATTACATCTACACACACACACACACACACACGCGCGCGCGCGCGCACGCGCACACACACACACACACACACACACACACACAAATGGGTATAATTAAAGGTCCCAGAGCAGAGTTAACTGCAGAAAAATTCTTGTTTTTTTTGTTTTGTTTTGTTTTTTTTATAATGAGAAACATGTTTTTCCCCAATTTTCTTTGTGGAGAGTGGCCAAATGATTTTGACACAATGGTTCCAAAACAATATATACCTACTATATACATTTTCAGCCATAAATAGAGAAAATGGACCGATAAATTATAGGAAAGTACAAATAACCCTTTAGGGTAGAATCTTTTGCATAAACTTGGTTAACCATATAGGTCTCCACTTGGGGAAGCAGAGAGGGTGTGGTAAGCAGTGATTTATGCCCTATTTATAATGTACATTAAATATTTTGATATTTTTAAAATTCTTCCATATCCTTTATTTGCAATAGGTATTTGAAAGTTGGCAGCGATAAATTGTGCTAGTTTTACTGCTGCAGTGGAATTATATAGGATGAATTCCTTTCCAATCTTCTCTTCATAGATTGTTAATAAGTTTAGGCAGAAAAATATGAAATAAGCAATACACATACAAAGGAAATGTATTAAATAAAAACATAGATGTCTCATCCTGAAAGAAATACAAAACTATAAAACAGACATATTTTAAGTTTTACAGTTGTTCAAGGGCTAAGAATTCAAGGAAAACATAATTAAAGCAAAATCAATCAAAGACTACTTTTATAAGCGTTCAAAAAGAAAACCTCATAAACAATAAGTAGATGAGCTGTGCTTTTTAACAGCAAGTGCACAGCTGTGTCTTTGTACTAAGAGAGTTGAATTCTGCTCTTGAAATCCACACGCAGAACCCTCAATAAATTAAAAGTGTATGTCTATGAACTAAATTGAATCCCAAGACATGCTTTGAGGATCTCTTCTCCCAAATTCTGTGATGCATTAAAAATAATTCCTGTCATAAGTGTATGTGAACTTGAATATGTTTGAAAACATTTGCAGTTTGTTTTGTTGTTGCAACTGTTGAAGAGGGTTGTGGTATTCTAGCATGTTTAAGAGCTTGAGCTATTGTTAAAAAACTGATAGTAAAATTCTGCCTTCATTACCAGCTTGTTCTAACATTTCATGCTCCTCGTGGCATCTCCCAAGAAAGCTGTGTGATTAGCTCCTTCAACAAAGTGACATATTTCTCCCATTTCTTTGTTTTACTTTCACATTAGGTAGAGTCCAGTCTTCCTCCCATTTAAATCAATGCCAAGTCTCCCATTAACCTCAATGGAATCAAGACTGAACCCATCAATAATAAAGGAAACCAGAGAATGAAATTAAAATCTGGCTCCGAAAAGATTTGTGGCAGCACTCTGCAGCTCATTTAACAGATGAGGACAGCCTTACACTCAGCACCGTACAAACACTTAAAGGGCAGTTCATGCTTCAGAAAATCCACAAATGAACTTAAAGCTGATCCAGTAAAGGACTTAGGTGCCACAAGCTGGGCACTACAACACGTAGCGGTTAGGTACCCGGCCCCCAGAGTGGAATCTAAGGGTGCCTGCAGATGGGCGGAAAGGCTGCTCCAGTGGGCTGTAATTACAACTCGACTAACCAAGCCTGCTGAAACATGCTCATTAGCCTCCACATCTAGTGTATCAGCATCCCCACGCTTTAAAACGGTGGCGAGGGCACTTTAACTAAAGCCATGATTTTGAAGTGTGGGGATGCTAATGCACAAGGTACTGCAGGTGCATTAATTAGAGTGGATCTTGAAGCTGCTGTAATTAAAGAACCCCCCCTACCCCTGACACCTGTGGAATACATCCTGCCAACTGGTGAGGGAGTCCCCCACAGCCAATCTTGCTGCCCGGGGGCACCCCCGCGGCTGATCCCGTGACAGCCGGTCACTGCAGCCACTTCCAAGATTGGTTGCAGCTGCTTCTGGAAGTGGCTGCAGCAATCAGCCAATGTTTGCGCCGGGGGGGTGGGGAGGGGGCAGCACCGGCACTCCCACCTGCCCCTTCTGTCCAGCACCTAAGCAGTGAGCACGGCTGGCCGGGGGGGCACTGGCACTCTCAGGGAGTGCACATGCACCCCTGTGCACTCCCTACACATCACCTCTGGAGTCTCCTTTTTGTTAATGAAACAATGTAGGGAGATTCAAAACAGTTTAAATTTAGAGTGATTTTTAAGGGCTGGATTAATAGTTCTCTCTGCTTGTAAACACAAAAGAAGCAAGTGATACCACATAGCATATTTTAAAAAGAAACCATTTTAACTGCTTACGGGAAGTAGTTAAAGGAAGATCTGGGACCTGTATTGTCAAAGATTAAAATATGTACTTTTATTTATAAGTTTTAAAATGTGAGGAGGAACTTACCTCTTTTTCCAGAGTTTTGTTATAGAAAAGTAATGATATTCTCTGAATGTCTTCGGATTTAAGCCATTGCCTAGACAAAATGAAAATCATAAAGAACATGATAACTGATACCAGAAATGAACAGCTCTGTATTTCTCTACTACTGAAAAAATGTAAAGTAAGAAAGCAATGTATATATTTTAAAGAAAGGTGATCATGTAGCTTCACCCTTCTTGTTTTCTTCAGTTAATAAATATGAAAAATTGAAGTTCAAATTAACAGGTTGTAAACACATTCTAGAGTGAGGTTTACATTTTATATTGCTTATCTAAGTTACTTTACTGCTGGTTCTTCTTTCTACCTTCTCATTTGATGCTTCATTCAACAAATATCAAATGCCAGGATGCGTCTGATGAATGGAACAAAATTTGAGGTATATCCTGACCAGATACGGTCGTGAGTAATGTGCGATAACAAAGAAAGATGCCATGAAATGGATGCTTTATAGACTCATAGCTTGGGCAAATAAGGTGGAAAAAAAATATTAAGAGAGGAGTAAAATGGTTCTTTGTTAGAAAGGCATTTATCTCACTGAAGTGAGCCGCTGTGAAACACCTATTTTATTGACTTTCAGAATGTCTTTTACATATTTTTGGTCTTTAAGCAGGAAAATCTAAAAGTACAAGCAGTTGCAAGTAAGATGTGACATCAAGATCTGTGTAGTCTGGGTAGGGACAGACATTACACATAAACTGGTTTAAGTGATTAGATACCGGTTTAAACCTGTAACAGAACAGATGTCCAGTGCATATAAGAGAGTTTGAAAATGGATGAAACCGGTTTGAGATAAACCTGGTTGACTGTAGTATCAGACTTAACTGATTTGGCTCAAACTGTTTTATTCAATGTCTGTCCCAGACCCCTTGCTGATTTAAGATAAATCAGACTCCCCCAGCATCCTCTCTGGGCTAGGTGAGGTTCTCTGTTCTGGCCCCTCCTCTCTGCTCTGTGTCTGCAGCTTCAGAGACTTGCAGGCTGTTCCTCCCCTCCCCTTCACCACTTCCTGCTAAGCAGGAATTCCCTCATCCCCTCTGCCTTGCTGAAGAGGTGTTTGTGTATTAGCTAGCAGACCACATGCTGGCTACGATTCATGCTGAATCAACAAGTAAAATCAATAAGCAGAATCAACAGGTAGCTGGTAATGTCCCTCTGTTGTTTTATTAATGGGATGATAAACACTGAGTTAGTGGTGATAAGCACTGTTATCAGTTCCCTGCTGTGCTAATCAGAGCATCCTGCCAGGGCCTGTCTGCTCACCCCCTCAGCTTAGTGCTGTGGAAGGAAGGGAGGGCTGCTCTAGCAAACCCTGGTTTCTAGCCTGAGCTACTGCAGACATGTGCCTGCATTTCTGGGATGTCTGTCTGGTTACAAAACTGATTTAGCTTAGCCAGGTTAGACTAATTTGCAATCAATTCAGGCTCAGGCTTTTTGAACGTCTGTCCCTAGCCTTTGTGTGTAAAAGTGAGTAAGCCTTATGGAAAAGTTATTGGCAACTTCCTTGAAAAATGGAAAGGCATAACCCTAATACAATTAAATTCAACAGGAGACTTCTACTTTTATTTATTTTTTTAAGAATAAGGTGTTACATAAATTTTGATGGGAACTACTTTGCTAACCAGAAGGACATGAAGCTCATCTCCTTACCCATTCATCAGATGTTCTTACTTATAAAATTAGTCCAACTGATTTTACAGGTAGACTCTAAGCTAGTGCTGTTTTTCACATTTTCTACACAAAAAAGAACTGCAGTCCCAGTAAAACTTTTACCAAATGTGAATCACTACAGCTTTATATATTTCAATGCAGACATGGAAATTAAATTCAATATGAGCACAAAAGAAATATGGGAATTAAAACTTGATCCCTAATACAAAGATCTTATGTTAGGCATACAAGAAAAATGCCTCTGGTGAATGAGTACTTCTCACTACAAAGCCCCACATTTGTTTAATAGGAACATATGGGAAGTGAAGCTGTCAGAATTTATAAGTACCACAAATAGAGTCAGAAATGCAATGTGTTTATAAATTCACAAAACACAGAGTGCATAACCCTGCTCAATCTTTGTCAAAACTCAAGAACATTTGCAGAGTTCTTTTTCTCTCCTAATACCCTTTTCCCTTAAAACAAATAAAAGCCAAACCTCCCCCAAAATCCAACTTGCATTAATTACTGTATTTCATTGTGTATAGGTTGAGGTTTGAAGCCAAAATATTTACCTTTACATTTCCACCTCAATTTCTACACCAAACCCCGTGAGCTGCATTGCTTGGACCCCATTCTGGTGCCCTGCTTCAGTGGGGGAGCAGCATGTTGGTGGGCTCTGGGGAAGTTGGATTGGGCCCCTGGGAGCTCAGGCAGCATACGGCCCATTGGCAACCCTCACAGGCAGGCCGGGGGTGCCACTTCTGCAGAGGAAAGGACCAGGACCCCCCACAGCTCAGTTGCTCATTGGCAGCTTGCCCCCTGGCTGCAGAAGGGGCAGGCAGGCTCTGACGAAAGCAGGATTGGGCCCCTTGCTGTTTCAGCCTTCAGCAAACTCCTGTAGCTGCCAGGACACTGTCCAGGCTGGCTTGTCCCAAGGGCAGCACAGGGTGTTGGGCAGGGCTCTGGGGGTGGCTAGGCTCATGGGCTGGGCCAGCACCCCCCCTCTGTATATCTGCCCAACACCTTGCACTGCCCCCAGGGCAAGCCAGTCCCTTCCAGGTGGTGGCAGGCATCCTGCTAGCCACAGGAGTGTGCTGAAGGCAGAAGCAGCAAACCTGATCCTGCTTTCAGAGAAGACTGCCTGCCTCCCCTTCCCCCCCAAATTTGGGGAAAGCTGTTGGCAAGCCAGGAAGTCCCTGAGTTACAGTGGGGGCCAGTTCTTTCCTCTAGTGGTGGTGCCTGGCTGCCAGCAGGCCATGGGCTAAGCGCCCAGGGGGCAAAACCAACTTCCTTGGAGCCCACTATCATGCTGCCTCTCCCATGAGCCTGACCAAGGTTCCAGCACCTCACACACTGCCCCCACCGCCTTCTCCATCACACCCAGCCTCTCTCCTGCTGCTGGTATGGGATCGACTCATACACTGTGTCAGCTTATACAATGTAAGATATAATAGATGTTTAAGTTATTATTTTACTCATTAAAAAGTTTTTCAAAAAAGGATAAGAAAAAAGGATAAGACTGTAATAGTAACTAACTTGGCCATGCTGCACAAGGCACATCCTTTTATATCTTTTAAACTAAACTTTACCTTACCACTTGTTATTTTAAAGCACAAATTCAGTATAAGGGAGGAACATAGCAGCTGTGTTAATGGTAGCATGAGAATATTGAGTACAACCTTGGCACAATTTCAGTTAGAACTCTCATTATTGTAATGGTTTCAAGAGTCCACCAATTAGCCATTTCACTGGTTTTAAAGAGTTACATTAATGTAACACTGAATTCTGCTGTTTTGTGATCATATATCACCTTCTTTTTTAAGTATGGGTACCTGTGAAAAGGGCGTGTCAGTGTGGGTGTTCAAGGATCCAGATCCAGTTATATGTTTGGATATCCATGAGGATGATGTGGAACACTACCTCCCTTGGCTCTCCTGAGACCCCCAACCTCCACAAACGTGGCTGCACAGAGCCCCTCAAATACACATGAGATAACAAACACTGCCTATGTACAAATCAAAGTTAGTTGAGACTGAAGAAGGCCTAAGTGGATGACTAGACCAGACTGGCATTGTCACCACATTGGCGTCTACATCTCTGGACAACCTTCGCCTCTTTTAAGGTATACATGTTCTGGATGACCAGAGTCTGAGCCCAGGCAGCAGGATTTCAAAGGGTTTACAGCCCAGCCTTAATCTTAGGCTCCCCTTTAAAGGAGTGTCCATGCAGGCTGCCCACTGCTGGCAAGTCTGACATTGCCATGGAAGAAACTGAGCCAGCTTAGGAAAGGGTTGGAAATAAGGCAACACCCCTGCTATCTGCCCAACCTTTCCTCCAAGGAATTAAACACCACAAACATGTTTATGACCCAGTACCTAGCAGAGACATCTGGGGAAGGGCTCCTTGAGACCACCTTGTTGAGCCTGACAACCCATGGGGCAGAACTACAGCACAGAATTCATAAAGACAATCTCCTTCTCTAGCCAAGCCTAATTCATCCACAGAGCACTATCAATCTTGTGCATTGACTAAAGCACAGATCCTGTGGTAAAAATAGTAGGTGATGGTGTAATTGGTATTGTATCTGAAAGCACACACACAGGTAGCCTTATTTCTGCAGCTTTCTAACTTTCAAGTGTTTGATTTAGTGATCTTATTGTCCTTTATCACAGTTTTTTAGATCAAGTTTTTATCTGATATCAAGTCAGAAAAAAAATAAGTGAAGGCTGTAAGATTGGCAGTTGGAAATACACAAGGTTATGTCCTTTCAGTTTTTTACCTCTAGTCTAAAATAAAAAAAATATATAGTATGGGAATCACTGAGAAAAAATAACTATGGAACCCAAAATGTCATTCACACAGTCACATTTCAGTGCAAGTACTTTAAGGCCCCTGACACATTACACTTAAGATGTGACTAACCGGTTAATCAGATCTTAAGCAGTGACATGTTCACATGTTGATGCACTTCATGGCTTGATAAAACTAGGAATGACTGACAAAGTTATTACACGAAATGTGCATTAACGTCGCTGGTTCCTATTACGCCTTTAATTGAATGTATGACTGGTGTACCCATGTGCTCTGGAGGATAAGAGCACTAGTCAGCTGATTGAGTTTCTCAGCCAGGAACCCTTGCTCCCCCAGCTGGGAACCCCAGTCAGCTCATCGGTGCTCTCAGCCATGGGGCGTAACATGTGCTCCCAAAGCCGGGAGCTCCATCAGATGATGGGACTCCCAGCCACAGCAGTGAAGACTGCTGGTGCAGAGGGAGCATGGGATCACAAGGCCAGACTCTCTCTGCACCATCAAGATGGACTGATGGGATCTGATGCTTGATCTCATAGTCCTGCCCCCTGCCATGCAAGCGTAAAATGGCAGGAGGCACTATTGTTGGGATCATGCATCAGATCCCATTGCACCTTCTTTTTAATGTCTGTCAGTGGCCTAAGCCACAGTAATGCCGAATGAGTTACAACTGGCAAGTCCACCTTTGACAGTTTTGTTTACCTGCCTACTGGAGGAACTACTTTCTTTCATTTTAGTTCTGTGTGTAACTTGACTGTCAACATTAGCTTCTGTTGACAACTCTCAGGACAGTTTTAATCTAGCTTATTCACTATTCTAAAGAATCAATGTGCCAACTGAGACTATGATTATCAAATCATGAGACAAGGCAGACTTCATATTCTGTGCAGCTGCTCCTGTCACAATGATGAAGCATCAGTCAATATTTAAGTCACTCTGATTTCTGTGTCAGAAAGCCCAAGCTCTTCATTCTTCGTCTCACTTATTGTTCTACAGTGAAAGATGAGAACACTCAGAAAGAATCACAGCTAGGAGATATGAAATACTGCTACAGTAGCATAACACTTCGTTCTTTTTGGATATATATCTCCCAGCCTGCTTTTGTGTCTTTTAATTATTCCCATTTTCAGCATTTGCTGCCAGGGCTCTTTTTTCTGTCTCTGTTTCTCTCTCCTTTTAACTACTGTTTTATGTGTACTTACATATAGCATGAGAATTTAAATGAACACAATTACATTTTTCGCTAGTGGCTTCCTCATTTTGAAATATAATTAAACCTAAGTTGCTAAGGGTGGTATCTCTATGGCTTTTTGAGTCTTGGGCACCCAGACAAGACACAGCAGTAATGCTGGCACCCATTTTAGACTACTGTGAAAGCTGAGTGGACAAGATGATTCAGGATGTAAACATACTTTTGAGCATTGATTCCATCAATGGCCTGAATCATCCTCTCATTTAGCTCTTCTTCAAACCTCTTCTTCTGTGATTTTGTTCTGCAATGAAAAATGGTGAGAAATTATCCATTTGGAAAAAAGTATTGATCTTTCAATAAATATTAACTTTAAACTTTAAATAATATTAGGGGTTGGTATTAAATGGAATGAAACAACAACAATTTCACACCAATATCATAGTAGTATGTAAAAACCTCTACTAGATTGGGTCTTCTCCTGTGAGGCTTTTAAAAAACATTTTCCTAAGTAACCATCCTTGCCTCTGCCTTAAAGGACTTACAGTCTAAAAGCTAAAGCAGTTCTTAGAAAAAAAAGAAATAGAAAAGCTTGTAGAAAACTAGAGTTGGAGACATTCGTTTTTGAAGCACAGACCGCTCCTTGGTTATGTAATGAACTTATAAAATATAATTTGATAGTCTCAGCTCCCTAAAATATGTCCCCATTTGCTATAGCTATTTTTGGTAACTCTTTGTCAGCTTTGCATGACAAGGTAATAACATGCCATTGCACTGAAAAATAATCAAGCATTCTTCACCTAGGCATTGCTTAGTTCACACTGCTCCTTCCCGTGGTGTGCACTGTTCTGATTAGAGGATACAGTTCTTTTCAGCAGCAGGTTTTGAAATAATTTTTCATTAAAATGTTAGTTTTAAAAGCACCTCAGTCTTCTCATTATGTAATTTTTAAAAACTACTATAATGAACAAAAGAGAAAATTTTCTTTTGTGGGCCACAGAAATGGATCTCTCTGCCACTATGTTTTGCCTCCCACATAATTTATATGAACATAGGATGATGCAACTGTCCCAGGTACTCACTATGATGTAGTCAATCAAGTGCTGGTGTTTTGAGCAGAGGTGCATGCATAATGGCTTTCATTTGTTGCCTTGGTGTGGTGCAATAAGGAATTTGTGATAAGGCGATCATACTCTGAACACTTGCTCAGTAGAAGAATATCATTTGAATGAATTTTCCCCATGCATTCCTTTCTAAGTGTTTCTTTCTATAGCTTAGAGTCCCTGGCCACTCTAGCACTGAAATTGCCAAAAAAGAATTATCTTATCTTCTTTGGGGCAGATGACAGGACTTGGTTGAGTTTAGAATATAATTTTTCTGTTTCATCATCTGCATCAAGGATCAGGGCACGTGCACTGATGTTGTCTATTGGCCAGTAGACAACAAAGTGTAATGAGATGCTTATTGATGCCAACTGGACATTCTGGCATTTGAGAAACAATCTTGATTTTGATAGCAAAAACAATGCTGTGAATGTGTCTGTCTTTTTTTTATATTTCCTTTCCAAAAAAAGGTGTAGCCACCAGCATGCTCTGTGAGCTGCCACTCTCCTCCACTCATGGTTATACTAAGTGCAGCAATGTTAATGGCAAATTGTGCAATTTCTCCAGCCCCATGTGCTGCCTTTTTCTCCAGTCAGCCACCATTAGCGTTGTCCATCAGGGTGCAGATGTTCCCAAAATTGCAAATTTCATTACTTGATATGGACCACAGATGAAGTGATGCCACTAGATACAGTTTTTCAGTCAGGTGAAACGAGATAGATGATGTTTAGACCACTTTCTCTGGCCCACTTCCCATGTAGGGTGAGCAGAGTGGATCCTGAATAGGAGTGCTCATCAAAGTAGCGCTGCTGAATGGCACACCTGTCTCAGTTCCAAGTACAAAACATTCACCATACATTTATTGCCCCATTGTAGATACATAACTAGGGGCTTCTGGTAATCAATAGCACCTGTCCCATCATCACTTTCCTATCACTACAAAACTTGTTATTGAAGGAAAACACTTTTGCATATCTTCTTTTAACAAGGGGATGCTGTTGTGCATCAGCAACCACACAACACTTCACAGAACCTTCAATGTAATGGGAAGGAAAACCTAGAAGACTGGACATTTCTATTCTTGTGCAGGTTTCATCTGCCTCTTCATCCATTGTGAAGTATTATTTCTTCATCTTCCTGCTCCACCAATGTGGACTTTTATTTATTATTTTTGGATCACTGCTAGTTTGGAAATCTCATCCAACATTGTGACCCTACCAGGAGTACAAAACTCCAGACAGCACTGATCTCAAGGTCACCGGTAGCACACAAAACTCTCCATCACATCAAAGTTGTGATCCTTGGAAACAATCAAGTTCCCACAGAATGGTTCAAAACCACACAAAAAAAGTATATCCTAGGTTTTTAGAGTAACTTCTATAGAACCATACTGCTTTTTTATATAACCCAATTGATTTTATGCCTACTGAATGCTATACAGCTTAGGTATATATTATGTGTTTGTGGCCTATTTTATACCCTGGACTGTCAATCTAGAATGAAAACATTTAGTGTTAAATAATATTAAATAAGACAATCAGTAAATTACTAATATGAACAAATCATTTAGTCATAGGAGCTAAATATTTCACATACAGAAGCCTATAATGGAGGCTCAAAAAAACAGACGTAGGCATGTAGACATAAATAAATGTCAGGTTTTTAAAGGTGCTGTGAGCCTCGCTAATAGACTTCCTCACTGAGGTCAGTGGGAGCAAAGTGCTCCGTGTTCCCGAAAAAAAAAAATCAGTCCCCTTATTTAAGCATCTAAACATGAATACAGGAGTCTGACTTTAAATTTCTGTTTCAAAAACATCTTGGCCATCAGGTTTTTATGCTGTTTCCAGGTTAAGTGGTACAATCAGCCCCCTACCCCTTCCCTCCCCCCCACACACATGCAGGTAAAGGTGCAATGGGGTCTATTGTGCAATCCAGACAATTGTGCCTCCTGCCATGCCATATGCATAGGCAGGAGGTGTGATTGTGGGATCACACATTATACCCTATAGTGCCTCATTGCCGATGAAGTGGGACTGAGATCCTGGGCTCCCCTGCACCAATAAGAAGCAAGCTCTTGTGGCTGGAAGCCCTCTTAGTTAAGGGGCTCCCAACCATGGGGGCACCCTGTGCACCCCCACAGCTGAGAGACAGCTGCTGAAATTCCCTAGCCATGGTGCTCCTGCAGGCAACAGCAGCTGTGGTCTCTGAGGCCTGGGGATGCATGGATCTCCCACAGCTGTGATCTCCCAGCTGTGGGGGCACCTCACGCACCCCCATGGTCAGGAGATCAAAGCTGTAAGAGCAACCCACGTACCCCTGTGGCCCAGAGATTGTAATTGTGGCCCACGGCTGCCAGGACCCAGCATCTGCAGCTGCAGGACACTGAGTCCTGGCAGCTGTGGGGTGCTGCTAGGTCCTAAAGTACCATCAGCTGTGGGACTCCCAGCCCCAGCTGGACATGATGCACCGCTGCAGCTGGGAGCCTGGTCAAGACAGAGCGCACAGCTACAGGGAAGACCCTGCTAGACATGCAAGTTAAAGCTGGATACCAATCAGCTATAAAGTTAGTATACGTTTTTTAAGTCTAACTTCATAGCTAGTTGGAGCTTTTTATGGCACGATAGGTACTTTGCCTATGTAGCCACTCTCAGTTAATTGTGCAATAACTGTAGCATATAGAGGGATACTTTTTTGTATCTATTTTGAGAGCAATTTAAAAATCAAGAAAAGGTATTTTAAGCATCCTAAAGAAACATCACGCACTGAAAATATTACAGTAAAAACAGTAATTACAACACTACTGTGTTGGCATACACGAGTTCTGCACACTATCCAATTTGAACCAATGTGCTTTTGTCTTAAAGGTAAAATATGGTTTTAAGGACTGGCCAGAACCAGCCAGCATCCAGAAAAGTCATGAAATAGGAATGCCCTGCTCTCTGGTAATCTGTGACTGGCATATGAGATGCTTATGGAGCAATGACATGAAGAAAAACTAAACAGGCACTATAGGAAGGAGGAACTGTCCCTAAAGCAAAGGAAATGAAGTACTTCATTTTTAATGGAATGCTTATTTTAAAGTATTTTTATAGTATTCATCATGTCACCTATAATAAGAAAAAGAAACATGCTATCTGTGGTTTAACTTTCTCAGATTCTTAAAAATCTGCTAACAATCTCAATTTTCTTACAATATAATGCAGACTGTATTTTTAAACAAGACTCTTCCTCTATGCCCACTACCCCCTTTTTTATTTTGAAATTCAAATAATTTCTCTGGGGGGTTTTAAAGAACATGTTCAGTTCACCTGCATCCATTTTCTCTATGAAAAAATAGCCACCAAATGACAATTTAAACCTTATCATATGAATGTATATATATATTTTTCTATCACTGACATAGAAGATGGCACATATCAGTCTTTCATCAAACTTATTTTTTCCATGGAGGTGTACATTGAACTGAACACTGCTTAGAAATACCTAACAGCCAAAAATGTATGATATATGAAGGGGGACCCCAAAAGATTTAACAGGATATTTAATATAATGTACAATGAGACATATGCATTCAATATAAAATTTTCATAGGACTGGTAGCACATCAATATATAGAGCACTGCTACTTGACAGCAAGATGTGCATCCATAGCCAATAAGCACTACTTTGAAAACATGCCTGTTTTTACTTCAAGTCTCCAGAATAGAAGAATCTAGTCTAAAAATCATACTTTGGTAAGAAATGGCTCGCAACATTTTAATATCAAGCATGCCTTAGTTCTTGAACTTTAGATTAATGAATTTATAAATACCTTTCTCTGCAACGCTGGAAATGATATTGGCCCATAGGAACATCCTAAAAAAAAGCAAAAGAAAAACTGTATCGACTACAAAACAGTTGAAACTATTCCTTACTTTAAAAATGTATGATCAGGCTAACCGCTTTATCAAGGACTATAGAAATACAAATATTTGCAGAGTTCATTCCGAGACTGATATACATGAAGGGTTTCCAATATTCTAACATTTATGAGCTTTTCCCTATTAAAACAATTTTAATAAAGAACAAACAGGGGAATGAGATGGAGATCAAGATGACAAACTTAAGTGACAAACTCCAACTGCAAGCATGTTATCATTAATTATAATTGCCTGGATCCTGAAAGGTTTTTCCCTATCAGTTTCACTGCTTCACAGTGCAAGCGTGGCACCACTGACATCAGTGCCCAAACTCCCACTGACTTTCATGGGTGCTGGAGTTATTAAGCATCTTTGAAAATCAAGACACTTCTGGGCAGGTGTGTACATAGGCACATTTGTTTTGATATGAGGATTCCTGATACCAGCACTCATCACAATTACAGCTATTTGGTGACCAAATATGACATTCTGATGCATTTTGTGGCAAGGATTCTGCAATCACTGTATGTTTTTATTTTGATGTACTAGTTACTGGAAAATCTGAAGATTATTAAGGAGTTAGATGGCTCAAATAGCCAATCTTTGTGGACACAATACTGGGTAACAAAATCTGGCCCATTAGCAGCTGAAGTCAATTTAGTTAAGGATCTAATTAAGTCAACAGAAGGGCTCCCATAACCTGGATTGGATTCTGATCAGCCCCTTCAAGCTGGATATCAAAATAAACCTGGGTATGCTTTTTAATTAGCAGGGAATAAAACAATACCAAAGGGGTCTTTTATCCTTTCAAGACAGCTAAACTGATTGAAATGACATAAATGGGCCCATACTGTGGTACTAATCTTGCCGTTTTCCGTGGTCATGCTATCCCTGTGATGTAAGTGTGCAAACGGCTTGGCTGCTCCCCACGATTCGAGATACCGGGTCATGCGAACTGAGGCTCTCATCTTAGCTCCATCTAGGGTGTGCCTGGGTCTGATATGGTGCTGTGGGCTTCGTTTTTCTCCCTAATCAGAAGTAAAAAGGGAAGAGAAAGAAAAAATAATGTATAAATCTAACTGTTAACTCTAATGCACAACATACACTGTATCATACTCTTATATGGTACTTACTCTTATATAGGTATATACCTATATTTAAGTAGGGCCTATAACTGATAGGTGCTGAGAACCACCAATTCCAAATCCTATCTGTGAGAGTTACAGATGTTCATTATTTCTCAAGATCAGTCTTATGATGTATGTCAAAGAACATTTTGTTGCAACAAACTGCATTAGCTGGCAACAGCCAGTTAAAAAAAACAAAAACAATTTCATCTAGATAGTTTCTGAAAAATCATATATTAAAAACATAAATACAAATGGTTCGTTTTCAAAACATAACTATAATTGGCAACTGTGAGGCAAATACTACTAACCTTGGGATTGATCACAAAGTAGGTTTTAACATTATGTTCTTTCAGATATGGGTCTCTGGCATCTCCGTCCCCTTCTTCCACTTTGTAAGCTCCATTCAAATGCGCCAGAGTGACTGAAGTAATGTGAACACGGCTGAAATTATGGTTTTTTAAAAAAATGACCATCACAGTATTACAAATATTCAGACATTTTCAACACAGTTTTTAACACAGATTTTCATAAGTGAAACAAACGCATTTTCAACGTTCCAATATGCACAAATTAGGGAAAGAAAAATGAGTCTGGAGCTTTTTAGGCACAAAAATCTAGCCACAAATCATGTCCTTCCCCAACAATACATCTAGCAACCATGACTGTTAGTATCAATAGCATGCTCTTAGTATTAGTTAATATTTCTTCATATAAGATTTTTGTTGGTGTCTTATTTTATTGTATACAGAAATACAGTAAAACACGTATGTCCAAAAATTAACAGAAAGCACTCTTACCCTGGAACACCTCCAGCTTCCATGTGGTTTGCCAGTGTAACATCATGGGACCATACATCATACTGCCATTTCTGTAGCCCAATAACACCACAAAGGACATTTCCAGAATGCACCCCTACACGCATATTAATATCAACTCCAGTGGCATCTCTGACCTTTCTAAATTTGAGAAGAAGAATTCTATTAGGATAGAGTACAGGACCATAATCTCTGAATTCACAGAAAAGCCAAAATGGTAGTAGCAATAGCTTGTTCTTTCATTTACTTATGCTATCCATGAACTCAGTTGCAGGCTTTTGCTGACAGGGTTATCTTTTATAAATTGCTATTTCTATTGATATTTTTTTAAACCATTTGTTTGCAACAAATACTTGTGTCCAAAGTAAAATTCCCTCCTTTCAGACAGACTATTTATTGTTAACAGCGAGCTATAGTGAGAAAGGTCTGTCATTCTGGTTAAAACCTGGATTGGGATATTTTGGGAATTTGGGGCCAGATGACATTCCAACTATTAGATGCACAAATGGATTTAGACTAACACAGCCACCTCCCTCTCTCCTTTTCTGCTGCTGACACTTTTCTTTTGAAAGGTCTCTGTAAGAAGCCAGGAAACAATAAACAGAACTTTGTTTCTGCAGGAAGACAACTTTGTTTCTGCAGGATACAACTTTTTAACAGCTGCTACTATTGAAAACATATTTTTCTGTTTTCATTTAGCAGAGGACAGGAACAAAGACAAAGCTTTTCAGCTCCATTATTTCCAACACAATCTTATACCTTTTGCTTTACATCTGGGCCAACAAATAGTTTGAGCAAGGAACATGCCCTTTTTCCCTGACCCTGTTCTTTCTCCAAAACCAGGGCTGAGTTTGTAATATACAGGGGACTGATATCCTCAGCGAGTGCTTCTCAAATGCTGCCCACATGTGCTGTACTGCAGATGACAGATTCTTTTGCATAATAAAAGCAAAAGATGTTTCATTCTCAAGTTTCTCATCTCCTGCTGTGGAATAAAAATTACTATATCGGCATAAATCCTTGACTATCAAGAGAAGAGAAAAAAACCCTCACAAAAAATACAAAAACTCATTTTGCTACTCTGTTGTATTTCTGAAGAATAACATTAATATGCAATGCTAAAAAGTTATGCTGCAAATCATATACAATCTTTTTGGACCTTAATTCAGTACATTTGCATGTACCCAAAGTTCACATAAATCATTTCTCTTAAAAGCAAATACTGCATACAGCATAGTCATTAATGAAAATACCTATTGCCATTTGACTAATCATGAAGGTGAAGGAAAAATAAAATACACGCATTTGGAAATGTGATTACATTTCTGGATTTAAATGTCATTAGTACCAACTAGATAAGATAAAACAAGTTAAAAAGCAAAAAAAAATGGGTATTGGGTATACACCATCAAATGCTAACCAGGGATGATTTCAATCAGGAATCAAATTCCCTTTTTGAGCTGAGTTATAACACTGAAAAAACAAGAAATGATTATGGGGAGGAGGTAAAGGGGTATTTGGATAAGAGATTATGACAATCCTGGGATTAAAAGAAAATACAGAATATTATAAAGCAAACCAATCATTATTTACTTAATATTGGGGAAAAGACTATATAGTAAATCAAAATATTCTGAATTGAAGCTGGGGTCATTCTGAAAGGAATTACAGCGTATCCTGTGTTAAGAAGCAATACTGAAGGGTTACGTAAGTTAGAAAGTTTTCTTTTTTTCTTAATGTGTGCTCAAATGATGTACTGGCTAAAAAAAGCAGGTCAGAACAGGTTCTTGGTTTCCCTTAACTTGTGCCTAAGACAAAAGTAGAATTACTATTATTAAATGTTGATTAATGGATGCAAAATGCCTAAGGCTCTGGAGTTATGTACATCTTTAAAACAAGGCTTTTGCTTAATTAATATTCTGATCCGAGCCCTAAATGACTTTCAATTTGCATAGCAACACAACAAAACATAGATATTAGGGGTATAGACCCCAATTCAACAGAACATTTTCAGTTAGCATTTCTAAAGGAGTGGCAGCTGACAGGCACCTAAGACTGGCTACTTAAAACAAACAAAAAAACCCCACTGTCAGAGCAGGAAGATGTCTTCAACTAGCCAATGAAAAATACAAATCACAGGAGTACATCTGAAACCCTCATCTCTCAAGCTTGCAGAGAAGAGCCTTCATCTGCTCAGCACCCAGAGGCAGGAATCCTCCCTTGAAGGTAGGAGCCTCAACTTGCTCTTTAAACAAGGCAGAGTGCTGTCACCACCCACCTTCTCAACTACAGCTTTCTGATCAGAAAACCTGTTCTGGAAAAGAGAGCACAAGATTCTCAGTGTTCTCTAGCAGTAGGGGACTCAATCCCACTTCTTTCCCCTCCCACTGAAGTGCTCTAACCCAACAGGCTATCAACCAGGGAAGATGCAATCATGTATGTTGTTGGGGGCAGGACAGCATGGTTCATATGTGTGAACAAGCTTTCAAAAGACCTGACTAATTAGGCAGCTTCCTTTGAGCTGCCTAAACCCAAGTTGGATTCTGCTAAATGCAGGCATTTGTGTGGGCAGCCAGAAGAAAGTCATTTTGGGCCATAGGGGGAAGGAAGAGAAGGAGTGAAGGGCTTGCTGGATCCAAAGGGCAGTAGTTGTGGGGGTTAAAACAGCACAAATATGAGGCTGTGGTGAGTGGCTGCACTTTTCCAGCTGTGAACACACACAGGCATCCATTAGGCCAGGCTAACCCATTTTAGACTGGGTTAACCAGACCAATCTAAAGTTAGTTTCCCTCCAAGGGGAACTAACTTTAAATGGGGTGCATCATTTTTGCACGATTTAAGCTCTGTGAACACCTACATGCCTGGTCATTTACACTGCCCTAAGCTCAGTTAGGGAAACCCAAATGTAATGCGTGCATATACCCCATCCTTCCTGTTGAAGCTGGGTCACTAAGCAGCAAAGCATGCAAGATGCATGGATTCAGGGAAAGCAGCAAGAAGGAACAAAACTGTACAGCCTAGCTCTAAGGACTCTCAGCTAGAAAGGAGAGGTCCTGACTTCTGGTTCCTGTTACAAGAACTATATCTACATTTTATTTAATGAATGTTTCATGTAAAAAGACAGAACCTCCTGGGGGTGAAGAGGACATTGAATCTGGCTCTGTGATTTCCAGGGTGAATGCTTTATTCACTAGACTAATACATAGAAATGGCTTTTATTACCACTCCAGTCTGATAGAAGCCTCATCCTATTAATGTGTCATGCTCAGAGCACATGATAGCTGAAGCCTCTCAGAGGACATGAGCAGGACACCCAGGCTAGGAACAGACCTTACACTTAAACCAGTTTAAGTGATCAGCAACTGCTTTAAACCTGTAACAAAACATAAGATCAGTGCACATAAACCAGTTTCAAAATGGGTGAAACTGGTTCAAGATAAACCTGATTGAAGTAGTATCAGAGTTAATTGATTTGGGTCACACTGTTTTATGAAACTTCTGTGCCAGACCTATGGGTGACACATAGGGGGTGCATGGCTGTGCACCCCTGGAAACACCAGTTGTGAAACCGGAAGTGCTACCCCACCATTGGCGAACGGGTGCCTCCCCCAGCCTTGGGAGGCACCAGGTGGCAATGCCCAGACCCCTTCCTGGTTCAAGTTAAATCACAGACCCCCAGCAAGCTTTGCAGCCCTGGGTTGGGCTGGGATGGGCTGTCTGCTCCATAGAGCAGGCCTGGCCTTGCCCCTTTCCTCCCTAGTTGGAGCAGTAAGGGCTGGTTAACATGGGGGTGAGGGTGGGGGCAAGCCTGGCAGGGATGCAGTCCAGTCTACGGGGGGGGGCTGCCCCCTCCCTTCAGGCAAACCCCGGCTGGGGTCTGGGGCCAGGGAGGGAGGTTAGACACCCCATCCCCTGCTTAAACTTACTGCTGGCTGTGATTGTGAACTACAAATCCCAGAGGAACCCGGAAGCAGGAAGAGGAAGTGATGAGCAATCCTGCTGAGTCCTGCTGCTGTAATTCTGGACTGCAAATCCCAGAGACCTAAAAGGCAGCAGGAAGGGGAAGTGAACACAGAGCCCAGGCTGGCTATGTGCCAGAGAGCCATGCTCTAGTGTCCCCTGGCTTCTGGCCTGGGTCACTGCAGGAGTGATGGTTGCATTTCCAGAATCAAAGGTAGATGTCCATTCCCTTCTGTTTCAATTTAATCTATGCAGCTCAGACCAATATGCAAAGACTGAATCAATTTAGCCTTGTGCTTTTTGACTGTCTGTACCTAGCCCTATTGAAGAAGTCACTACACTGGGAGGGGACGTTCTGGGTTACACTGTCAGACAGTTTCTTGTTTCTTTTCCTTTTGGGCCTATAAATCTTGCACTCACAGCCACTCAGTGAATCAGTTACAACAAAGAAGTGGAGAGTGCCCTCAATCTATAAAGATGTAGGTTTAAACCTCCTTAGGCTTGAGAGGGCCTTGGCCTTAAGACTAGGCTGCTCCCTTTCCTCCATGTTCCTTTTCCCAGCTGAGTACTCTAGCCAAAAGTTTCTTGGACAGAAGCCAGGACACCTTCTCTGTAAGGTGCACTTTGAGTGAGCCTAATCAATGAGGCCCCTCAGGTGACTTAGACGCTACGATATTTGATTGGCAAATCCCAAAGGCCTTGGGTAAATGCACATTTCATTGAAAAACAAAGCCCTTCCGCATTCTCTGTAGCTATTATTCAGGCATGTAAGTCGAGCCTTGGTTGAATCCCAAGATGCCTAGTTTTTTTCCAGCACCTAGGTGTTTAGGCAGGGTTTTTCTGAATTGGTCGACTAGACTTTGGTATGTAAAGCCTACCTAAACAGGTACTCAGTTGCCAAAATCCCTTTATGAATCTGGCTCTTAAAGAATTTCCAGGTTCAGCAGGAAGCCATGACTTTAGTTTGGCCATAGATTAGAGGCTTTTGGTTCACCTAAAGTCCACCTGAGTCCTGTATACATTAATTTGTTGGGTACAATTTTAGTTACGTAAGTCCTTATTTGGACCTATGCTTATTTGCCCAATTCTATTATAACTGCATTTAATTGGATTTTTGGCCCTGGATAGCTTATGAAAACTTAAGCCTAATCACAAATGTAAGTGCTTTGTTGAATCAGGGATACCAAAATTGAATGCTAAGATAATACGAATTTTTAGTTAATTTAAAGACAATATATCCAATGGGTTATTTCATGCCAGTGAGACGATTCTCTGAAATAGAAATTATTTCAAAGGATTGAGTCAAAGACAAGTGTTGAGAGCCAGTATTTAATTGAAAAGGTTGGCAGAGAGTCGAGGAGGTTTAGGAAGAAGAAGTATTGAAGAAGAGACAGCAGCTGGATATAAAAAGAAAAGCATACTATGGTTTATTTTATAGCTTAGTCTGATGCAGAAACCATCTGATTAAAGTTCATTTGCTGTTTGTATAAACAGATAACATTTGCTCATGTGGCTTGATGGGACCTGTGGCTAGTCTGCTCCTTATAATCAGTCAGCCCACTGATAAAAACATTGAACCTACAGAGGCTAAGTTGAACTGAACTAGTATGGCAATTTTAAAGTTAATATGATCAACAGGAATATTTATGTGTTTTCAAATTGGAGTAATTACTGTAATGGAACTCAAGAGCATTGGGCACTTTAGCTCTGTTTTTGGCAATTAAGCACCAAGCTAGATAGGGCCTGTCTTAATAGATTACTCAATAGGTTTCCTAATTCCTTCTGTAAGATCACACCCCAAACTTGACCTATTCCTCTTAAACTTCAGGGACCATTGAAACTGGAATTGTCCTCATGTAGCAGCAAAAACTGTGTAGAATTGATAGAATTAATAACAAAGTGCTTCATTGTTGTGGTTTGTATTATGCCATAATAGTACTATGAGCTTCCAGACTATGGCTCATCCAGCACTTGAGGATCTAAAAGCAATGAGAAATCTGTGTAAGTGGCCTGGGAAAACTGAATAAAGTATTTCAGAGTGAGAAAAATAAATGCAGCACATATTAGATGACATCCCTCCAAGAGTAGAAGCCCTGTTATGTTTTCTTTTAGATGCTGCAAGTTTTTTTTATCGTACTTCTCTACTCACAAATGCAATGATTATGTAGAAAATATGGAACATATTGATAACAATGTTATGTATCCACTTTTTGGCCATAATCCTAGAGATAATTTAAGCTTATGCCTTGAAAACAGCAGGCACTGTTTCTATACCTTTCACTGAGGAGACGTGGGTTACATGTGGCAATTTGGATCCATCTATTGATCCAATTCATGGTTTCTCTTTGAAATTATGACACTATGACATGTTTAGATACCAGCATCAGACTATAGCAGCTATTTGGATTGTAAGGCAGGTTTTTGCCTTTCATCCTGGATTAAAACTTTGCAGTTTTCAGTTTGTAGACAACACAAAATAATTCAGTGATGAAGACCAATGTGGACTACAAAGAACTACAGAAAAATGAGCAAATGGGCAACAAAATGGCAAGCAATACAGAGAAAGTAAGGATTATTTACTGTTTATCACAATACTAGAACTGGTGGGCATAAAATGAAACTATTGGGTAGTAGGTTTACAACTCACAAAGGGAAGTTCTTTGTCTACACAGCAAGTAGTTAACTGATGGAACTCACTGCCACAAGAAGTTGTGCAGACTGTTAGCTTAACCAGTTCAAAAGGGGATTGGACCAACTCTTAGAAGAAAGGTCCAGCAGTAGGTGATGAATATGGTAGATATGCTGCAGTCTCTGAATCAGAAGTTTTTAAGCCTCTGAATTCTGGAAGCTGCAACAGGAGAGAAAATCAAAGAATGGAGAATACCAGACATACTCTGTTCAGTTTGCCCTCTCCCTCACCATCTGTTCTCCGCCACTGTATGAGATTGGACTATTTGTTACACATATGCTCAGTGCTGTGTATGACAAGATATGAAGTTTGATGGACCCATGATCTGACTTACTAAAAGGTAGTTCTTAATTTGTTTTAACTCTGCACAAAACCAAGAATTTAAGACAGTTGATCTGATTGATATGCCACTGGAAAGTGACTGTTGTAGCTAAAAGCTTTCAAGGAGAACTGGGCTATCAGCAGAGTGGCCCCTTTGGCAACCAATTCACCTGGCAGAAATCTGAGAACACCTGATGAAGACTTCTCAGAACACACCTGACAAGAACAGTTAAGTTATAGAAAGGCAAGGCCTGGACTAGTTCTGTTTTAGCAGTTGAGCTTGCAAGGAGATCTAGCAAAATCAGAAACTTAACGAGGAATGGGGTAACCCCACCCTCCTGGAAAAGCTGGGCTCAAGTAAAGCCTTTGTGTTTAAGAAGTTTACTCTTTTACTAATGTTCTGTAACCTCTTGTACTTATTTTGGTACTCCAAAGCTGGGTGTTCACATCTCTTTTCACCCTCCAGAAGAAACTAAGTTGTAGGCAAGGAGGTTTGCATCTGTGATAAAATTGCGAGGAAGAGGGTGCTTAAGTTTTGGTGGAAGTTTGAGCAGTCACAAGAAATGGATACAGCTTTAATTCATTAAATTATTTATAATCTCCTGAAAAGTGTAACCTTTCATATTGAAATGGATTTTTGACATTATGATCACTATTGCCAAACCATAAATTTTCTTACTTTGTCATTACTTATCTGTTCTAATCTATTCAGGATACGTTTGTATCTGTTCAGGACTATAGATCCAATGAACAGTATGAAATCTAGTGGAGGCAACTGCGTAATAAAATTACTTAACCAATCTGTGTCTTACAGCCTATGTTTCTCATACGGATAACTTAGATTGCACCATCTTGATAATACTATTACTTAAGACTTCTGGTTGGAATCATTAGTGTGATGAACATCTTCCAAAAAAAAAAAAAAATCAAAACTTCTGTTGTGCCAAGGAATATAATATTGGGTGATGCCCTCATATGTAGAGATAAAAAGAGGAACATAATAAAATAATGTCCAGTAGAAACAATATTTTACTCAAAACAAAGTCTGAAGCTCAATAAAGATAAATACTCAATGTGCCAGAAACCTGGATTTCTTAGGATACAATATAGAGGCCAAAACACATATGTGTAGTTGGACAAAGAAAATATAAAATGTAGCTCTTTGGTGGTATTCAGCTCTTGAAATCAGTCTTACAAATGATTTACTGAGTAGAAAGATACCAAGCCTGCTTTTCAGAAATCTACAACCTTTCAATAAATGCCTGCAAAGCAAAAGCATTTGATGGTTCATAGGGAAATATTATTACAAGATCTTCATGATTACCTGAAACCCAGGTGTATTGTGGCCAGAGCAACTATCATATCCAACAAAAAACACATACCTTATAAAACCAGTTTCCTATAACAGATCAAAACAGCCAATATAAAAAACCTGGACCTCCAAATGGTAATAATTTCACTTCCAGAAACACCATAAAAGGCTGATGTGGGAATTTCAAAGACTCATGTACTTGGCTGTAATAGTATTTTTCTTCAAGTGTACATATATTTATTTGGGTTTCCAGCTTAAGATAATGAAGCCAGATCTCTACTTAACAAATGGGCCGACACATCAAGAGTTAGTTCTGAATGAACAAGTTTGGGATAGGATTCTCTCACATGACTTAGAGCAGGTCTGCACTGCAGATACCAGTGTAACTTTATCTACAGGTCCAAGAAAATAGTTGTTTAAGGATGCAGTGCTGTAGCCACAATGGTCCAGAAAATGGATGAGGCAAGAATTTATTTGTGATATCTTTTACTGTACCAATGGTATAGTCAGGAGACTTGCTGGACAAGCTTTTGGGCATCAAGTGCCCTTCTTCATTTTTAAGAAAGAGGCAGAAGCAGGATGAGCTACACAACAGACACAACTCCATGTAAATATGACTCTTCTGATTAGAGGAGGTCTGTGAACTATGAGAAGCCCTTATGAGACAAGAGAGCAATAATATAATTCGAATTATATACCTTATCCAATACAAAGATATCACACAAAATCTTTGCCTCTTGGTTAAGGGTGGAATTTTCAACTAGGAACATGACTCCTTTGAAAGCTTCACCCTATATATCCTGTTTAATGCCTCCTTATATTTTTCCTAACTAACAAAAGTATTCTTAACATAGCCTCTGCCTCAAGCACAGCCTTCATTACTTACTATTTAATGTTAGAATTTAGAAGCAATTCTTCCAACCTCAGATGCAGCTACTTGGCCAGCATGGAGCATCTGCTTCTTCTTAAGACAGGCCTTAACTACAGACTCTCCTATGTTGAGAGACAGAATGTGGCTACAACCTAACTTCGCCAGGTCAGAATCAAACCTGAAGGCTGTATTCTTGTCTAAAGGAGGCTTTCAAACTCCTTGAGTCAGATTCACTAGAAGCCTTAAGCACCATAGTAATATAAAGCTGATATCAAGCCATTTAGGATAGTTTTACATATGTTCTGAATTGCAGAAGCACCCAACTGCAGCTACAGCCTGCTTGAATGTTGTCCTCAGTTTAAATCTTCAGCCAGGGGAATCTTATGTTTGAAACAGCTCTGAGGATCACTGTTGTTTGAGAATAATTGACAACAATGTTGATGCCAAAGTGCCATCTGGAAGTTGGTGTACAGAAAGAAACTTGCTTTCCTGCAAATTCACCTTCTTGAATATGTTCTAAACACTTTTTCCTCATCTATAATCTTCTTCACTCACATCATCACCCTTGTTGAAATGCATTATGCTCTGGCTAAATAAATAAATCATTCTAAGTCACTTAAGAGTATGTGCTCCATGTGGTCTAATAATCTAAGGGATGACACATTATCCTTTGTTTGACAATAGCCCATTTTATAACAGTCTTCATTACCACTGCTGCTGCTGAAGAGTCAAGACTGCTGCGTGGGACAAGGATGAAAACATAAGAGCTTCTGAAAAACAAGCCAGCTGTATATGGAAAAGAATGGGATCTTTCATCTTTAACATAGTAATACCATTCATTTAGCAAAACCTTTGCACTTACTTTATGGCTTCACACATGTCCAGTCCCATTTTCACACAATTTTTGGCATGATTTTGAAGAGAGATAGGTAATCCAGACACACAGTAGTAGCAGTCGCCTAAAATTTTAATTCTCATACATTCATTTTCCTGCAAGAAAAAGCAAGAACTCAACTAAATGATAGTCACATGACTTAATCGAATCTCTGTAGCACCTTGTGTTTAATTTATATGATTTCAAACAAGTTACAACAACTAATGTAAATATAATGGTAATGAACCTTGTTGAGGTATAAAAAACTATTACTGAGCAAGTAAAAGAAGAACTGTTAGAAAGCAATATGCAACCCATTCTTACCTCCTCTCCTGCTTTCCATGATGTATGAAAACAGAAAAATGCATGAGTTATATGATATATATAATAGAATCAAGTGGTTCCTTATATCCAAGACATTAAGAAATTCCTTTTGCAATCTCAAATACTGCAATCCTTCCAGGCCAGGTTTGTAACTTGAAAACTAAGATGATTGGCCTCATACTTGAAGTGCTGAGAAAATACATTAAACTACTAAATGATCACCAATTATAAATATACAGGCATTCATTTCAGCCTTTCTTTAAGCAATAGAAAGTGTCTTGCTAATAATACCTGACAGTATTATCCTTAATCCAGCCAGAAATTTAGAAAAACAGACTCACATATACATTGAATTCGCCGGGGGTGGGGGAAGGGGGGAGTTACAAGATAGAGCCCTGGAGAACTCCACAGGAAAGGCCAATCACCTGCCGGGGCCTCCCTGCTAGGAAAGAGTAGAACCAATTAACGGTTCTACAATACCCAACAGGTCACATAAATGCTTTAACAGCACCTCATGGACAACTGTCACAGCCAATGAAAAATATAGTAAGATAAGCAAGGCATCCACAACAATGCCATTCCCTCAACTGAAGGATGATCTCTACCATGGCTCATTGATAGGTTTTGAGATGACTTAGGAGTCCAATCCTTGAACCACAGACCGGCCGCAGGAGTTGCAGGTCTTTCCACAGGGGAGAGTAAGACCGTAGGTGAGGACTTCTCTCCTTTTCCTTTGTCCACTCTCTTGTTTCTGCTTCACGGGCAAGATGCTTTACCTTGAAATAGGCTACTACTTGGGTGAGGTTGCAGTGCCACTGGACTCAGTTGGCAGCCAGCTCCTCCCAGCTCTTGATGTCATTACAGAATCAGAGAATCATAAAAAATTAGGGTTGGAAGGGACCTCAGGAGGTCATTTAGTCCAACCTCCTGCTCAACTAGATCATCCCAGCCCAAAGCTCTGTCTAGACAGGTTTTGGAGACCTCCAAGGATGGTGAGTCCACAGCCTGTGTCCCAGTGTTTTACTACACTCCTAGTGAAAAAAATCCTAACATCTAACCTAAACTTCCCTAGCTGCAACTTGAGACTGTTGCTCCTTGTTCTGTCATCTGCCACCATTGAGAACGGTTCGGCTTCATCCTCTTTTGAACTCCCCTTCAGGTAGTTGAAGGCTGCTATTAAATCCCTCATCAGTCTTCTCTTTCTAAACTAAATAAGCCTGGTTCCCTCAGCCCATCCTCACAGGTCATGTGCCTAACCCCCCTAAACCATTTTTAATGCCCACAGCTGGTCTCTTTAATTTGTCCACATCCTTTCTGTAGTGGGGGCCCAAAACTGAACACAATAATCCAGATGTGGCCTCACCAGTGCTGAATAGAAGGGAATAATAACATCCCTTGACCTACTGGAAATACACCTAACAATGGAACCCAGCATGCCATTAGCCTTCTTGACAACAAGGGCACACTGCTGGCTCATATTCAGCTTATGAATAAGCTGAATATGTAACCCCCAGGTCTTTTTCTGCAGAGCTGCTGCCCAGTCAGTCAACCCCCAGCCTGTGCATGGGACTGTTTCATCCTAAGTGCAGGATTTTGCACCTTGTCCTTATTGAAACTTATGAGATTCTTTTTGGCTCAATCCTCCAGTTTGTCTAGTCACTGTGAATGCTAGCCCTACTCTCACACTTGTGTTCTACACCCCACAGCTTGGTGTCATCTCCAGACTTGCTGAGGGTGCACTCTGTGCCATCTTCAAGGTCGTTGATGAAGACACAGAACAAAACTGGCCCCAGGACTGACCCCTGACGTACTCCACTTGATACCAGCTGCCAATTAGACACTGAGTCATTGATTATTATTCTCTGAGCCTGATGCTCCAGCCTGTTTTCTATCCACCTTACAGTCTATTCATCCAGCCCATACTTCCTTAGCTTGCTGACAATTTTGGGGAGACCATATCAAAAGCCTTGCAAAAATCAAACTATACCACATTCACTGGTCTCCCCACATCCACAGAGCCAGTCACTTGTCATAGAAGGCAATCAGATTGGTCAGGCATAACTTGCCCCTGATGAATCCATGTTGACTGTTCCTAATCACCTTTGTCTCTTCCAAGTGCTTAGAAATTGATTCCTTGAGGATATGCTCCATGATTTTTCCAGGGACTGAGGTGAGGCTGACTGGTCTGTAGTTCCCTGGATCCTCTTTTTCCCCCTTTCTTAAATATGGACATTATGTTTGCCCTTTTCCAATCATCTAGGACCTATCCTAGTCACCATGAGTTTTCAATGATGGCCAGTGGCTCTGCAATCACATCACCCAACTTCCTCAGAACCTTCGGGTGCATCCCATCTGGCCCCATGGCCTTGTGTATGTCCAGCTTTTCTAAACAGTTCCTAATCTGTTCTTTCAGCACTGAGAGCTGCTCACCTCCTCCCCAAACTGTGCTGCCCAGTAGAGTAGTCTGGGAGCTGACCTTGCCTGTGAAGACTGAGGCAAAAAAGGTAATGAACACGTCAGCCTTTTCTGCATCCTCTGTCACAAGGTTGCCTCCCCCATTCTGCAATTTCCCTGATCCTCCTCTTGCTACTGACATACTTGTAGAAACCTTTTATAGAAATCTTTCTTGTTATGCTTCACTTCCCTTGCTTGCAGCAACTCCAATTGCACTTTAGTTTTTCTGACTTCATCCTTGTATGCCCAAGCAATGGTCTTATATTCTTCCCTGGTTGTTTGTTCAAGTTTCTACTTTTTATAAGTTTCCTTTTTATGATTTAGTTCCTTGCAGAGTTCCCTGCTAAGGCCAGCTGACCTTCTGCCATACTTGCTAATCTTCCTAGACATAGGGATGGTTTGTGCCTGCACTCTGAGTAAGGCTTCTTTAAAGTACAGCCAGCTCTCCTGGACTCCTCTCTTTCTGACTGGCTTCCCAGCAGATCCTGCCCATGAGTTCCTAGAGTGAGCTGAAGTCTGATTTTCTGAAATCATCTGTTTTGTTGAAGGATGTCTTCAATTTCTCCTTGTAGCATTTCTTTTGGCCATTGTGTGATCTCAGACCGTTACTAAGCTAGGCCTTGTTTTGGGAGTTGAGTTAGGCACCCACACATGATATCCAGTCCAGAGACATTGGTGCTTCAGAATCACCTATTCAGTGCTGTCGTTTGTGTGGTGATCTTCCCATTTGACATGGGGATTTTCCAGAGGCATTGTTGATGATAGCATTCCAGGCTATCAAAATGATGACAGTAGGTAACCCATCTTTCACTTCTGTTGAGGGGAGTGGGGATGATGACTGCTAGGGCTGTGCAAAGCTTTGGTCCCTGATTCAATTCAGCAGGGATTCTGCCTGATTCGGTGGCCAAATTGCCAAATCTGAATCAAATCAGAGGACTCTTTAATCTCTCTGATTCAATTTGGAACCCTCAGAATCAATTCAGAGAGATTCAGACAGATTTAGCAATTTGAGCGTAGATACAGCTTTAAATATTTTTTCTACATGCCTCCAGGTAGCAGGGGCTCTGAACGCTGTGGTACTGCAGCAGATGCAGTGTCCCACAGAAGTGCAGAGGGCTCCCCAGTGTGCTCAGCAGCAGACCTGAAAGTGGGCCAGAAGCACTTCTGGCCTACTTCCTGGCCCACTGGGAAACACACAGGGGGGACCCCCCCCATCCTCCCCCTGGCATGGCGACTGATTCTCCCTGGGTCTGGCGGGGCACCTGGAGTCCCCCTGTGGCCAATCACTGAGCCAGGAGGGCACGGGGGGGTGGCACCCCTGGCAGACCTGGAAGGGGACCAGAAGTACTTCCAGTCCCCTTCTGGGTTCATTGCCGAGCATGCTGGAGCGCCCCCTGTGTTCCTGTGGGACACTCCATGCATCCCAGCACGACAGCGATCGTGAGCCATGCCCGGTACCTCAAGGTATGTAGAAAAAAAACATTTAAAGCTGTGCCTGCATCTGAATTGCTGATTTGCCAAATCAGCATCAAATCTTCAGATATGGATTCAGCTGAATTGAATCAGGGACAGTGATTCAGACAGTGATCCGAATCAATGGATTGAATCACTGTCCCTGATTCGGGCTAGATCTGAACTGAATAGGGCCTGTTTTGCACAGCCCTACTGACTGCACTTTAGACCCGGATCTTGGGGTCTCTCCAGAGATTGTGATGAATAAAAGACACAGTGAAGCAATTTCCCAAATGAGGAACTTGTGCACCAGATCCTGTGCTGGATCTCCTCATGAATATTCACTCTGCGAGAAGTAGCTACTGAGGTAGGGGAAGTGCTCAACTCAACTATTTCCAGGGTCTGTTCCTCGATCCTAGGTAACTGGGGGCAGGAGGAGCATTCATGACCCGGGACAAGGTGGTAGACCACTTCAGTCTTCTTGATATTGAGAAAGAAGCCCCAAGTTCAGTAGGTTTTTCTGAAGAGATCCAGCATATGGTCTGGAGGCTTTCTTCAGTGTGCACAAGGATGGTGCAGTTATTGGCATACTGAAGGGCAATGATGGTTGCTTTTAGTACTTTGGTCTTCAACTGAAAATGTCCCAGATTGAAGAGCACATCCAGTATTCCATGTCAATTCCCAAAGGAAGGCAGTATAGTACATAACAAGAACCAAGATGACTGTCAAAAACATGGAGAACAGATTTAGAGTAATGACACATCCTTGTTTGACCCCAGCTTGGATGACAAACAGGTCAGTCTTTGATCCAGCCATCTGGTCATGGAGAAGCCTCAGAACCCTGATGTACTTTTCAGAACACCCAAATGTGGCCACTGCTTTTCACAAGGCTTTGCAACTGATGGAATTAGAGGCCTTAGTGAGGTCAGTGAAGGCCATATACAGATCCTGATGTTCCCAACATTTTTCTTGGAACTGGCAAGCAACTAAGATCATGTAAATTGAATCCCAGGATGGCCTGAAACCACACTCGGATTTTGGCAGGACTTCCTCAGCAAGCACTAGGAGGATACAGGCAAGGATTTTCCCTGCTGTGGAAAGAAGGATGAATACCTTGATATTTCCCCACACACAGATACATCTCCTTTATTGAAGATGTTAGCATTCCTTAGGTCCCCAGGAATCTCTTAGTTATTCCAAATTCATAGAATAAATTCTTGGAGTCTTAGTACCAGTTCCCACTGCCAGTTTTGTAGATTTCAGCAGGTATGCAGTCCAGTTCAGTAGCTTTGTTGTTCTTTGTTTCCTTGATGGTACACAAGACTTCTTTTAGAATATGAGTGTTGGTGAGGAATCCCCTTTTTGGGGGATGGACTCAGTGGTGGTACCTGCCACAGTTGACTCTTAGTTCAGGAGCTCCTCAAAGTTCTCTTTGCATCTTGCTTGGATAGATTAATTGTTTTTGAAGAGCATCAAGCCATTCTGCGATCATAGGAAAAGTAGGACTATGGGAAGTTGGACTGCAGATAGCATTCATTGCCCCCAAAAGATTTGCAGGTAAAAGTCAACAGAGAGCTGGATATCTTTGGCTTTATCTTGCCACCACTGATTTTTGATTTCCCGAATCCTTCTTTGAGCTTCAGCTTTGAGGAGCTGATATGCCTTCTCCTTCTGCTGAGATGAGGTGTCACTCTCCTTGAACCAGTCTTGGTGTTGATGAGTGGTATAGACAATGGATTCAGCATAGGTCATATGCATGGAAATGTTATACCCCCTTCAGAATTCCTCAATGTTACTTTCATTTGTGGATACGGCAGAGAACTTTTCATGGAGACACTGTTAGAGATCCTTACAGACCTTTGGATCTTGAAGACATCTGGTGTTGAGAGTTCTTCACAATTCTTTTGGCTGTTTTAAGCGTTTCAGAGACAGCTGGATGTTCATAATGGATCTAACAAGACTGCATGTGGATCTGCCCAGCAGTCAGTGGTTCCTCAGCAGTCATTCATCCCTCATATGGCTTATGTGACATGGACATCCATTTGATCATGGGCTCTAACAATAAACATAGGTCGAGGAGGTACTGTTGAGCCCCAGCCCAAATCTGGGTTCGTGCCCAGAATGCAGATGCCAATATACACACCGGGCGGTGGAAGTATAAAGAAAAGTTTATTGTTAGCAATAAAGGGTGCAAGCTGAATAATTCATGAAGCAAGCAAGCAAGCACCCCAAATATCATTTCTGGGGTATTTGTATACAGAAGTTTGCAAGGTTTCACAAGCGTGCCATTCAGTGATTGGTTACAAGTGAATGACTCAAGAAGTTCTCTACTGAGCATGTCTCTATACCTGTGTTTAAGCCATGTACCTCATTTACATACATGTATGTTTCATTAGCATACTTTCTC
>JAGPOW010000261.1:143733803-143783741 GCA_030014935.1 Caiman crocodilus
CTACTGAGCATGTCTCTATACCTGTGTTTAAGCCATGTACCTCATTTACATACATGTATGTTTCATTAGCATACTTTCTCTCCACCTAGGGGTGTGCTGCTTAGTATTATAATGAATGCTTTGACCTAATTAGCTGCCTTTTCTTATTTCCTTCAAGCCTCTCCACCCAGTTACCAAGGCTGCCTCCTTATCATCACAGACGGCCATTCTTTACATAATAGTCTCTTCTCCTCATCGTGTTTGGGTGGAGGTTTTCAAGGGTATTCCTTACACTGGCAATAGGATGCTCATGTTACTGCCCCTGAAAGCATTAGCAAAATGGGGCAGGAATGTAATGGGCCAGGAGAGGGGGTGAGAGGTACCTGGGGTCTGCCCCCGCAGCTGATCTGCCCCCCCCATCTCCTTACAGTACCAGTGCTTAGAGCAAAGAGGTGTCCAGGTCATCTTGCACTTCTCATTCTGTCTGAAGATGGTGTTCATGATGACAAAACTGTGCTCAACACATTTATTCAGGAGAAGGATGCCATTGGCGTTTACTTTCCCTAATGTTTCCTCCTCAGTGGTGCCACTCCAGAGTTCCATGTCACATCCATCTCTGTCATTGAGAAGAATGAACTTTTCCCCTTTGTGAATATTAATCAGTATATAGTCAAGGTTCGAGAAGAATAGTTCTTTGACATAATTGTCAGCATCAAGTATTGGGGCATACATACTGATGATGGTGGCGTACTGGTTATTGCAAAGCTTAAGACAGAGCGTCATAACATGTTCATTAATGTCCACAGGGAGCTCCACAAGCTGACTGATGAGCTGATTCTTGATGGCAAAACTGACACTGTGAACACATATATCCTAGGCCAGTTTTCCCTTCCAGAAGAAGGTGTAGCCTCCCCTCTCTTCCCAGAGCTGATCCTCATCTGGTCATCTTGTCTCACTCAGAGCTGCAATGTCAATGTTGATTTTTGCTGGTTTCCTGGAGAAGATGGCAGTTCTTTCTGGTTGTTCATTGTCTTGGTTATCCATTAAGGTATGAACATTTCATGTTGTGAAAAATCACTCTCTTCTTATGATATTTTCAACCACAGAGAATGTGATCTTGCTGGAAATGGTTATCCAGCCAGGAGTAGGCAAGACAGCCTAGGTTTAGGGCACCTCTTCTAGCCCCTTCCCCATGTGGGATGAGCAGAGGGGATCCTGAATAAGACTGATCAATCATAGCAGCAGCTGCCAAATTGCACCTCTGTCTCAAACCAGGCAGAGGATGACCATCAGGCTATCACCACCTGCATGCAGATTCCTGGCTGGAGACCACTGGATTTGGTCCTGAATGTCTTTGTAACCACTTTGGAAGACTCTGTAACCATTAGTTCATTGCCACAGGGCTTTTGGAGGTTGGCACAGGACAGTGTTTTGTTTTCTGTGGTAGAAGCCTGAGCGTGACTTTGTTTAATGTGAGGAAATGGTAACCAAACAATCTTGACAAGGTGGAGATCTGGGCCCAGTGGCAGGTGTGAACCCTAGGTGACAGGAGGCCTCCATGTTGCTGCAGTATCCTTCCATCTTTACAGCCATTGTGATCCTGACATTATCTTCTACCTGATCTGCTGTTGAGGACTTAGAGCTAGACTATGGTTTGTCTGAAACCTCCCCACTGGCCTTTTCACCATGGGTGATCCTGCCAGCAGTGTGAGACTCTGGATAACATAGCTGAGATCATTGGGACACATAAGCATCTCTACCACTACAAGGTCTCAGTCCATGGAGAGGATAAGCAAGGCACAATTTTCTTTGTCAGTGTCTAGACAAAGATCATCAGCCAATGCCACAAGTGGAGTTTCAGTGCTATATACAGGACAAAAGCGAAACAGGCCAAGGAAACCAATGACATCCAGATGTACCTGGAGCTTCTAGACAACTACCCATTCAATGACCTTCCCCAAAAAGGGAAGGTAGAAGACAAGGCAATAACTGGATGGGGACTTAAACATGTAAGTGTGATTCTATTCCACCCTTTTCAAGTCCCTGAAAATCCATTAATACCTTATGTATTGAACTTGTTTCATTGAAGAGTAATCCTTCGCCATTGAGCTTTCACTTCCCTTAGGGTAACAGCAGGCACTTAGCATAGAACACTTGATGCACAGTAAGTACCCACATCTTGTTAACTCACTGCACTTTCTTAGTTTGCCCATAGTTTTGCAAAATAGTAGTTGTTAATAGTTGTACCAGAGATGAGATAAGCTCCAGCAGACACTTACCTTTGCTATTTGGTCAAACTTGCCAAAGAGTTCATTAAGCATGTGTACCAGTTCCCCAGGTGAGCAATCACTGGCCAGGCGAGTGAACCCCACAATATCAGCATACAAAATACTACAGTGGAAAAAAGAAGAAAACCTGAATACCAATTTCCCTAGTTTTAGCGCACAGAAAAATTTATCAAGCGTAATTGCTCAGTACATTGCAGAAACAGGCCCACTAGTTCATATTCATGAACTAGTGTGTACAGTTACACACAGAACCACAGACTAAATGAGCCACTTATTTGAGTCATAGAGGAATCCCTGTGTTTATTATAATATGATCAGGAAAATATGGACATTTTCATGTCCAGAATCAGGAACATGATTTCACTGTGTGTATTTTCTGTTAGAAATTATATGATATTTTCTGTGATTGTGTACAGTCTGCATATTGCTGTTGCGGCGGCATCGTCCAGGAGGGCCGTGATCTTCTGAAGGCCCTCCGCCTGCACCAAGTCCAGCCCAAGGCACCCTCAATTCTCGCCTGCCACATCTTTGTTCTTAATAAGTATAAGATGGGAGGCTGCCTTCTACCACCTTGGGCGCGGTGTATCGGGACCTTCGTCCCTGTGACCCCTCGGACTCGCCGGAATGGTCCCCTGTATGATGGGTGCCCTCCAGAAACCCCCTGGGTCATCTCTATATTCTTGCCCGCTCTGGGCCTCCCGTCAGCGCCCCCTCTCCTCTAGGGCTGCTCATCAATGTTGCCCTTCTCAGGCCCTCTCATCAATATTGCCCCTTGTGGGCCGTCTCATCAATATTGCCTCTCTTTGGGGCCACCCAGCAAGCCACCGGTCTTCTCGGCCCACCACACAACTACACTCTTCTTAGGCCGGGGGTACTGTGCTACTATCCCCTTTTCAACCAAGGGACTACCGGAGCACTTGCCCTTTCTTTAGGAGGCGCTATGCTGCTAACCCCTGTCTCTAGGCCCACTGCAGCACCCTGCCCCTGGCTGGGGTCTATTGCCATGCTAGCCTAATGCAGTGCTCACTCCTTGACTCGCCCTTCCTGGGCTTCTCAATAGTGCCCCTCGTCTGGGCTTCTCAATAGTACTGCCCCCTTCTAGGGCTCCTCAAACACTACCCCTCATGGGCTCCTTAAAATACTGCCCCTCGTCTGGGCTTCCCAAATGACACTCCCCTCTCTAGGACTCGCTGTGCCCCACAAGGCTTCTCAATAATGCTGCCCGTCATGGGCTCCTTAAAATACTGCCCCCTACCTAGGGCTTCTCACATATTGCCCCTCATAGGCCTCTCAATGTGACCCTTTCTCGGGCCTCTCAACAATACTGCCCCCCCCCACGGGCTTGGGGTCTCCACACCCCGTGTTGCTGCACCCTCTCTGGCGCTTGCTGCGCCCAAACTGGCACTGAATCGCGGCCTCCCAGGAGCTGGGATCCCCACACTACTGGGGTCCCTGCTGAGGTTACTGTGCCCCACTAGCACCAGGATCCCCACCTTACTGTGGGTCTCCCCTGAGGCCTCTTCCTTTCCCTATAGCCCCGCCCAAACCACTGGTTTAATCCAAACACTAAAACAGACACAAGCCTCCTGGCTGTAACTTAAACACAAGGCACCTGGCCATAACAATGTAAGCCTCCTGGCTATGCCTCCGCATCATTGCTCCAGCCTCTGGAGGTCTCGTGAGCTGCTCTCACATTTCTGTCTCCCAGAGCTCCTGCCCCTCTGGCTGCTGGCAGAGAACTGCCAGCCTGGCCTTGGCTCTGGGCTTTATAGCAGCCAAGCCCTGCCCCTTCGTTCAGCTGACTCCCATTAGTCCCCCCAGCAACCCTCAGCTGTGCTCATTATCTCTGCTGGGGCTTTTCCCCAGCAGTTTTCCTCTTGCAAGGAGCAGTGCAGCGAGGTGCGCTGCGACAATTGCTTATGAGTGGCTTACAGCAATTAATGTTTCGAGTACTTATAACTCACTGTTAAATTCATGCTTGTTTGCAAGAATGCATAGGGCATTTTTACATCTGTTCTGGGAGGCATTGGGGTGGGAGGGAAGATTTTAATTAGCAAACCATGCCAATTAAAAGCTCTGGGGTGTTATGTGTATCAGCATGCCCTACACTGCAAAATGGTAGTTGAGTGATTTGAACTAAAGCTTATTGAACGAGCTTTAGTTCAAGTGCCCACCACCATTTTTCAGCACAGGGACACTGATATATGTGATTCCATAGTCTGCTGGAGGACATTTATATTTGTGCTACAGCAGACTTAATTAATCAAGCCTGTTTGGATGTGCTGGATTTCCAGTACATTAAAGCCAGCTCCCTGCACGTGTATAGGAGCCCACTGGTCATAGCATATGCTTTTGTTCCCCAAGTGGAGGAGACTGAATAAGAATCAGTTTCAGGGACAAACACTTGTATTTATAAGTAGAACATTTGCATTCTGAAAAAGTTCTTACAGCAGTCATTTAACATGTGTTACTATCTCTTCAACAGTACTTGTTCACTGGAACATACACAGAAAACAAACACAGAAAGGTGCAAACTGAAGCAAGCTCACTTAAAAATTGGAATGAATTTACTTTAATTTTTCCCCAGTACTTGCTCAGTTCTTTGTACTATTGTTGTCTGTCTCCAGACAAGACAACCATATAAAATCATCAATTTTATTTGAAAAAGTTTTTTTTTTTCCCTAAATTCTGAAATACAGTGTTTGATAAACCTTTAGGTTTTCTAGATGAATGTATCATCCACAAATATTTTATCAGGTATGCTGTCTATGTAAAAGCCATAAATTCAGCTCTTAGTGATATAACTGAATAATCTGACTTACTTCAGTAATACCCATGAAATTACTAAAGATAGAAACTGGTGTAAATGGAAGCAGAATTTGGCAGTTCTACTTGCAAACATGAGTATCAATGAAGAAAGCCTATTCTACCATATATGAAAAGCTTTCTTTTAATAAATTGCTTCTATAAAGTTCTCTGCTGTTGCTGGAAAAAAAGAGAGCGGTCCCTGTCTGTAATGAGCAATCTGGTGTCAGAGCTTCACCAAATGGATGTACAGCAAAGGCTCCATTATCTGGCACCCATGGGTAAATGGGGGTGCTGGATAACCAAATATGCCAGTTATCTGAGAGGTGTCTTTGCCTGGTTGGACAAAGACGCCCCACCCACCGCATCCAGAACGTCCATATCTCAGATTAACCATGCTACCCCTCCTCCTCCCTCCCCTGGTGTCAGTGTGCTAGGGGAAAGGGGTGGGGGGCTCCGCGCAGGCTCCTTTACCCCGTGCAGGCTGCTTTCCCCTGAGTTGTGGGATTTGACAAAACCGGAAGTCTCATTTCTGGCTTCCCTTTTGCCGCATTGACCAGCATTAACAGGCATGCCGGTTAATAGAGCATGCCAGTTAATGAAGTGCCAGTTAATACGACTTTTACTGTATTTGGGTATAGCAATTAAAAATCCTAATAAAATAGCCTTTTTTTCCTATATTTCTCATTTATTAAAAAAAACCCAAACAACCTTTTGCTAACTTTTTTGACAAATGAGAGAATAAAGTGCAGTACCTCACATTGGTGTGCCTCTTGACATACAAATTATGAAAGTTGTTTGTATTTTCCAGCTGACCTGCTTTGGGACCTTGCAACCTCTGAATAATCTCTGCTTTCATTTCCATAGCAATGTGAGCAGGCAGTAAAGAAAGTAGAAGACGTTCCTGAAAATATAAAAATGTCCAGAATTGCTGTATGCAGAATTAGAATAATATGGAAAAGAAAACTATGTTAAATATTCACTATTGTGAATACACCTTGCATAACTACATTAAATTTGTACAGATTAATTGTCAAAGATGGGCTCCAGATGTTCTTAATCACTTGAAATAACTAATGGAGAAACAGACATATTTTCAAACATCAAAGTTAGGTAAGGTTTGGAGTAGGGGAGGAAAGAAAAAGAAATAGACATAGCAAATAAAATTAACCATATGTAAAAAAAAAAAAAAAAAAGCATTACAGTTCCACAGGATTTTTGTTTTGTTTGGTTTGTTGTTTTTTTTAAGCTATTACTGTAGTTTATGGGATATGCAACTTAAAAAAACAGTTCAGTAAATAGAACTTTAGTGAAATGCAATGCAAGTAAAACACTAGAACACACTTAATTTGCAATTATTCATGAATAATTCAAATGCCAGGTTATGGGTGAAGAAATAATTAATATGTATAATTAGAAAGATAACTCAAAATACATTATAGGTGGCACTTGTATAACAATTCCCATTATAAAAAACACTGGTTTTAGTTGCTTGCATCTTTGCAGAATTTTAAGTATTTAGGCTGAATTTTCCCCAGTTTAAATTCTGCGGTTACAAGATTAATGTAATCCTCCCTTTGAAAGCTCTTAAGAGTCTCCATCCAAATGCATTCCAAATTTGGCAAGAAGGTAGCCTGCACGTTAAGGATGAGTTTTTACTCTACTGGTGAAAATCTGCCCCAGACTGGTCTATTCATAAGCCTTTGAAAAAAAGCAATTCCTTTACGTTCATTAAAGAGCTACTAGAGTTAATTTGCCCCCAAAATTCCCTTAAGACTGCATCTCCCCTAGGAACCTCCAACTGAGGGCTGAGCAATATTGGCCATGCAACTGCAGCTCTGAACTCCTACAGTCCATGCCAGGTCCAGGTATTGGTCCGGGTCCAGTTTGGGGCATCAGAATAGTATCTGTTTGGGCTCTCAATACTCCTACTACTTACAACAAACAAAAAAAATGGACATGAACCAAACAGGGAAGATAAATAGTAGAAATTGAGTGGGATGGGTAAGAGGAACACCAGGACTAGACAGACAAGGAGACTGGGACTGGAAGACAAGAGAGGGAAAATGGGAACCAACAGATGGGGTGAGAGTGACCTCAGGTAATGAGCTAGGGGGACAGAGCTTGCAAATGGTTGATCCGGGCACTTGGGACTTGGATCCAATAGTGTGAAGGCAGGTGGTAGAAACAGAAGGGAGACAGACCTGAGCCTCCCAAGAACTTCTGAAATACTTTGCTTAAATTATGATTTCTTCCTTAAAACAACATAGCTTACTATAATCATCCTTGCACCACAAAAATATAACCACTTACAAAAGAAGGCATGCTTTGATGCAACGGCAATATAGAGATGAAGAAACACAAAAGCTTATACTGACTGAGGCACTGGAGAACTGTCAAGGCCACGGGAGCGGAAGTGGAATGCTAGCAAAGCGCTCCTGTTTCTGGTACCTGAGCTAGCTAAGGAATCTTTATATGGCACTGCATAGCATAAGCCAGACATACTCTCAGACATTGGGCAACTATGCATACAGGTGCTTGTGAAATCCAGTTATGTGTGAGGCTGATCCTACATTTACTGCAGGTGATAAACCTCCCACTGATTTCAGCGGGTACAGGCAGATTCAGGATCTGTAGTCATTTGCACCACAAGTAATAACTTCTATTGCTTTTAAATTGGATCAGACTGGGGGGAAAAGGGGGCAGAGAATTTGTAATATCTAAAGGTTGCAGAGAAACAGTGGCCTCCTGTCCTAGCTTCCTAGTTGACACAAGGTAACAAGTAGGTAGTCTAAAACTTGCAGAGTGAAAAAGTAGGGGAAAAAAATCACATTTATCATGTGAATGCAGTTGTATTTTTTTTGCCTGAACAATTATGTGATTTTTAATGCACATCCCTAAAAGGTCAGTGTATCTGCCATTTGAAAACTGCAATACTGGACCATTTCCTTCAGGTTTGTATTTGATTCTCTTCCTCCTCCTCTGTAAGATATTTTGAAGGATATCTATGATAATGAATAGGCATTTATTATGTAACATGAGCTTACTCTTACAGTCTTCATTTTTCAATATGCTGTAACTTAAGCAAGGGCGAATCCAGGAAGTGTGCAGTGTCAAACCCCTTTCTGATGACATAGCAGGAACAGCAGCTGGGGACTAGCTAGTCAACCTAACCTGTTACAAACTTTGTACATTTTTTCTCATTTTAAAGTCTGGCTTTGGTTTTAAGCTATAAGTTCTTACTATGCCTTTTTTTGCTAGTTTAGAGACATCTATAAGTTCTGTCCATGAATGTACTTGTTCACTAATGAAGTCTCTTGTTGCATATTTTTCTCCTTAAGTCTCTTACTGCCAGGTATTTCTTTCAATTTCTAATATTTTTGCATCTAGTCTCTGCAGTCACTCCTATTTTTCAGTATTCTTTTAAAAATGTGAACCCCAGAACTGAACTGTGTATTCCAATGTCAATGACAACCAGTACCATAAAAAGCAGGAATGAATTAGAGGTTTGGGAGTAAAGATAACTGGCAGATAGCATCATGATGACATCTCTGTACAAGTTGGTTTTGTGCCATAACACCTAAACTCCTTTCAGAGTTACCGATCTACCACATTCGGGATAAGCCTGGAGTCATGGCCTCCGTACCTTGCTCCAAGAATGAAGACCTTACTTTGCCTATATTAAAATTATTTTAAAAAGTAATAATAATAATAATAATAATAATAATAGTAGTATGCAACCTTATCAGGCAATTAAGATAATTATTTACAACTCTGCTAATTCTTTATCATCTGCAATCTGTCATCCAGTTCTTTAAAAAAAACATTCAAAATATATGTCATCAGAACTAGAAGTGATCTTTTCAGAATTCCACTAGAAACATTCCCACTTTAATAATCACCATCATGAAACCGTGAATCAAGTACTGTACAAAAATATTTTATTCACAAAGTTACCTTTATCAACCAAACCTATCTTGTGTAGGAAAAAAAAAAGAAAGTTTCACAAACCCCTTTCCTCATAAAACCATGTTGAATTACATGAATTATACTTTCAGCCTTAAATTCTTTGCTTACTGAATCCTATATAAAGCTTTTCCATTATTTACATGATACCAAAGCTAATTGGCTTATAGTTAACAAAGCTAGGGCGCTGTTACCTGCTACCTTTAAAATATTTTAATTTGTGGAATGTTATGCCGTCATAAAAATAAACTGTTTCAGAGCACTCACAGGTTAAGGCTTAATGCAGTCTCAGACCAGCTGTGACTTGTCACTATAGGGCCTGTGCAGAGGCATGGATTGGAACCAGGACTCTATTTCTCTGCTAGGGTAAGAGGTGAAAAGTTTTGAAAACCTGTTTGAAGTCAACAGATGGGGAGGGGCAAGTAAAGAGAAAGGAGTGAAAACAAGAATAATGGGGGATAGAAAGGATTAAAGGATCAAAATCTTTCACATTTCACTAAACTGGGTAGGGGGAGATGAGTTAGGGCTCGCACCAGAGCAGAGCTAAGACCCAGCAGGTTGGTTGCATGCATGCCACACTAAGGCAGAGCTGAGACCAAGCAAGCTCACTGCATAATTAGGTAAGGGAGGAGTTCACAGAGCCATTTCAAATGAACAGCAGTTCAGTTCAAATGAATGCCACGCGGGAGGGGAAGCTAGGCCATGCTGTAGAGGCCAGCAGTGGTGGGGAGAGGTGGGATGGGTGGGGAAGGAGATGGTTGCCCAACACTAGAAGCCAACCACCTGTGCTCATTAGCAATTACAGAGGATTCTGCTCTACAGAATCACTAGTTATGGGAATCAGGTGCTTATTTGAATACATATGGGAAAACCAAAACCACTGGTATATTATTACATGTAAAAATCGCTTATATTGGAATCACAGTTTTTTGGAATCATTTTACCAGAGAGGCCTGGGGATTTTGGAGTTTTGTGAGGAGTCCCCTGCAGGCTGGTACTTGTAGACTGCAGTGGCTGGGAGGGAGCAGGAGGAAGGGGTCAGGCAGGGGGTACCACATTCATAAGCTGTACACGCAGATGCCCCAGGCAGCCTGGAGAGCAGCTCCTGAAGGTATGTGTGTGTGGGGAAGAGGAAGGGGGGGAGAAATTGAGCCTCTGTAGGCAGGGAGGGAGTTGGGCAGGACTGGGGCCCCAGCAGAGAGTGTGACGGGGCCATGGTTGGCTTGTCCATGGAGGGGCTAGGCTCCCTGGTGATATGCCCTCTGTGTTCGTGGTAGCTTTAAGGGGTGCAACCTTGTGCCACTGCCTTCACTGCCCATGCCCACCTCCACCCTGCACACAGATCTGGGGGGCATGGGGTCTTCCCCTAACCCTCTGGGAGTGCATGCCATGCTGGGGAGCTGGCCTCACCCCTACATCCAAACCCACAGCAGGCAGCAGCAGGTGGGAAGCAACAAAAATGGTTAGAGGGCTGGGACACATGACTTATGAGATGCTGAGAGAACTGAGCTTATTTAGTCTGGAGAAGAGAAGACTGAGAGGGGGATTTAATAATAGCCTCCAACTATTTGAAGGGTGGTTTCAAAGAGGATGGAGCTAAACTGTTCTCAGTGGTGGCAGATGACAGAAGGAGCAATGGTCTCACATTGCAACAAAGCAAGTTTAGGTTTCTAGGAATAGTAAAACACTGGAACAGGTTACCCATAGAGATTGTGGACACTCCATCCTTGGAGGTTTTTAAGACCTGGCTAGACAAAACCTTGGCTGGGATAATCTAGTTGGGGATGGTCCTGTTTTGCAGGGGATTGGACTAGATGACCTCCTGAGGTCCCTTCCAACTCTCGTTTTCTATGAGTCTATGATTAGAAGACAAGAGAGTCTCAGCCAACTCATCTACTGCACTTGAGTGTTTGTTTTGCCAGGACCTACAGATTTAGTTGTATATTTTTCTCTTGTACCTATTGTTTAATATCTTCTTTAGTTATCAAGAGGCTTGTTAGGGCTGGAGTGGGGTGCAGGAGGGTAAGGAAGAAATCACATGAGGATGCATGAAGGTCGAATACCTCCTGAGGCTGGGGGGGCACAGCAACCGCCTGCAGGCAGTGGTGTCAGCATCAGGGGCATGGTGGCAATGAGTAGGGAGCTTCCACAGGCAGCTCCAAGGATGGAGATACTCAGTGTTGGCAGTGAGGGGGGGCAGTGGTGAGTGTTGACAAGCAATTGGCAACCATTCGCAGATGCTGCCAGCCGTGTTGGTGGTAAGAGGGAGGTGGTGAGCAGCAACTGCCTATGGCCAATCTTAGGGCGTGCACATGCACCCATGTACACCCCTATGCATTGCCAATGTGAGGATGGTCATCCAAGTATATCATTCTATTCATTTGCAAAATGGAGGAGACATAACTGAATATATCTATCTTTTTTGCATCATTATTACCAATTTTACTGTCTCTATTTGGTAATGGCATCTCTGTTAAAATATTTTTTCCTAAATATATTTAAAATAAATCAGATCTCTCTTATTTTTTTGAAAGCCACCAGGCAAGATTTTTTTTTTTGTCGTCTTAAAAAAAAATGCCCTTACCAATCTTTAGCCATGAATGAGAACACTTATCACTTCATTCCTTTAGTATGGACTTAGTAACACTCAAAGGCTGACCACTTGCACAAATGTGAAGCTGTAGCACAAAGCTTTTTTACATGGAGATACTGTAAATGCTTGCAGATATTGCTATTATGGTAAAACTCTGCATCATGATCTGCCCTCAACAAAATGCTATACTTCTGTTCTATTTGATGGAAAGGCCGCTAGGTTTAAAAGGAGATATTGGACTGAGCACAGCCAAATAAAGCGGTATTTAGAAGTAAAAGGATGTCTTGAAAGATATAGACCATTATGTGCGCCTTATTTGTCTATAAAATTGTTGATTTACATACTTACAAAAACAGGTATTTGGGCAGCTAATATATAGTTACTTGGTCACTTGTGTCTGCAAACACTATCAAGGTTGATTAAAAGCATTGCTTTTGGTGCAGTAGTTTCAGAAATTTTGAACACCTGCACTTTTTCAATGCACTGCCCCTTCCTTAAGTACTGTAACAAGAGAAAAATCCATGGATTTGAATGACATTTGAATTTTATGCTCAGATTGTGTGTGAGAGGTATCTTGGGTTGAACTTTCCAAGCAAGGTCTACTATGGCTTAATTGTACATGCATATTTGATTCTGGCTTCAGAAGTAAGGGACAGATCCTATTTATATTTCACATGACTAAATGACAGCCTATTGCAACTTTTGACAGAGGTGAGGAGGGTCCTCCTACATTTCAGCCTAGTAACCACAGATAAAGCACTTAACCAAGGAGCAGGAAACATCAGTTCCAAGCTTTCAGCAGGGGAGATCTGAAGCTATAACTCCTGTCTCTTAGTAAATTGCTCCAATCAGGAGGTCAGAAACTTACACTACATCTTCCATTCAAAAGTAGGATGGGAGTCACAGTAGGCTCTGCCAGGGAGGGCTATGATCTCCCCAAGGTCCCTCTCACCGTGTAAAGGCCAGCCCAAGGCACCCTCAAATTCTCGCCCACCACGTCTTTGCTGGTAAATATAGTTGGGAGGCTGCCTTATACCTCCTTGGGCACAGCTGCTTGGTACTTCCTGTCCCTGTGGTTTCCTGGGCTGTCAGATGGGTGCTCCCTAGGCACCCTAGCTTTATGGGCTGCGCATGGCTCCATTGAACCCCTAATACCATGCCCCAAGCCTCGCAGATGTACTAGACATTGGTATGTCATAATACATGCTCGCTCTCCTGGGCCTCCTCTGTATTCTAGCCCACTCTCGGGCCTTCTCTGTGAATACCTATACTAGTGCCCCTCCTAGGCTCTCTCTGTGCCCTCTCCTGGGGTTCCTTCAATATTGCCCCTCTTGGGCTTTTTACCATGTACTGCCCCTCCCTTAGGGCCCTCAATTCCCTTTCCTGGGGCCTTCTCTAAAATAATTTAGCCGGCTCTGGGACTTCTTGTCAAGCCTCCGGTCCTCTTAGGCCCATGGCATGGCTACCCTCTCTTATGCTGGGCATTCTGTGCTGCTATCCCCTTTGACCAGGGACCACCGCAGCACCCTGCCCCTGGCTGAGGTCTATTGCTGTGCTAGCTTCTGACCAGGCTCACTACACCCATCCTGGGCTTCTCCAATGCTGCCCCTCATGGGCTCGTCATGCCCACGCTAGGGCTCCTTAAAATGCTGCCCCCTGTCTGGGGCTCACCATACCCATACCTGGGCTCTTCAAGTGCCCCTCTCTGGGCTGGGGTCTATGCACCCCACAAGCTGCATCCTTCACTGGCGCTAGCTGCACCCACACTGGTGCTGAATCTCGCCCTCCCGGGCGCTAGGTTCCCACACCCCTGTGTGCCCTTGTGAGGCCTCCTCCAACTTCTTATAGCCTCACCCAAACCACTGGTATAATACAAACACTAAAGCAAATGCAAGCCTCTGGCTATAACTTAAACATAAGGCACCAGGCCATAATAACATAAGCCTCCTGGCTAGTACTCAACATCATTGCTCCAACCTCTGGAGCTATCACCCTAACCTCTGCTCAAGCGGTTGCTACAGTGCTCACATCTCTGCTTTCCGGGATTTCCTGACTCTCCAGCTGCTAGAAGGGAACTGCCAGCTTGGCCCTGGCTCTAGGCCTTATAAGGGCCAAGCCCTGCCCCCTTTGGATCAGCTGACTCCTGTTAGTTGCCCTGGCAACTCGCAGCTGGGCTTGTTATCACACTGCTGGGGCTGTCCCCAGCAGCCTCCACACACTAGGAGTGGGGCAGCGAGGTGCGCCACGGCATAGTGGAAAAACTTAATCAATTAAGCAGCACCAGGAAACTGTCTGTGTTATGGTGAAAAGGGGCCCACATTCCAGGGCCCCCTCTTTTGCTCCTTTTTAAACTTCCATCCCATTTGACTGAGACAAATCATTTGACAGCTTCTTTTCATCTTGCCCCTATACATCTACTTTATGGCCTTCCAGTGGTCCAGCTTCAAGAAGAAGGCTACAGGGAGCTCTTAGTAGCACTTGTCCTGTGGCCTGTAATTTAGAGCACTTTGCTGGGAACTGGGAAATACAGATCTAAACCTCTCTGGGTAAGGGAGGGCCTAAACATGGGTCTTCCAGTCCTTGGCCCAGTGCCCTAATCACTAATAGAGGACAGTCATGGTTTTTGCCTGACTAAAATTTTGAGTCTTCTCCAGCCTTCACCTGGGCAATTCCATTTCCCCTGGGCTGCTGCCAGTCTGTAGCCCTACTGAGCTTGTTTAGTAGGCTAGCATTGGCAATAACAAACAGCAAACTGTCTGTAAGTGCCCAAAGCTGAAGTTTTGCAATTACTCACGCACACACTTAAGCACATGAAAGGTAAATAGAATTCAGCCTAACTCTCCAAATAGTATAGTGTTTTTCTACAGTAAAAATATGTTGCCAGAAAGCTGCTAATATGTACAATTCATATACACCCATACATAATAATAACAACAATTATTACTTAGGATCTTCTTCAGCATACTTTTATTTCTGTCTTTTTTTCCTTTTTAGCCACTTATATCACATAAAATGGAGTACAACACTGTTAAATATGCATAGGAAATTTGTACCAAATTAGCTGTCTGATGAGATTAATGCTGTCATTAGTACATCAGTCTTTTACTGATGCCAAATTATCATAAAGCTGGCAATTAAGGCTGGATACCATATGCATACACAATGCAGTTTTCATCCACTCTGAATTCAGACCACCACATTTTATCAGGAAATGTCATGCCTAACACATAATCTGAGAGAACCATGAGGCAAAGAAGCTATTCACAAAACTGACGGAAGGTTATTTTCATTCCTTAGCACAAGTATAATATTCTCTTTTATGGTAAAGGAAAAAAAAGAACAAAAAATGCAAGAAAACCATTAAATTCACAGTTACCCCATGATTCACTTTTATCTACTGCATGCTCAGTAAGGTTTTGTGCCAGTGTCCATTCAAGTCAACTCCTGTTGTTTTGAATGGCGGTGGATATGGCCCTTGATGTAATGTAGGAAATACATTCTGTAGTTTGTTTCTGTTCTATTTGGTCACTGCTTTAGTTACATTTTGCACTTATTAGCTGTGATGTATTTGCATTGATAATATTCCACCTAGCAGACCCAAACATGGAGCAAAACCCTATTTTGCAAGGCAAACAAAGAACTAGAAGACAGGCCTTGCTCTGAAGAAGATACAGTTTGCGTGTTCCAACACTAACAATTTTGTTGGACACATCTGGAAGCTGATTTATATTCTTTGGATGTCCAGATGCTATACAGATGAGCACTGTGTGAATGATAAAATGTATGCAAAACACAGTCTATTTCTAAAATTACTTTTCACCAATATAGACACTAACAGAAGAAATATGCAAAACTACTTGCTCCCTGCATAAAAACAAATTACACCCTTTAGATACAAATACAGGCCATTTCATGATTTGATGAGCAAGTCCTCCTATTATTTATCAAATGCAAAATAGAGGAAGGGGAGTACATCTTTTTCCACATCAGTGCAGTGGATGGGTTATCCAACTATTGGAATGGGCAAACGTAGGTTCCCAACTCCAGGACTAATGAAATCCTGACTGGATGATAAAAAATAGTTCAAAGCACTGGGAAGAAACTACAGGAAGGAATTAGACAGAGATTCCAGCTGACTAGAGTAGCTCCAGAAGTAGCCATACCAGGGACTGTTGCAAAGGGAGAAAGGTGAGGGGGTAACAGTAAAATGGGTCTCATTTAGGCCATATCTCCTTGTAATACTTCCTGGACTCCTCCACCCTGTCTCCACCTCACAAATGCACACACAAAATGTAGGTGAAAGCTCCCCACCACTATCACCTACACTGCTTACGAGTCTTGGAAAACCTCTAGGGCTAGGGACAGATATTCAAAAAGCCTGAGCCTAAATTGATTCACATTTTGCAGGTTAGTGTAAGTTGTACAACTTAAACTGATTACTAACTGGACAAACGTTCTCTGTTAAATTAAGAAATGCACACATTGCCTTCAGTGGCTCAAGTCAGATGTGTGGGGAGGGGGGAAGGGTGCTAGAGCATGCCTACCAGAAACTGCCACATGGGAGGAAAGACAGACTGCCTCCAAGGCTCTCATCCCTCCCTGCTGGAGCAGAGCGGGTGTGGCCAGGCACCAGCAGGTGTCTACCAGGACACACAGGATGCCAGGATGCCAGCCACCAGCCTTAGGGGGTCGGGGGGAGCTGCCAAACTAATGAGTGGGGATGGGGAAAAAGTCCTTTCTCTGAAGTAAGCATGTATTGAACACAGCAATTTGCAAAAAATACACCAGGAAACTACTAAAAATCTGTGCCCAAGCTAAGATACAGCCCAGTAAAACCCAACAAACACAACGTAATCCAACTTAAAATGTAAAGCAGGAAGACAAGAGAAAGCCTTGCATAAGCCTTACTATTTCTGAGGGCAGTGTCTCCCTACAGCCAGACATTCAGAAAGGATTTGTTTAGGTTTTACAGGTTCTGCTTTACAATGTAAATGTAGGTCTGCATTCTTTGGTCTACACCTTCCAGCCAGAAGCTGCCTGCAGCTTCCCTTAACTCCATCTCCAGCACCTATGTGTGATGATTGTTAGGTCTTTGCCAACACTTCCCACCTCCTCTCACCACCACCACCCCCACCACGTTGGAATTAACCCCCTCCCTGGCTGCAGGCAAACTGGACGGAGGGAGGAATAGGAATTCACTCCATCTCTGCCTGGCTGCCTGAAAGCTGTGGAGGTCTGCAGGGTTTGCTGGGGATGTGGAGGGGGACGGGACAGAGGGAGAAATTTGCCTCATGAAAGGCCAGCATCTGGCCACACCACACCCCTGCTCTGGCTAGAGAGAAGAGGAGAGGGGCCAGTCCTGCTGTGGAGCAGAGAGCCCCACCCAGCCCAGAGAGCATGCCAGGATGTTGGGGGGGGGGGGGGTCTCTGATTTAACTTGAACCAGGAAGTGGTCTTGCCTGCGCGGCCCACATTGCATAACCTAGTTTGAGCCAAATCAGTTAAGTCTGATACTATATTCACCAGGTTTTTCTCAAACCAGTTTAGGCCATTTTCAAACTGGTTTATGTGCACTGAATGTCTGTTCTTCTACAGGTTCAAACCAGTTTCTGATCACATTTAAACTGGTTTATGTGTAATGACTGTCCCTAGCCTAGAGGGGAACCAGATAATCCAACTAGTAGGGGTAAGAGCAATCAGAGCAGGGACACCTGGATATGCAGAGAATTTCCTATGATCCTGACTGGACTTCCTCAGCTTGGTGCTGCTTAAAAGTTTGCTCTCCCAACTGTACAGTCCTCACTATCTCTTCATATCAGTTGCTCTCCCCTTTCTTCCCTACTCCCAATACTCTCCTCCCCAGGCCTGTCCCCTTCCAGCTCTTCCCTTTTTTCCTCAAAAGTGACCTCATTCCCTCTAACCTTAGTCCCCAAACTCCTGCCAGTAATGCAGAACTAATGTGCTCTCCCACTAACACTATTCACTCTGCCTGTATCATGTCTCTTCTTCTTGCTCTGTGTCTGTCTTTCCTTTTCAGTATGTAAGCTTTAGGGGCAGGCACTGTCTAGCACTACATATTTAAAGTGTCTAATACATCAGGACCTAATTCTCATTTGGCTTTGATGCTCTATAGTAATAAATATTATTAATACTGTTCTGGTCACACATAGCAACACCAATGTGGACTTTGGTGAGACCTTCTGCTGCCTTCCTGGATGCAGAGAAGGCAAGGAAAGGCCATGTGCAGCTGACAGTAAGAGCACTCTCACTGACCACAAATGATAGCATCACCATATAATTACTCAGCTCTCTCACTTAAGTGATTATGACCTTAAAACCCATAAGTCTTTCTTTCACATAACATATTCTGTTCTACTTTAAAATAGATACGATCTCAAAACTAGCATAAAGTCAGTACCCATTACCATCTTGAACTAAGCAGTTTGGCTCTGTATATATCCTCCTTCACTAAATTTGTAATGATTTGATGAGACACAAAAGAATGTACTGTATTCCCACTTAATTCAATGAATGAAGCAAACAAATTAAATGGTCTAAATAGAATTTTAGCAATGAATTATTATAGAATTTAATGCAGATCAGCTACAAGGAAATTCTCACAGTACAGATATAAAATTATAATTGGAGGGAAGCAGTAACATCTACCTAACTTGTCTTTTAATTTCTAATACCTATTTGTATAGGATTTTACGTTTAATGAATCAATGAACAACACTTATTAACACCCCCTCTACACACACACACACACACACACACACACACACTAATTTTACTAACACTGATAGTTGAACCAGGGTTTACGTTTCCAGCTTTGTCACTGTTTTGTTTCTTGTTGACTTTGAGTTGACGCCATTCAATCATACAGAAAAATATCAAAAGAAAGTTAATTAAGCAATGTAATATTAAAATAATGAATACAAAAATCATGCATGTTCTTCACACCCAGATTGCAGTTGGACCTGCTCCTGGAGGAGATGCATGGGTTAACATCCATTGTGCCCCTGGGAGCCGAAGACCTGGACCCAGACTCTACAGACCCCCCAGCATAGAGCCAGGAGGTAAGTATACCAGGGCCAGGAGAGGGTGAGCAAGTGCAGGAGCACTTGGAGGGTGCTGCAGGAGAGCATGTGTGTGCATTCGGAGCTGCGCTGGGCAGGATTTGCTGGCTGAGTGGAGCCTGGGAGGGAAACACCCCACTTGGGTCCCTACTTAGCTGAGGCCCCCAGGAGCCCTGCAAACAGAGTGCACAAATAGGCATGGCTCTACTAGGGCACAGAGGTTTGCATGGGAGTTCATGCGGGATGGGGGGGTGCGCCAGAAGGTGCCTGAAGGACTGGTCCACATGAGGAACCTGAAGAGAAGCTGCTGGGACCAGGCAGGTCCATGAACTCGCTCTCAGCCATGGTGGCAACTCATTGTGCCTGCAGGTTTCCTGGCACTGCTGACATCTCCACTTAGACAGAGCCCCTGGTCCCAGATTGTGGGAACTGCCTAGCATGGCTGCTAGCAGTTGGGCATGGGGGCACCCTCACTTGTGGGATATGCTCCCTAGTGGAATCTCTAGAGGGCCGGGTGGGAGAGCTCAAGGAGAAGGTACACCAGCTACGCACAATCAGGGTCAATGAAGACTTCATTGATGGCTACTGCCAGGCCTTTCTCCAGAAAAAGGAAGAAGTGGCTAACCAAAAAGACCCACCCCAAGTGACCTGGACAAGTCACCTCATGCTGTAGGAAACACAGGGCCAGGGCTGCCCCTCCCCTGGCCCTGTACAACAGGTATGCTCACCTCCCCACACATGAGGAGGCTCTGATGGTGACACTGGAAGAGGAGAAAGGTAAGCAGTGTGCTGCCACCCCCAAGAGGAGGCACAAGGCGGTGGTGGTGGGTGGCTCCCTCCTGTGGGGACCCATCTGCTGACCGGACCCACTAGCCCATGAGGTCTGCTGCCTCCCTGGGGACTGCATGTGAGATGTTGTAGAGAGGATCCTCAGGCTTGCCCAGCTATCTAACTACTACCCCATGGTTCCCATTCATGTGGGAACAAATGAGACAGCCAGGAGTAACCCAGATGAGGTCATGAGCAACTACAGGGCTCTGGGGGTTGGGCTCAAGGGGTCTGGGGCCCAAGCAGTCATTTTCTCTGTGCTCCCAATTGCAGGCCATGGTCCTCAGAGGGAAGGATACATCAAGAAAGTGAACTGACTACTTCAATGGTGGTGCCACTGAGAGGGCTTCAGTTTCTTTGACCATGGTGCACACTTCAAGGAAAGAGGACTCCTGGGAAGAGATGGCATTCACTTCACATGGACAGGTAAGTCCCTGTTCTTGGCCAGGATGGCTGATCTTCTAGATAGGGCTTTAAACTAAGATAGCTGGGGGATGGGGAAATATGGACTGGAGCTTGCCCAGGGACTGACATACAAGAAAGCTCTGTAGAAAGGGACATTAGGAGAACAACTCCTGTCTCCTTCAGCATGACAGGAAGCTGAGGGTCTCAACTGGAGGACTCAGGTGCCTGTAAACTAATGCCAGGAGCATGAGGAACAAGCAGGAGGAGCTAGCCTGCCTACGTTCCAGTGGGCATTATGACCTAGTAGGGATTATGGAGACCTGGTGGGACTTCTCACATGATTGAAGCATAGCCTTAGAGGGCTACACCCTGCACAGAAGGGATCAGGTAGGGAAGAAAGATGAAAGTGTAGCTCTTTAGCTATAATGAAGGAATACACTTCCTTGGAGGCTGACATTGGCTCAAAGAAGAACGGCTTGAAGCCCCTGGGTCAAGCTGTGGAGGAGGGGAAGGCAGAGGGGAAGGCAGAGGGGAAAGCTGGTGGCAAGAAACCTAACTGTAGGTGTATATTACAGACCACTAAACCAGGGGGAAGAACTCAATCTAGAGTTCACCCTGAGAACTGAGAGAGGCTGTGCATGCACGGGACACAGTCGTCATGGACGACTTCAATTATCCAGACATCTTCTGGGGGAATACTTGGTCAAGTCAGATAGGTCGTGTTCCTTCCTGACCTGCATTAAAGAGCTCTTCCTGACTCAGGAGGTGCATGGGCCAACCAAAGGTAATGCTTTCGTAAACTTGGTCCTGGCCAAAGGAGACAACTTGGTGACCAACTTAAATATAGATGGTTGCCTGGGTGACAGCAACCATGAAACCATCATGTTCACTGTCCAGTACAAGGCAGACAAATCAGATAGCAGGACTGAAGTTTTAGACTTGAAAAATGTAAATTTCAACAAGCTCAGGACACTAGTATGGGTAGCGTTGCAGAAGCAGGGACCAGAAGGAGTGAATGAAGAGTGGTTGTTCCTTAAGGACACGATCGTTGAAGCACAAAGGAAGTCCATTCCCACACAGAGGAAAGGCACTAGAAGAGCTAGGAAGCTCTCTTGGCTAAACAGAGAAATCACAGTCCTCCTAAGAAAGAAGAAAGCAATGTACAAACAATGGAAGCTTGGGACAGGCCTCAAGGACAACAATGGCCTACATTTGTAGGGAACAATTTAGAAAAGCTAAGATGGTGACTGAACTTGAATTAGCAATGGGAATCAAGGACAACAAGAAATCCTTCTTTAGGTAAGTAGGGAACAGGAGGAAAACAAATGGAAGTGTGGGGCTATTGCTCAGAACAGGACAGTTGGTTACCAGCATGAAGGAGAAAACTGACCTCCTGAATGACTACTTTGCCTTGGTATTTTGCTGAGTCAAGGACAAAATCATGCCATATAGGGTGAACAGGGCAGGAATGAAACAAAATGAACAGGGCAGGAATGACTGCCTTCCTACTATTGTCATAGAACCGATATGTGTGATCAATTAAAGAAATTAAACATATATAAGTCAGCAGGACCGGATGAACTCAATCTGAGAGTGCTGAAGGAGCTAGCGGAAGTTATCACAGAACCCCTGGCAAAACTTCCAAAACTCTTGGTGCTCCAGAGAGGTCCCTGAGGCCTGGAAGAGGGCCAATGTTGTGCCCATCTTCAAGAAGAAGAGGGAGGACCTGGGTAACTACAGGCCAATTAGCCTTACTTGTATCCCAGGGAAAATCCTGGAAAAATTTATTAAGGAGTCTATATGTGATAGGCTTGCAGAAGTTAGGATTCTGACTGACAGCCAGTATGGCTTCATCGCAGGCATGTGTTGTCGCAACAAACTCATCTCCTTTTACGATCAGGTAACTTGCCACCTGGATAAGAGAGAAGATGTTTGACACTGTATACCTTGACTTCTAAAAAGCCTTTGATCTGGTATCCCACAATGTTCTTGAGACAAAATTGGAAGATTGTGTGCTTAACTGCAAGACAGTTAGGTAGGTACGAAGTTGGCTGTGAGGTACGACCCAGAGAGTTCTAATGAATGAATCTGTGTTGTCCTTGCGAGAAGTGGACAGTGGTGTCCCACAGAGGTCAGTGCTTGGTCCAGTACTTTTCAACATCTTTATCAATGATTTGGACGTTGGGGTGAGGAGGCTCACTGGTCAAGTTCACGGATGACACCAAGTTATGGGGAAGTGTGGTTGTGCTTGAAGATAGGCTACAGATAGAGCCAGATCTAGACAGGCTAGCAAGCTGGGCAGGTCAGAACCATATGAAGTTCAATGCTGAGAAATGTAAAGTGCTCCACCTGGGGATGAACAACCCTCCATACACCTACAGGCTTGGTGGCACCAAACTGAGCAGCACCATGAATGAAAGGAACCTGGGGGTAATAATAAACCACAGTATGAACATGAACCAGCAGTGTGATGCTGTAGCCAGCAGCAGGGCTAACAAGACTCTGGAATACATTAATCGATGCATCTCCAGCAAAGCCAAGGAAGTGATTCTTCCACTTTACTGAGTATTGGTGTGACCACAGCTGGAGTACTGCATCCAGTTCTGAGCATCACACTTTAAAAAGGACATGGTAAAGTTTGAGAGAGCCCAGAGAAGGGCCACCCATTTGATCAGAGACTTGCATGGCAAACCATATCAGGAAAGGCTGAGGGATCTGGGATTCTTCAGCCTGAAAAATAGAAGACTGAGAGGGGACTTGGTAGCAACTTACTGCTACATCAGGGGAATACATCAAGGGCTCAGTAAACAACTCTTCACCAGGGCACCCATGGGAAAAAGTAGTGGCCTCAAACTCCTCGAAGACTGTCTCAGGCTCAACATTAGGAAAACCTTCTTCACAATTAGTGTCCAGACTGTGAAATAAGCTCCCTCCAGAGGTGGTGCAATCATCTACCCTGGAAAAAGAAGACTGGATGGTCACCTTGTGGGGGTCACCTGACCCCAGTTGCCTATCCTGCCTGGTGCAGGGGGCTGGATCTGATGATCTTCTGAGGTCCCTTACAATTTTATAATCTATGAATCTATGAATACCATGACAAATGCCAGACGTGTACTGTGTTCTACGGATGGCCTAACTCCTTGGTACTCAGTACTTCCAGGATAGCAGCAATAGCTTTTTGCTCATGTGTTTGTTTCCAAGACCAGTTTGAACACATTACTTTAAATCAGAAAAAGGTTAATAGATTAATATACTAAAATTGTTTTTATCTAGGCACTTGTGTCCAGCTGATAAAAAAGTCCCAATGAAGAGAAAAAGACATTGCTATTCTTCAGCGACAAGACTCTATTGTTGAATAGAGAAGTGAATAGTGAAGTAGAATAAAGTTCATAATGCTGTTGTGGATGCCCAGATAGTGTAATGGATTCCCCAGAAGAGCACTTGTTGGGGACCCCCAGCCTTATATAATCTCTTGGAATACTCCTTGATGCCCAAGTGTAGCTTTGAGATTAAGTAAGCCCCTGGCTCCTTGGACTCTAAGACTTTTTGGGCCCTGACTCATCTGGTTATCCATAGCTCCCCTCAAAGAACCACCTTCTGGCTGAGCTGATGGAGAGAGCCTTTAGCTGTTCAAGAGAATGGAGTGTACATATAGTCACATGTCATGAAGCAGGCAACATTTCTTGAACAAAATCAGCATTTATTAGTCAACTGAAATACAGCTGGAAGAGTCCTTGGGCCAGCTGCTTTGGTAAGCCAGCTGCTTACCAAAGTTTATGCTATACATAACTTAGTAACATGACTCTTACTTAGTCAGTCTATAAGTGTAGGACTGGGTCGTGGGCAAGCTGGCGTAGTGGTGAGGCCACCAGAGGCAGGGGCAGAGACCAAAACACAGACTAAATAACGGTTCAGCAATCAGATACCAGGTTACCAGATTCAAGCAGAAATGCAGGGGCAGAGTCCACATCGCAAGCCAAGTCAAAATTCAGGTGTCAGAAATCAAATTACCAAATCCAAGGGAGAACCCAAAAGCCAGAGTCCAGGAACAAAATAATCAGGGGCAGGATAAGACGGCACTCCAAGAGCCACTTTAATTAAAGTGCTGCTGCATCTCCTATATCAGTGCCCCCATGCTTGAAAATAATGGCAATGAGCTTGAACTAACGCTTGTTCAATGAGCTTTAGTTCAAGCGCCCCCACCACCATTTTTAAGTACGGGGATCTTTGACAGGAAGCCAGGGCCAGATAAATATTAATTTTCTAATTTTTTTTAGGGGCCCTGCAGGCTGGATAGAATGGCCTGGTGGGCTTCATCTGGCCCGCAGGTTGTATTTTGCCCACCCCTGTTCTACCACAAACACATTTAACACAGAAATATATTCAAACAGTACCGCAGTGTGTCACAAGTAGGATGGAGGTCTGTCTAGAAAAAGAAGGAAAATGGGACATCTGCTGTGAGACACCAGAATTTTGGGTAGGTCATGAAGAATAAAATCTACTAGCTGGAGCCTGGCAGTGGTGACTAATTGGTGAAAATTGGTTTGTATATTATATGAAAGGAAAATGGATCCCTATGAGTCCAGAAATTTGGTGGAAGGGGTGCAGCGACAGCATTAATTCCCATGGCTCTGGGAGCCACAGAAATTAATGCTGCCACCACTTCTCTGCTGCCAAATTTCCAAGTCTCTGGAGAGCACTCCAGCTGGATGACATGGCCTTATGCACCAGATTAGGCCAACACATGGTCTTGAACCTGACATGTGGTTCCAGATTCAGCATATGAATGCCCCAGAGCAGTCCCAGAGTCATCATGCTGGGTTGGCCTTTGGCTTTGGCCCTACCACACTGCTTCAGGCCTGAGCTGTGACCTCTGACCTGTTGCACAAGATTGGGCCAGAGCATGGGGTCAGTCTGTGGGTTTCATCCAGTGTGCAGGGCTGGCAGCAAACTCAGGAGCAGTCTTGGCTCCCTAGCTGCCACTATTCAGATACTTATCCAATGTAAGATCTCTTTTAGTTCATGCTGTCTTTTCAAAAGTAGGGTGCATGTGATATTCAGAGTGGGTTATATGTGAGAAAATATAGTCTTAGCACCAGTGAAACTTTCAAAGGCATTGCCTATACATCACTGTTTATACCAGCAAATGTTGTTGAGCTTAAGCCAGTTTCCTAGGAGACATCCTAAAAGAGAAGGAATACTTCACCCTTAAGTGGAAGGTAGTCTATTGCTTTTTATTTTGGGCACCAATTTGAATATGCGTGGCCCAATCAGAGCAGTTAACTATTAAACTCACCAGAAGTACAAAAAGAAATGTATTGTACCCGAGACCTCTCCCCATTCCTTTACAGGAGACCCAATGCTTGGGTTACAATGCTCCTCTCAGTAAGAAGATAAAGTCAGAATGCTAAATGTTTTGATGAGGCCATATCTCTCAGTACAGGCCACCTCAGAACTCTAGCTGAATGCTTCTTGACTTGATGGCTTGACTAGGCAAGCATCTCTGATAATCAAAAGCCAGTAAGGACCAAATATAGCATAGGTTTCTCTTTTCTGCCAAACACTGACAGGTTCAGGCAAATCCTGCCCTGTCCTTCATGGATGCAGAGGCTCTTCAGGCAGCAAAACTACTGACATGCGGAGGGGCAGTCAGCCACATCAGGGCAGTGGCCTAGATTCTCGGGTTGTTCCTTGCAATCATTCCAGAGATGGAGAGGATGATTCTTTCTTCTGCTTCCCACTCATTTACACACCAGTCAGCTCAGCCCACTCAGCTCAGAATTCAGTGCCTAAGGCAATTGGTTCTTCTCAATCACATACAACTCAAAAGATATCTAAGATACAAGGCTTTTAAACAGAATACTGTCTCATGTACATTGCGTAGTGAAATGCCTCCTTACTCTGCTAATCTATGTGAAATGGATTCTTCATGCATCAGACATTTCTTGTTAGCAATTTGTAGCTGGGACAGTTTCTTCTGTAAGCGTGGGAAAACATGGTATGCCGCACCGCTTCCTTACTTGGCTGATGACATAGTTATTTTAATTCAAAACATTGCAAACAATAACATCTGTAACAGATAGCTGGGAGCTGGGCAATTTATGGAGTCACCCCCCCTCTTTAGCCCTCAGTCAGCTGAGGAGGGGGCATTGGGGGACCCCCCCAGGCCCCCAGCTGGGGTCTTCCTGGTGCTGGAGAAGGGGGAAGAGGGGAAGCTCTCAGTGGGGCATTTCTCCCTCTCTTCTGGTACCCAGAACCAATTCCTTTAGCTATACACCCTCCCTAGTCCAAGCCAGCTGAGGAGGGGGCATGGAGAGAACCCACCCCCCGCTACCTGGCACCAAACTCCCAGCCAGGATCTCCTCAGTGTTGGGGGAAGGCAGGATGGAGAAAGACCCTAGCAGGGCATTTCTCCCTCTCTTCCCTCCTCCTTCCCCCTCCACTCGGGAGCTGGACATAAAACAGGCCTAGCCAGAGGACAAAAGGCTGAAGCCTAGCCTGGGAAAAAGCCAGACAGGGCCAGGGACCCCTGCAGCCCAGAAGAGGCAAAGACTAGGGCCAGGGACCCAGAAGCCCAAGAAGGACAAAAACCAGGGCCAGAGGCCCAACAGTCCAGAAGGGGCAGAAACTGGGGGCAGGGACTCAGAGGTATTTACAACTAGAGGCTGAGGCTGAGACACCCAGACTTGACTCACTGGGCTAGGGCTGGAAGTATGCAGCCAGAGAAAAGGGGCAGAGGCTAGAAGGACTGAGGTCCGACAAAGGAGTGATTATGTGGTAGCATCTGTGAGGCACGGGTGTGGTGTAAAAGATGGTTGGAGTCACATAATAAGCCTTAAAGGTACTGATTAATGAGACCGAAGCTCAGGAGTGGATGAGATCTCACTCAAGGACCCCTAGTCATGTTGTTTCCTTGTGTACTATAGACATGGGTGTGCCTTAAGCATGTTAGCTTATTAGACATCTCAGCCTGGAATGGCTGCCAAGAATTGTCTTGCCTACACACTTGTGCTCCACGTGTGCCCAGCAATCAGGCAGAGTAGGCAGCAGCCTGAGGAAAACCCTGCATGTATTCTGAATTGCTCTAAGCCGCCTACCCTAATTACAGGGCCTTGGCATGCACGGAAGAGGACCAACTGTGTAGGGATTCTCAGCAGCAGATCAGAGTTCAGCAGGTAAATGATACATACATGACCTTATGTTCATCTTTTTTTTTACTCTATTTTTTCCAGCTAGCTATGAATTTCAACCACATTCACCGAAAGAAGAGACAATGACCTCACAGCAAGGGATATGCTCAACAGTTTTTAGCAATAAATCAGACAGGGAGATAAAGTACCATTAAATCCTGATTCAAAAGAATACTTGAATACATTTTCGTTTTAAGCAGATGTGTAATTCACCCTCCTTCTATAGGAATTCTTATGTTTGTACTCATCAATATCAGCACTACAGATACCATATTCAGCTCAGTGCTAAATTACAAGCTTAACTTTGTGCAGCTACTTAAGTCCATCCTTATTCAGCAAAATGCCTAGATGTATATTTTTATTAAACATATTCTGAAGAGCAACAGAATCCCATTGACTGAGTATGTTTTCACTGCAGTTAGCTTGAGTTAGCATAACCCAGGTGAACTTACTCCATTACAAGGTCTCACTCATTCTCAGCACATATCATATCAGTGCTTACTAGTCCAAGTGCTGGGCTACTGGGAGTGATCTCCAGTAAGTTGTGCTACTCTATGAATTTATTCACAGTGTATTGTGGTAAATGTTGTCTGATCTCCCTGGGCCTTCATGAAGAAGTGATTTTATCCCATGGACTTGTTAAAGCAAACCACTTCCAAGCAATGGCATGGTATGAACCTACATTTTGGCATCACTACAACTTTCATTCCACAACAGGAGACAGATTCAAGGCAAAGAAACAGCCTTTCAGTAATGGCTTCTCATTTTGAGACGATTGTGGCATGGCTAAAGAGACTGTAAAGACTGCATGCAGACATGAAGCAGTGGAGACATCTAGTACAGGTTTTAATAGCTGAGAAACTCTCCTATATTGACTAGTAGTTATGAAGAAGGACTGTAAGCACAACATGACAAAACAGCACCATTGGATGACCCAACAGTAAGTCTACAACTTAAACATGAGGGAGACCACCTATTAAAAGCTATGAAGAACTTTAGCACTAAGATATGTAGATGATCTAGTCCATGAGTACTTTGATATTACCAATTGGAAGCTGCACACCCCAGCAGCTTGGTTACAAATGAGTTTGACATTTACAGGTCATCTGTAGGCAATGGGGTGCTGGAATTTTACAGCACAAATATTACTGTGGTTTACCAAAGGTGGTGAAAATGGTTGATATCACAAAGCATTTCTCTAATCCAGAATCCAAAACCTAATTTTATTTGATATATATAAGGTTTATAATAATTTATCTTATTAATATAAAATTAAAATACATAGTATATATAGTTTATTTTAATTGTTATATATATAGCATTTTTTCATTCTCTTAGGAGAAACTGGGATATGGTAGTTCCTAAGCATCAAAATGGAGGAGGCAGAATATCATTAAGACAAATGTTTGCCTTTGCTGCAATGTAATGTTAAAAAGGAGTTTTTTTCTCATTTGTTCCCAGTGGCCAGAAAAAAATATTTTATTTCATTGCTTTGCACTGACTTCTATCCCAGTTAGCATGAAGCACCAACTCAGGGAATTGATGTTCAAGAAAACAACCGAGTCATCAATTCTTAGGGAAAAGAAAGAGGATCAGGAATAACCTGATCTCAGAGTAGGAGATTCAAGATACCTCTACAAGCAATTTGCTACATCTACAGGATCCAGTGTGAAGCAGAAAAATGGGAAAATCTACTACTCCAAAAGTGAGTTTTTGATTATAAAGCCCACTCCACAACAACTCATATCTCCCATTACAATACTGAGACTGACCATCAACAGGCAAAGCAAACCTGCTTATGCTGTACTCACCCTGATAACAAAAACATAAGGAAAGTAGCACACATCTTACCTAGCTGAAGTGATGACAGTTCCTCTACTGCATCCTTCATCTTCTCTCTGAAGATGCCATGAGACTTGGCCTTTAGGTCATTCTGGTTGTGCTCCAAAATATATGGAATTTGCTTTGACTCTTCTGGTCCATCTGCACTCTGGTTCCTCCAACCCCAAAACATCCATTAAGGAAAAGGGCTTTGTGCTCAGGACACTGCTGGGTACTCAGCCAACTCATTAAAGAAAAGATGTGTTCTCCATGACCTGCCAAACTGGACACTGTGATCCCTCCATCCTCTCATTTTATTATACGAAATCTTCGGGGTCTGTATTTTCTCTCTAAATACAGATGCCGATCTGGTTAATCTCTTCCTCTGACACTTTCTTGGAGACCTTCTCACAGCTGATATCAGTCATTTCTTTCCAAACAGTATGTCTCTCTGATGTTACATCAGCAGTTCACAAGAAACCTGGGATCAGTGCTTGCCTAGCTGATTGTATTGGGTAGATGATCTCCTACAATGTGTACACTCATTCACGACACCTGGTCTACATTTACATAGGCCATTTGAAGCTGTGCGAATGTATACCAGCAATGGTATGTATAGGTGTTTGATAGTCCCAGGAGTTGCATGGGGAAATCCGAATAATTCAAGGTAGGGGGCAAGACAGGTAGAACTGGAAGGCTAGTGAGTCTGTAGGGGAGGAAGGGGGTAAGGAAGAGAGAGAGGGCGAGTTGCATGTCCAGGAGGGGAGGTTTGATGGGATGAGGGTAGGCTGGTAAGTCTGTGGAAGGGTTGTCCAACTGGAGGGGAGGAGCAACTGTGGGCTAAAAATAATCTAGTCAGGGTTACAGGAGTAGGAATAGCATAGCCCTGGGGCTGGGGTGAGCCGCTGGGCTTCTCCAGTCCTAGGGCTGCCTTCTGAACAGGTACAGACATTCACTAGGATTGGGATAATCTGTTCCAGATCTAAATTAGTTCACCTTGTCAAGTGAACTAAGTTAGATTGGGCCCGTCATTTTTTTCTCTAAATGAATCTCCTTGAACATCTGCATGATTAGGCATTTAGATTGGCCTAACCCTAATTAGATCAATCTAAATGTAACTTCCTCACATTATTCCAGAGAGCATCTTGGTTCAACTGTTGGAGAAGTGTGGGAGATCACATGTAAAGTGGAGTTTAAGTGATAGGCTGGTGTCTAGGAGCTGGAAGGTCACTTCCTGTGCAGAGGAAGTTTATAGATAAAAGGAAACAAAACATGGCCCATGAGAGGCTGTAGGAAGGCACAGGAGAAGTATCAGCCATTGTGTTCCAATGGATTGCATCCTTGCTGCAAAATGAGGGGGTTACCCAAAAAGTATAAGGACAAACGTGGCCAAGGCTTTCACTCTCAGCCATGCCAGTTAGTCCACAATTGGAGCATCTTCAGTTCCATTTAGAAGTAGTTGTGTGTGAACAACACAGAAGTTAGGAGAACATGAGGACTAGAGCACAGGCTCACTGCATTAAAGACGCACCCTATTTTTTTAAGACAACTGTTACTTCCAAACACTCAGCAAGTAATGTTCCTTCCCAAACAGTATACAGATAATTTACTTCTAAACTTATGGTAAGAATTGGCTATGGTCATCTTTGTAATGAGGCCCCTGACCCATTACTGAGAGGGCGAGGGAGCACACCTGAACAGACTAAGTGGCAAAAAAGGACCTTAAATAAGATGGCTGCTCCAAGTGTAGGTGGTGACTGGCAGGTCTGAGGTGGAAATAGAGGGTCAAGTGACCCAAAGACAGGCTAAAAAGCCCAGGGCTGAGCCCAGAAGGGGCAGTCCAGCCATAGGGGCTCCAGGAGGCAGAGATCCAGGGATAAGCCAGCCCAGACTCCCTAGGAGAAAGGACTTTGTGCCACAGATGGGCAGAAGAGACCCTACAGTGTGAACAACACAAGATGAGTGCCTCAAACCTTTTGCATTGGTGCTACCATGGCATAAGACTAACCAAAAGGGGAGCTTTTGTTTTGTGAGCTTTATGGTTTGGAAGTAAACACTTGTGCTTTTTTGATTTATGTTTGGACCGAAGGACCAGAGTTGCTATAATGGGTGGATTGGAGGCCACTAGGGTCCAGTAGGGACACCCAGCTCAGAGTGCTCCTGGGACCCAGAGCCCTGGTGTGGTGAGTATGGGCAAGAGTCCAAATACATTTACAAAGAAGATTGTGGTGTGTCAGAGGACTGCATATCTGACAGCAAAGCCTGGGAAGCGTAACTCCTGTGCCCCCAAGGGACATGCTTGGGGGCTAACTGGCTCAGAGCTTGCAAGGGACTAATGATGGAGCCTGAAAACCAAAGGGGCTGGTATGGGGGACCCCAGGCAGCAAGACCCAGCCAAATTAAAAGTGAGCCAAGGCTAGAAAGGGCCTGGGTTAAGACAAGGACCTACCCCAAAACCCACATCTTCCTCCTTGTGGCAGCCTCCATACAAAACTATAATATCAAGTTGTGGCAGGAGAGATAACCATGAGGGTGAAGGACTCAGAGAGTCTGAAAGTAAGGGTAAGGAGGTGAGAGACTGGTGGTGAGTCAGACTAGGAACCGTGTCACGCCAGCACTAAACACTTCAGTTACAATCTTTTAAACCACAGACCTCAAATTAGTATATTTCCTAAGTATTTATTGCATTTAAATGCTAAAAAGTAAGCAAAGGAGAGAGAAACCTTACACCTTATCAATACCAGGGAAATGTTTTCAGTATCACACAATGTTCTAGTAATTTGCATGAGTAATAGTCTGCATTGTTGCAAATTAAAGCATATAAAACAAAATTATTTTTGTTCTCACTCTAAATATGAAAAATAACCATTATCCGGAACACTATAACTACCTTTACAAAGTATCAAGTCTATTGATATAAACACCATTGATAATACTAAATACACAGCCTTTCCTTAAGAATTACAGTTATAAAGCATTATGCTATCAAAATGTAGTAGTGAATAGAACTATACACATTCTGGTCACATAAAAGCTCAACTACAAATTAATACACATGGGGATTTTAAACACTTTCTAGAGCACAAGTAAACTCAGACTTCCCTGCTTGCCTCCTAAAATTAAGCTCCACCCTAAACAATGAACGGTATTATTTGAAAGCTTCTTAGAAATAACAAAAATGAGGAAAAAAAAGATTACTTTAAAATAAATCCATTAAATTAATACCATATAAAAGAAACTTATGTAAATGCACACATTAATGATCTAAATGAGATTTCCCAGTAGGCAAAAAAATAATCAAGTATAATTACATTATAGTGTATTAATTTAGATAAACAACATCATTACTAGGGCTAAGCTGCCTTTTGCAATACCCATTAATTCAGATAACTCCTATAAACAGTCAAAGATTTCTACATTTAGATGATCTATGAATTAGTAAGATAAAGAAAGGTTAAAAGGAATTGATCATGACTGTATGATAAACCACTGAGGTAATATGGTGTGTTTGGTGATTTTCATTTTGCATCAAAGTGCCTGAAATACTTTTCTTAGTCTTCATACATATTCATTACACTGGTGCCGAATAATCAATTGCAATCATAGCACACATCTCCAGTGCTCAGCTCATAAAATGTATGCAGAAGATAATTACATTGCAAAGGGAGAATGAAAATTGACATCACAAGGAAAAGAATTTATATTCATCTTTTGCCAATTCTTTCCTGATTTGGGCTGATGTTCTACAGAGCACACAAGTACCTACTTAGTATTTTTTTTTCTCTGGGATGCACACCTGAAGTGGTTTGCTGAAGTGAAGCCAGGCCTACCAAGACTAATACAAAATAGTCTTAGGGAACTGTCATTTAACTTAGTTGCCAATTTTGTTCAGGACATAGCTGTGATTATGCATAAAATCAATGGTGGCAAATTGATATAACTAAACATAAACCTCCCATTTACAGTAAATCATATTTCCTTAATATTAATTTGAGAAAAGACACATGACTTTGTCTCACCCAGAATTGGTGTTGCCAAACTTGCAATTAAGTTTGTTCTAGTTAGGTTAATAGGTTCTATTTGTTCTATTAAGTTAATACAAAAAAAAGGATGATATTATATTATCAGAATATCAGTAATACATTTCAAATATTCAGAATACTCTTTCATTTAAGAAAAGCTTCTTCTATTCTTGCACTTAAAGCAATACTAATTATTGGTTTGCATTTATGAATACTGCAGATGATAGACAAGAATAGAGTTTTATTATTTTAATGTCTTGATTCCTTTTCATAGTTGAGAACATGCTATTATTTTCCTAAGGAGCTCAGTTAATACTTTGTTTTCAAAAGTAAGGAGGTGGCATTTTTATTTAAATTTGATTTTAAATGTTTCCAAATAGATTAAAAAAAAAACTAAGCCTGAAATGCAACATAACTAAGGATCTACCTAAATCATGGCAAGTGAAAGGGATTTCTGTGGGCTGCTCGAAATGCACAGAGATAATTTTCTGGGGGTTTTTTGTGATAAGCCTGTCCCTTGCTGCTGATTGGCTGAGGAGCTCCAACTCATGGCTGCTATGGCCTGGCCTCACAGTCCTCCGGGGGGGAGTGGAGAGGAGCCACCTGTACAAAGGGGTGCACCAAGATGGTGGTCAGTCCATCCCCTGCTCCTTGCCACTGATTAGCTGAGAGAACTGTCTATTATTTGGCCCCCTGAATGGGCAAGCATTGATTATTGGGAGAGAGGGGTTGGACTGCACAGTGGGTAGCCCTCTCAACCAAACAGTGGCAAGGAGGCAGGGGAAGAGGGTGTCCACCATCTTGGCAGCTCCCCTTTGTGCTGGTCACTCCTCCTTCTTCTCCCTTCGCCCCACCCCCACCAAGGGCTGTGAGGCCAGAATACAGCAGCCACAAGGACTGCTGGCTCCCACTGGGAAGTCGGCATTATATTTTTAGTAATTTTTTTGTGGATTTTGTAGACAATGTCTGATTTGCTGTTTTCGTGAAATCTGCAAAATCATGAATTAAATAGGTCCCTAAACCTAACTTCCACTGTCCTTGAAAATTTCTGCAATTTGGTCTATGTGCACTTAAATCCAGAACCATAGAAGTTCATGTTTAATTTAACAGAACTTAAGCATGTGCTGAAAGTTAAATGTATAGTTGACTATGTATCTGAATAATAATGCTTTCCTGAATTGGGGTTTTAGCTTATCATATACAAAACTGAATTTAAAAAATGCCAGTGCATTGATGCGAGTCAGATCCCAAGCCAGTATTTCCCAGACCTTTGAAGGCTGAGCCTACTATAAAGAAGATGAAATAATTCATAATCTCTTTACACATTATGATGTATTCTCCATATTTTAGAATTTTTATTAAATAAAATTATATCATATTTTAAAGCATATCTATCAAACATTTTATCTCAAGTAAATGTTGCAATTCAGCAGGTGGTAACCTATGACCCATGGGTTTAATTAAGGGACTTCAGTGACATTCAGTGACAGGGCTCTATGTCCATGGTGTCCTGTGTCATGATCAGTAGGTCGTGAGCTTCACCAAAGCTGCGCCACAGTTTAGCTATGAAAAGAAGCATTAGTGGTGACAATGGTGGCCAGATCCTAGTGCCAGCACACCTGTTACCTGAGCTGGGTCATTCCAGCCTGCTGACAGAAAATGTTGATAAATGATGTTAAGTAACATTTGCATACAAGTTGTTCCAGTTCATTTCCTAATACTTTTGCAAACAATAAGCAACACAGCAGCACAAACAACCCTGCTCATAGATTTAGATCCACCACATTGTGTATTAAGGTGACTTGCTGGTAAGTTCTCCTGAGATGTGTCCCATATCTAGATATACGGTCTTACATAATAAGAAAGCAGGGAAAGATGTTTTTTTAACATGCACTTATTTTAATGGATGATGAAAAAATCAGGTCATGCACAATAATAGAACAGAACAGAATAGGATAAAATAGAATAGAAGGTATACTGGGTATGCAGGTATCACACTCCTGAAAACAGATGAATTCTTGTGGGAGTGAAGGCAGAATGATGACATGGCACAGGTATAATTATCACAATGCCTCTTGTACAAAAAACACTGTACAGCCAAATGATTTTTCACTGATAAAGTTGAACCATCTAAATACACCATCTCTTTTTAAGGTATCAATTCCTGTTGAATGTGAATTGCTTAGAAATGTGATATGGTTTTGTTCTTTAGGTAAGAAATCAATTCATGCATCAATATTAAGGCAAAGTTTAGAACTTGCCTGACTCAAAGCATAAGTGTTATACCAGCAACCTGCTTCTTTTCATATGGCATGAGATCTCAACTTCCAAATCTGTGAGCCACTGTCTGGTATTATCATTCAATGTGCAGATTTCATCTGCCCTATTTGGGCATCTGTAAAGATTTCAACGTTCAAGTAAGTGCTGTGTTGTTTGCTGGACACTGCATTCACACAGAAGCTGTCCAAGATGTTCATCTTGTGAAGTCTTATTTTGAAGCATTTGTATTCAGAGCTCAGGTTTTTTCACTTGACCCACACTTCTCTGTCAAGGTTGTGCCCAGTGAGGGACTAGTTTGGTGTTGGTATAAAATGCTGTAGGAATAGGTCTGACCTTTCCCAGCACTCATCTCACTCCATTGCTGCCCACAGGTTTGGTTTCTCAGTCTCTTCCAGGAGCATGTAAGCTTCATGTATAAACAATTTACAACTTTTAAGCCTTTTAAGGTTCCATGTATTTGGGTCTTCAGTTAATAGTTGATGGGGCAGGTGATTTTCATCATCACTTGCCTCTATTGCCAGTAGTGATCATTTTTTCTAATGCTTGAAAATACAGGAATTACATCTGTGTGTAAACTGTGCAGCCTATTATAAGTCTCAGCACACTGTTCAATACAGTGTTGAGCTTTTTGGTGTGACAACTTGCGGACGTTACAAGAGCACAATATTCTGCTGGGGCAAATACCATTGCAAGTGCAGTGGTTCCAAGCACATTGAAGTTGGCACTCCAAGTTGTGCTGGCTGAACACCTTAAGACAGCTGCCTGTGCAGAGACTTTACTGCTGACCTTCTGAACGTGGTGTTTATAGGTGAGCGAACAGTCCAATGTGACTTCTAAGTATGTTAGGGTGTGGTCATGGGGAAGGATGTGACTACCTACTCTGATATTCAGTGTGATCTTGCCTCAACAATTGTCCAGGTGAAAGTGATGATACTGATTTACTGATGCTCAACTTTAAGCGCCACTTGTAGAAGCAGTCAGCAATGAGTTCTGTGTCTGTACTCAATATCTTTTCCAGTTCTGCCATGTCAGTTCCTTGGCTTACTATGGCAACATCATCAGTGTACATGTATTGCTTAGATGTTGTATGTGGAAAGTCTGAAGTATATACATTAAAGTACTGGTGCTAGCACTGACTCTTAGGAGACTTCATTCTTCAGAGTTCATACTCTGCTTTTTTTCCTTGGCTAGTAGTAAGTTTGAATGATCTATTGGAGATCATGTTCATGATGAAAGTGCATAGCTTGCAGTCAAGTACCGCAAAGTGCAGGTTATATTTGAGGATTTGGTGCCATACAGTATCACAGGTGACTTTTGATCCCAGCAATTTAAGAGGCTTGAGTACTTTTCTGAATGAGGGCCTTAGATACAATCAAGTTTCTTTTCTTCCTAAATATTTTAAAAAATATTTTATCATCTATCACTCACCAACAGTTAGTGAAGATCTTATGAGGGAAAATCTAGAGAGGCTAGACATCTACAAGTTGGCAGGCCTGGATGAACTGCACCCGTGAGTGCCAAAAGAATTGGCTGGCATCATTGCATGACCCATGGCAAGATTATTTGAGAACTTGTGGTGCTCAGGATAGGTTCCAGAAGACTGTAAAAGGGCCAATGTGGTGCCTATCTACAAGAAGGGAAGGAAGGAGGATCCAGGGAATTACAGGCCAATCAGTTTGACCTCAATCACTGGAAAAAATTATCATATAATTCATTAGAAATAAGTTAATGGAAGGCAGTAGACAGCCAACATGGCTTTTCTGGAGGCAGATCATGCCTGACTAACCTCTTTTCCTTCTATGGATAAGGGAGATGAGGTTGATGTTATATACTTGGATTTCAGAAAAGCCTCTGACTTGGTTTCCCATAATGTGCTCATGGTAAAATTGGACAATTGTGGCCTTGATAACCCAATAGTCCTGGTGGTTAGGAAACTGGTTCCGAGGTAGGACCCAAAGAGTAATAATAGATGGAACTGAGTCAATATGGTGTTTGGTGACCAGTGGCATTCCTCAGGGTTCAGTACTTGCACCAGTGCTTTTTAATATGTTCATTGATAATTTGTACTCCAGTGTTAAAAGCAGACTGGCAAAGTTTGCAAATGACACAAAATTATGGGGGGACTGCACTCACACTGAAGGATAGGCTGGGGATACAGGCTTGCAAGGTGGGCTGATCAAAACCTGATGATGTTCAACACTGAAAAGTGTAAGGTGCTCCACCTGGGGAGAAACAACCTTCAATATACTTGCAGGCTTAGCAGTGCTACACTTACCAGCAACACAACCAAAAGAGACCTCAGGGTCTTGATAGATCATACACTGAACATAAGCCATCAATGTGATGCCAACCTGGAGTACTGCGTTCAGTTCTGGGCACCACACTTCAGGAAGGATGTGCAGAAGCTTGAGAGAGTCCAAAGGAGAGCTAGGTGTATGATTAGATGTATGGAGAGCAGGCCATACAATGAGAGGCTGAGAAACATGGGTCTCTTCAGCCTGGAGAAGCAAAGCCTCAGGATGGACTTGGTAGCAAGCTATCAATACATAAGGGGAGCATGTAAGGGACTGGGAGAAAGTCTGTTCACCAGGGGTCCCCAGGAGAAGACTGGGACTAACGGTGATAAATTGCTAGAAGACCACTTCAGATTAGACATAAGGAAACACTTCTTTACAACTCAAGTGTCCAGGTTCTGGAATAGACTCCCTACAGAAGTGGTACGATTACCTACTCTGGATATCTTTAAAAAATGCCTGGATGTTCACCTTGCTGGGGTCATCGACCCCAGCAGTCTCTCCTGCCCAGGTGCAAGGGGGCTGGACTTGATGATCTCCAGAGGTCCCTTCCAGCCCCTAAAATCTATGAATCATATAAATGTATGAGTACCTTAGATTTATGAGTACCTACAAGCTAGCTCATTCTGAGAAGGTTGAACAATTTTTTTCATCACAAGAAAAAGAGGCTGACTTTTCTAGAAGCTTTTGTAAGAACCATTTCTTGATATTACACTAACATTCTCCATTCCCTTCACCTGAAAGATCAATGCCAACTACAAGGAAGTGATGAGCTATAAGGATATTTTATAAAGGAAAAGTACTTAATTCATTAAAAGAAAGGCTCAGAGAAATAACAATTAAATAAATAGTCAAAATGGAGAAATAATGGGAGTCAGCATAGTATCTTGTGACACTAAATATGTGCCCATATTAGATAAAGAGGTGATGAAAATGTCTGTGCTTTATTTCATTTAAATTGTTATCAGATGCGTAATAGTTATTTAACCACATGTAATATAACACAGTCAACAGACATAATGAGCCATACATTAAAGTAGCAACATATCTTTCATAAGTATCTAAAAATCAACACCAGTTGTAACATTTTGAAAAATAGCACAAGAGTTTATGAACGCTGGCTATAATTCATCTCTTCTTCAGAGTGCATAAAAAAAAAAAAAAAGAATTTTTGCTATTTAACCGTGCAAGTAGCATGAAGAAGTTACTCCTTGAGAGGACCTACACACCTGTACAGTAGAGAAATGGGCAGAAAGGCAACTTTCATCAAGATGTGAAGTTCTGCTCAGGAAAAATGTCCAAATGTATGAGATCTGAAGGTTCTTGAAATAAGGATGGATTTGTTGGGACCAAATCAGGGAGACCTAAGGAAGTTTGTGGTGGGCGAGGATTGTTGGATGGGTTCTCACAGATTTCGAAGTGTTTTAGAGAACAAAACACACTTTTATTTGATTTTTGGGATGAAAGCACATGAACTAGGGAGATCTTTTCAAAACTTGGCTAATATTTTTTCAGTATCAGTGTCACTGCAATTTACCTACACCACTGCTGACAGTGGGATCATGTTTTGTTAGAAGTTATAGTGAATCACGTCCATGGCTGATACCCACTGGAGCCAATGTTTTCATGTTGTATCAACCTATCACAATTTGAAAAAGCGACTCTTTTCCCAAAGCAGATGGCTGCTTTTTAACTACAATACACAGTCCTCCTCAATTGACTATACTTCCTCTCTTCTCTAATGTACAGATATCTATTAGCAGGCACAAGTGAGACAGAGACAGAAATTTTTCTAAACATTCATAAACTTTACAGAAACAGGACCACATGCTACTTCAAATAAGACTTGTCCTTCTGAATATGCACAGAAGGGATTAAATACAGTCACTTACTGTCTGTGATGATGCTGTCTCACTTGGGAACATGTGTAACTCCTGGAAACTTTGGTCAGGGGAGAACTAGACAGAATAGATGTTCGATGGACAAATCTAGTTGTGTAGGTTGAAATGGATCTAAAATCCACGTAAAGAGCACAAAGTACCTTTTACACATCTAATTAATTAATCTTATATTAATGAACCATTAATTAATCTTATACAACACTATTTAGACACACAGGTATTATCACTTGGATCCTTTGGCAAAAAAAAATTTGGCTCCTATAACCACATTTGTTTTACAGGATCCCAAACACTGCAGTTCTAAATAAAGAGTATCAGAGGTTTTCTGGGATTTGCTTCCAATAGCCTATACTTCTTTTATTTTATGAATAATTCTTCACAACTGAATTTTCTTTTACAAAACACTGTATATGCTCCTTTAACAGTGCTTCTGACAATTCCACTGGTTTTTGTTTTACCACATAGGGAAATGTTATTGTAGACATTTTACTCACATGTCCTATCCTAATTATTCTGTTGTATTATCTTTATGATTTCTTGGAAAGATTTTGCATTGTGAGTCATCCACATGCAGGGCACATCCCAATGACCATGCACATGTGGTTTGTGGCTCCTCAAACCCATTTGAGGTGCCACGGACCACACGCGGCGCACATGCATCCACTTGCTGCACTGCTACTTAGAAGCGTGGTGGGTTTTTTTTACATCAGGAGATCCGGGTGTCAAAAAAATCCAACACCACTCCACTAAAAGTATGTGGCATACACACCAGCAGCGAGTGTGTGCTGCCAGAAACCAAAGCCTGTCCAGATACAGCCCAAGCCTGAGCGACCCCCCCCCGCCCCAACAAGGCCTCTGGGTCTAAAATCCAAAGCAAACAGTTAGGATGTGCCCTGAGAATCAACTCTGAGTATAATATGAAAGCAACAAACAAGTGGAAGGATATAGAAGAGTATCCAATATCTTACTACTGCTATAGAAAATCTCTTAATACATAGTTAAATTAATGAAAATCATTGAAAACAAAGATATATTCTGTATCGGTCAACTTTATAAAATTGTTACATGGTCTATGTCATTATTTTAGAGGTGTACCTAACAAGTTTTGCACCACAGGCAAAACCTCTGTACCCTGGGGACAGAGGAAGGATGTCACTCTCACCTGACCCAGGGACTCAAAAATCCCAATTACTGCTGCCCCACTGCTGTCTGTCTGCCCCCAGCTGTTGCTGCAGTGGTATCCAGTGCCTGGGTGCTACTGCCATGGTGTGAATTTGCTATTGCCCAGGTGGTACAGCTTGATGTGGGGATGGTGCTGCCAGAAAAAAGACTTTTGGGGGGGCACCATTTCAGTGTCCCCTATAAGTCAACACTTGTGACTGGTGCCCCACTTGTCCACCCCAATTTACATGCCTGTATTTTTTTGGTTTATATCTTAATCCATACTGTTTCTTCTACTGAACATTCTCCCAAATTTGTTAAGCAAGCCATTTAACTTGTTCATGTTTCTAAAATGGTATTGTACTTTACTCCGTGCTACATAACAAAATATCTGGTTCCTTAGATGGACTGAATAATAAACTCGGCTGAACTATAAAACATATGATGACACTGTACTGAAACAGTTTAAGTATACAGGATAAATTATTTCAATTCATAGCATCATTTACACCATTATGAGACAATCTTTTCACTGACTTTGGAACAGGACCTTAATGATCTTTGGTTATTTCTTGCATTCAAGGTTTATAGGACATTACTGATTAGCAAACTGATTCTAAACAAAATTTTGACATCTCATTCATATTTATCAAGGTAATACTTTGAAATCAATGTGAAATTAAATATCACTGCAATTTGCACTAGCTATGATTGTTCTACACAATCCACAGTTAGTTGGATTTCAGTAATAAAATCCAAGAAACAATAAAGGCTGCAACACACAGCATATGACTATATTCATTTACAATGATTCTTCAAGAATCTACATTCTATATTCAATAATATGATAAGAAAGACAAAATTAATTTCTACTGAATATAAAGAACACCAAAAATTAAAAGGAGCCAGGGTTAAACGACTGACTCTTAAAGAAAAGCATGCACCAATATAGTAAATTAATTTTTTATGACAGTATTGACTTTTATAAAGAACTATCACTGAAAGTAATGAAATCACAGATTTTCATTTTAAAGCTATCCTTCTGGAGCAATAAAACAAAACAAAAAATGTTCCTATATATATTCCAGACTATTAGTGAGTAAAAAAAAAAATGGGGAAAGGCACATGTTTATTTCCGTCTTTTATCTTTACTGGTGATACAGAAAGCCTTGTAAATTCTGGCATGGAAAGTCACCAGGAAACAAATTCATTGCTAACTGATAGTCTCAGGTACCTGTGCCAAATTATGTCTTGTGCACAAACCTAAAAGTGAACTCTAAAATGAAGAAAGATTCATGAAGCCAAATGTTCGCAGTGGCATGAAGTCACCAGAAGAAATACAATTTTATACCTTTGTTTTTCACAGTATGATTCAATCCACAGATATTTTCACATTTTTTTTTATTCAGAGAGTGCTTTCTTTATGTTCTGAATACATCTCAAAATGGCAGAGGTTCAAGACGCATCTATTTTGAGCAACTTTATAGTGTAATGAGTGGCTCCTTATTCTACAATAGATGTGGTTCAGCAGGAAGTTTTTGGTGTGGATACCACTGTAAGTATGTGTATACCTAACATGTACAAGATCAGATCTGTATGAATAGAAGCATCAATTGGGAATGCATGCAGGCATTGCTATTACTTATGCACATCCACAAGAGGGTGAGGTGGCTATCCTTCAGTTCCCTTGAAAATGGAAGCCTGCAGTAGTTGTGGAATTAAAGAGGAGATGGCAGGTGGAATGAGAGATCTTCTTTGACCAAATCTAACAGAACCACAGGTATGTAAGGTAAGACATTTCTTTCTTTGTGTTTGAGTCAGTGGAGACCCCACTAATGGTAACTGGTTAGTAACATCCCCTAAGGACAGTGGAAATTAGGAGTTCTGGCTGCATATTAGCTGTGTGTTTATTAGAGGTGTGCAAAACAGGCCATATTTGGTACAGATTTGGTCTGAATTGGGGACAGTGATTCAATTTGTTGATTCGGATTACTGTCCCTGATTCAATTTGGCCAAATCTGAATCTGAAGAGGCGATGCTGATTTGGAGAAACAAAGATTTGGCCATGCATTTTAAATGTTTTTCCTACATACCTTAAGGTACCAGGCACAGCTTGTGAATGCTGCGATGCTGAGGTGGATGGAGTGTCCATGCTCAGCGGAGAACCTGGAGGTGGACCAGAAGTGGCTCAGTGATTGGCCATAGGGGGGACCCTGGGTACCCTCCAGGCCCAGCAGGTACCAGTCACCAAGGACCCCACTGTGCTCCCATGGGATGCTCCATCCACTCCAGCAGCTCAGCATTCACAAGCCTCCTGGTACACTGAGGTATGTAGAACAAACATTTAAAGTTGTGTCTATAGCCAAATCATCAAATCTCTCTGAATTCATTCAGAGGGATCCAATTTGATTTGGAGAGATTAAAGAGTCTCTTGATTAAATTTGAATTCAGAGATTCAGCCACTGAATCGGGACAAATCTCTGCCAAATCAAATCAACGACTGAAGCTTTGCATAACCCTAGTATTTATCATATGTTGAGCTCCCCTTAGTGGCAACAGGGACCCATTGCAAGGCCTCAGGAAGCAAGAGCAGTTTGCTACTATTAGCAGCAAATCTGCTTCCACTTCCCTACACATGTATCTGCCCAGGAGCATTTACTCATGAGTAGTTTACTCACGAGTAAACTGCTCCCAGATCTAATGCAAGTATAGACACATCCTGGGCACATCTATATGAGATGCTACGATGCCATGCTACAGCATGAGCTCCAGCAACATGCTGCTAGTGATGCACTACAGCAACATAGCTCTTTGCTGTGGCAACATTGCATTGGTGGGTGCTAACCGTGCTGCTGCTGCACAGTATGGGTGACTGTACTGGTGGGTACTGTACTTGCTAAAGAAAGTACTAATGACTGCATGGTACCTGCTGTGCAGTCAGAGGCACGTGTAGATGTGCCCCCTGTGTGACAAAGCTGGTAACATAGTTATTTCATATGGTCTTCTTAAAAATGTTTTATGAGCAGGAAAACAAAACAAAAAAGATAGTTGAAAGGAACACACTGTAAAAACCCACATAACAGAAAAGAGTAGGAAAATAATATACATATGAGCTTCCACTTTGGATGCATGTTAATTTCAAAACAATAAAAGTTTTGAATAGAAAAGGAAAACCTGAGTCTTAGAACTTTAGAAAGAAATTTAATATTACCAAGTGCACTTAAATATTAATGAAAAGGGTTTCTGTTATAAATTAGGGACTTCTCAGTAGGGCTGTGTGAAGCTTCAGTCCCTGATTCGATTTGGCAGAGTTTCAGCCTGATTTGGTGGCCAAATCTCCAAATTTGAATTGAATCAGGAGACTCTTTATTTTCTCCAAATCGAATCAGAAAGATTCGGCAATTCGGACATAGACACAGCTTTATATGTTTTTTCTACATACCTCAAGGTACTAGGTGCTCATGAACACTGTGATGGTGGGGTGGATGAGATGTCCCATAGGAGCACGGGAGGAGCCCCAGCATGCTTGGCAGCAGACCTGGAAGTGGACCAGAACTACTTGTTCATGAGCCGTGCCTGGGGCCTTGAGGTATGTAGAAAAAACATCTAAAGCTGTGTCTGTGGCTGAACTGCTGATTCTCCAAATCAGCATCAAGTCTCCAGATTCAGATTCAGCCAAATCAAACTGGGGACAGTGATCCAAATCAACAAATCAAATCACTGTCCCTGATTTGGACTGAATCTGAATTGAATATGGCCTGTTTTGCACACCCCTACTTCTCAGCCAGAAATAACAGAAAATAAAGTCGGCCTCAAGATAATAAATCAGTTACAGGATGACTGTGAGCCAACAATATGATTTGGCCAAGGAAAAAACAAATGCAGTCCTCTGATATATCTGGTACATTATTTCTGTAATCAAAAAGAATTACAGTTATTGCACTAGCCATTGAAAGGTCTTCACCTGGAACACTAGATAAAATTCCAGTACCATGTTCAAAGATTAATTCAAAAATATATACATTCAAACTGTGTAACATGCAAAGATGACTGGGGGAATGGAGACCCTAACCTATAACAAAAGACTTAAAGAATTTTTTCTGTTTTGTTTAGCCTAGCAAAGTGAATCGGGGTGTTGGGATTTGTTTGATTTCTATACTACACTGGAGGATGGGGGTAAATGTAAAGATAGGGAAAACAGCTATATAAGCTAAAGGATGATGTCACAACAAGAACGGGCATAAACTGGACATGAAAAATTTGCTCTGGAAATCCAAAGTAGTTTTCTAACTATCAGAGAAACGAAATTCTGTAACAGCCTTTCAGTAGGAATAATTCAGGAAAAACAAACAAAAATCCCCAAAACCTGCTCTCTCCCTACCAGTTACTTTTAAGAGGGAGCTTAATAAAATGTCTGAAAGGAGTTATGTAACATGATTGCCAGTGACGGGAATGAATTCAGGGACCCAGTAGGTCTCTTCCAGTTTCCTGAATCTGAATGAATACCATAAGGCCAGTTGCCATACAACTGGATTCCTTCACAAACATCACTTTTTTTTTTTTAAACCAAAGCATGAAAGTATTTTTATGTGATCAGAACTAGAATCATCTTCAAAAAAACTCTCTCTAACTCATTGCTCTTACTCATATAGCTAACCAATTTTGGTTGAAATAAATGAGTAAAAAGAGACTGCCCTTGAGCTGAAAGCCTGCGTATTTAAATGCAATCCTTAACAGTTTGTGTGACTGAACTTTAAACTTTTCTAAAGCATGATTTTGTGGACTAGAACAGTGGCATACCTTTAACCAACCAATGAGGTCAGGTATATTCAGTTTTCTCACAAATGGACTGGATTTAATCACTAATTTCAGCCATTTTCCAGGAGTTCGATTTTTTAAAAAAAGGTTTTAAAAATACAAAGGTCAGAGGTCACAACACTGCACATTTAAAAAGTCTTCAAAATGTTAATAAGAACCACATCACCACTGAGGAAGTTTAACATATCACTGCTGAGGCAGTTTAACCTACTAAAATTACTCTGGACATAAAACCACAATCAACAGCTCCAGTAAGGTCGTTGCATTACTTCTGCTAATACATTTTTCAAACCAAAGCTACAGAGAATCATTGCAATAAACACACTTCCACTTGTGAAATTAAATTTAAAAGATTTAACATAAAAATAAAGTTCTTTTAAAAAAAGGGGGGACAGAAGAAATATTAGGTTTATCAAATAGGTAGGAGGTAAGAACAGGCATAAACCTACAGCAAGCTAAACCCCTGATGGCTTCGAACAAACAAGGTGGGTAACAGGTACGTATGTGTTGGAAAGCAGATATTTGGGAACATGATAAAACAGCCCCTGATTCCAGGGGTGGGTTATATTGTTTTAAGGGGTTGTATCACATGCTTTCAGCTTTCTCAAATCCTGATAGCTTAATATGTCATAGGTTAACCCTTTCTTGTGCCTACAGCTTAAAAGGGGTTTTAAACTCAAGTTATATGACTTGACATAACCAGAGGCATTTCTAGGTGAATTAACACAGCTTGCATCATGCAGGAGTTCAGAACAGAGGAACATTTAACCAGGAACACAGTAACAAAAACAAGAAGAGTTTTGTTGCATTTTGATTGCTTAAGGAAATTAATTTCAATTGCTAATTGAAAAGAGCAGAGACCCAAAAGAATCCAGTAGTTCAGAACTCACTGGGCTGTATCATGTCCCAGGATCGGGTAATACTATATAATTATTATGAAGATGTTTAATTGCAATAAGGTGGGGTTTTTTGCTATAGGGTAGTCGGCTTGCAATGCTTTGGAGTTTTTGAAGAGATTTTGATGTCCTTTAAAAGCATGCTTTAAATTTAAATTAAAGGGAATTCTGAAGTTTATGCAAGTAGTCGTGATAACTAAAGGATGATGACACCGTCTCAGTAACATTTCCTTCCTGTGATCATCTTCCTTTTTTTCAAATTTGATTACATGTTTATATTTCATTCAGTTATATTGTATTTAATCAAATATGTTTATGCTTCAGGGTTTCACTAGTCACCTGGAGCAGCCTGGAAGAAGTATTTCCACTCCCTCATGCATCACCTGGCTTCAGGTTCCCTCCTGCTCTCCCACACCAGCTCTTCCTTTGACCTGTTGCAAAATTAGCTACAACTAGAGATGAGGTGGGAGATTCAACAGGCTGCTCTTAGGGACACTGAGAAACCTTTCCAATGCCTGGCAGATATTTTTTGCTAACATCAGTCACCAAATTTGGGGTTTGGGAGGAATTTTTCACCAGATCAGATACGCAGGGAGTGTTTTGTTTTCCCTTGTCCTGTAGCATGAGCCCGTAACCCTAGGTAACCCTTTTCAGCTTCTCCTGCTCTTTCCCTGTTGCATGCTATATTTACATTGAAGTTCTTGAGGCTTTTGGCTTTGGGTACCCTATATTGTGGTCCTTTTATGGGGGCAGGGAAGACGGAGGGTTGTACTGCACTATATGCAAAAGATTAAAGATTGATATTCTTTTAGATCCCTTTGGCTTCCCTGCCTATTATGTGGTTTCCTGAGAGTGCATGGACTGGATCCAGTGACTGAAGTGGTCTCTTTCTTGCCTCTGTTCCTATTTTACACTGTGTGTTTACTATGTTTTTTTTCTATCCAGCAGGACTCCATTTTACCAGAGTGTCAGGTATAACAAATCATTGCAGATATGATCTACAAAAAAAATAGGAAAAAAAGGTTTAATCCAAGCTGCTTCCCTGGGTAGTGACAAGATTGCTCATTTCCCTCTATATGATGCCCTCAGTTTGGAAAGTAACATCTTTTTTTCAGGGTGTGGGGTGTCTGTACTGCTGTGTGTGATACAGATTGGTAGAACCTGCTTGCCAAGTTATTTGAGCTGAAATACAAAAGAATAATAGTGCCTCCATGTACATTACTGGGCTTCTAGTGATCACCGTTCTCCCTCTAACAATGAAGTACTGTGGCAGTGTGGGAAATATGCCTGCAGCATTTCAAAATGTAAAAAGCCTGATCCTTAAAATGTGATTTGGAGCTCCCACCAACCAGGCAGCACACCACAAAGCTGAAGAAAAGCATGTAGCCATCTGGAATGGGTTTTTTTTTCGTGGAATAAAGGCAGTAAGAACCTTCAGGTATGATGGGCATAACATTTCTTCCTTCCTTTCTTTCTTTCTTTCCTTGTGACTTCAGTTCTTCAAAGAAAGTGCAGGTTAGTTCTGCAAGCATAATCCCCATGGTTTGGGTCAGAGGCAAAAGATGATTGTCCTGTGTGGCCTATGCTGCCCTGGCAAGCAGGATTTCTCTAAATGGAGCATTTACAGGATAACAATCATGTCTCCCCTGGTGATCCCTGCCATTAAGCACATAGTATGCAGGATCTATGAGTCACAAGTTGTGACAAAAATGTTAAGCACAATGGTTGACTTGCATATAAATGCCTAGAGCAAGGGTGGCCAACACATGGCATGGACAGTCTCTGTGTGTGGCACATAGCAGACTGGGAAGCACAGGGCAGGGAGCAGAAAACAGAGCAGCTGACAGGGCAGGGGAAGGGGATCAGAGTGTCACTGGGCAGGGTGCAAGGCTAATTTGTGGCATTGCTACCAAAAAACTTGGCCCTTATTGGCCTGGAGTACCAGATCTGTCAAACTTCTGCTGTTCAAGGAGCTAGCCCCATCACTCTGCATCTCCCAACTGGTTGGCTGCTTGCAGACATTAAAAAAACCAAAAACACTTAACCTTAAACTCAGCACGCTTTTGTCCCTAGCCCAGCACATGCCCAGAAGACGCCAAGCATTAGCTGGACCTGGCTCTCCTGATGTCTGTATAGATAAAGGGCTTCAGAGGGCCTTTTTTGATGCTTTTAATATAATTGCTGATTGAATCAGCTTTAGCTTAAAGTGCCAAAAAGCCTGCTGAAGCACCTGATCTATGCAGATGCTGAGTCAGGTTGAAGGAATGTGCTGCTTCTTCAAGTAAAGTGTGGATTGTTTGGGTTTTTAACATCCGCAAGCAGCCAGAGTGAACAGGCATTCTGAATAGCTGCTCCTGGACACCACCTTTATCATCACACAATTTTTCCTCAAAATCAAGATTATGTATGTCAGTTCTATTTTCCTAATATGCAGCTTGATCTGCATGTACAGGTAGTACTATAAAGAATCACCAATGGATGGCGACAATCTCCTCCAGACAAATTTAAAGCAGCAAAGGGAAAAGCATATTTGAAATGCTCACTATACCAGAAAAGTCTGAAAGGGTTATAATCTTGTGAAAAATGGAACAGCTAGCACATTCTAGGGAGTATTTTGTTCTTAAGATGTACCTGAGCTGATAATGGAAAATAAATCCATTTTCTTAATACTTCTTAGTTTCATCTCACTTGCAATGTCACCTTCCTTCTGGCTACAAATGACTGATATTTATTTGATAATACTGAGATCATTTTTATTTGCTGAAACTAGAAAAATGTGTCAGTGATTGACCTTTGTGATGGCAGGAAAAGACTATCCATTAAAATGCAATTTTTTTGCATTTCCCAGTGAAATGGTAACATCTCCAAATTTCACTGAAGTCAGTGAACAGTACAGTTGCAATTAAGCAGGAATAAAAACTGGAGATACAGTTAGAGTACAAATAATGAGGCTCTCTCAAGAGACTAAGGCTATTTAAAGAGTGGAGAAAAAATCTTTTGGATAATGGAGTAATGAGTGTACAGTCATTGCCAAAAGATGCCTAACATCACTGTTGCTTCCATGCTGCTGCCAACAGTGTACCTTAAATTGCCAATCCTTTTTTGTCTTTTTGCTCACTTGCACTTTATAAATATCCACTGCCCTCTTTCCAAAAATGTTTGGAAAGTAAAGACATCTTACTAAAATTGCAAAGAACTTCACAGCATTCACATTTCCAACCGGCAGCTTTGGCATGATAGTTTCACTCTCCTCATCCAAACCCTAAGGAAGAGTAGATGGTCCTTTCAAATCATGGTGATTTAAGACAAGTTGGGAGTATTTTTCCAAGACCTTTTTGACATGGCTGAATACTTCTCATTTCAGAAGGGACTCAAAACTCCCACATTTCCAAACCACAAGGTTTCATGTTCTGCTAAAAACACTATGGCAGGAACCAAGATCAGCAGAAGAACATACATTAGAAAGGCATAAAGATGATGTCCTATGTCAGTGCAATAGGGGGCCAGTGGGCTCCTGCTGTTGTGAATAACCCCGAGCCATTTCTTTGAAGGCCTAATAAATGGCCTCGAGCCATCCTCCCAAGACAGAATACACAGCGAGACTGGAAGGTT
>JAGPOW010000261.1:143783841-143817811 GCA_030014935.1 Caiman crocodilus
CAATAAAAACTTTTTTTCTTTCAAACTTCCAACTGGCATTCGTGTATTGGCTCATGCATGCCGGGCAACGAATTCAGACTTGGGCTGAAGCATAACACTGCTACTTTAAGAAGAAACTGGAGGAGACTGAGCTGGCAGCTAGAAAACAGGCTAACTGCTAAGAAATGGGCACAACCTAGGGGGAGTAACTCTCCCATGAAATAGGGGCAGAGCAGTACACTGCGCCAGGGCAAGCATCTAGGTAACTCAGAAGCAAAGGGCTGCAGGCACCTGTGTTAAGCCCTAGCAGGGAAAGCAGATTGGTTATCGGGCTCAGAAAAGGAACACCAGTGTGTGGCTGTACAGTCATCTGACCAGAAGGACCAGGCCTCAGAAGGCACATTGGCTAGGGATAGACATTCAAAAAGCCTGAGCCTGAGCCTGAATTGATTCAATCTTTGCAGGTTAGTCTAACCTGCCTAAATTGAATCAGTTTGCAACTGTACAAACATTCCCTAGAGCAGCACCCCCTTCTACAGTGCTAAGCTGAGGGAGGGCATGGCCAGGCCCCAGCAGAATGCTCTGATTAGGGAGGGGTTTAAGCCCCCACGCTGTCTGTACTGTCCCAGGCTTTTTCCCACTTGTTGCTCAAGAGGCGGAAGTGTTGTCAGCCCCGAACCCCAGGCTAGCACCTACCCCAAAGGGAGGGTGTACAGGGCATGCACTTGTTGATGATACTGAGCTTTTCAATCTCCCTGTCCTTGATTCTTCATACTGTCTGCCAACCTGACAGGCAAGGGAGCCAGCAGGCAGCTGATAACACAGTGTTTATCAGGCCATCAACAAAACAAAAGCCTCTCTCATTAGTTCAAGCCCTTCTTAAACAGCTTTTTCCAAGGAAGGAAAGGAGGGACATTACCAGCTGACCTGTTCATTAGCTCCAAAAAGCCTTAAGTGGACATTATTCTGCCCGCCTGTCCCAATGAAACTGGAGACACACGCACAGACACACACACACAGAATTATCTAGCATGCCACATGCCTAATGTCTGTGCTATGGGAGATGGGAGGGAGGGAGTGGGGGATCCCTGCTGGAGCTTTGGCTGGGGAGCAGAGGGATGGGGCCAGCCCTACTCTCTGGAGCAGACAGCACAGCCCAGGGCTGCAAAGCTTCTGAGATGTTGTGGGACTCTGGTTTAACTTAAAACAGCAAGGGGTCTGGGACCCAAATAAGTCTGATAGTACAGTCAACCTGGTTTATTTTAAATCAGTTTAAAAATGGCTGAACCTGGCTTATGTGCACTGAACTTATGTTCTGTTACAGGTTTAAACCAGTTTCTGATAACTTAAACCGGTTTATGTATAATGTCTGTACCTAGCCATAGAGCTCCTATGCACATGCAGGGTGGCTGCTCTGACATGCTCTAATGAATCGAGTCTGCTGAAGTGTGGTAAGTACCGTGCTCCAACAGACTTCTGTGTCACGAGTATCAGTGTCCCTGTGCTGAAAAATGGCAGCAGGGCACTTTAAAGCTCATTTGAAGAGCTTTAGTTAAAAGTACCCTGCCGCCATTTTTCAGCACAGGAATGCCAATAAATGTAACATTCTGGACACTTTTAATTAGCGCAGCTCTTGGAGCTGTGCTAATTAAAGCACCACCACCCCGCCTCCCAGAGCATGCCTATAAGCACCCATAAAGACAGTGCCTGAAACCAGGCAGTCAGTCTGGCCCTACAGACTGAGCAAGATGGCTACAAGAGAGGGACTGACTGGCTGATACCTGAGCTGTTCTGGGGACTGCAAGTAAGGAACTGATGGCTTACAGGGAGATATGACCTTGTATGGGGAGGGAGTTTCTTTGTATAGCCAATGAGCTGGTGCTTATGTCCAGCCCCAGAGTGAGGATAGTTTTAGTTATAGCGAGTGAGCTTGCATTTTGATTTAAGGTTTAAGCTGATGGACCAGGAGTGGCTACAAGGAGAGATGAGAAGGCCACAGTGGGGTGCCTGGATGGTTCACTGCAGTTAACCTACAAGGAGGGGAGCTGCCTGAAGGCACAGGGGTGAGCCTGGCCAGGGGTCAGAGCTCAAAACGCAGACTGATGGAAGCCAGAGGGGTTAAAGTCTGAACCTGGAGAAATGAGTGAGGTACTCTGAACTCTGAAAACACGAAGGCCCAGTGCCTAAGAAGGGGCAGGAAACAGGGCCAGGGGTTCAGTAGGAAGGTCCAGCACAGTGGGGCTAGGCTAAGGAGGCCAGCAAGAGGAAAAAGGAGGAAACCGGAAAGGTCAAGTCCCCAACAAGGGCAGAGAAGCCTAAAAGGGGGGCTGATGAGAGTGACTGACCAAAAACATCTGTCAGGCATGGGCAGGGCTGAAGCAGATGGAAGCCATGAATAGCCCTTAAGGTGACAGGTACTCTGGAGAGGGCACAGACAGGCCAGGAGGGCCCCTTAATATTTGAGGGACAGGATGGGGATCAGCTGGGTTCAGGAGGAACTCACCAATGAGCAATAGACAAGGGCTCGCTCAGGGACACTGGGCAGCCTCCCTTTTTCATAACCAAACAATATCAACTAAAGTGTGGCAAGAGAGAGTGGAAAGGGAGGGTACCTAAAGAGTCTGAGCAGGGCAGGAACTGCATGGCCACAAGGGGGCATCATGGCTCCCCCCTCCCCATCCCGCCAGGTCAGGCTTTAAAAAACTGCAAACTACAAACCACAGAAATCATGTTAGGGAAGTAAGACAGGACCATATTTTATCATAGGAACAAGAAGTTAGTGACTGTCAGACTGAGCAAGCAAGAGTAGAGAGGGCACTGAAATGTCTCAATTCCATCAAGTGCGTAAGTACTGTGTGTGAATCTTTGGTTCACTGACACTGAATGCTGATATTGGTAAGTTGGAGGGGGAAGGGAAGAAAGATTATAGTGTTAAAAACACGGGTCTGCAGTACAGCTTCTATGTGACATTCTATTCAGTTTTCTAAGATGGATTTACTTTCTGCCCTTGGTACAATAATGATGCGCACAGCATGGTGATTGTGACAGAACCAATTCCAGATCACACTTTCATTGCAATTAGTGTTGTGCTGTGCTAGGCAAATCGGCTTCAAGCTATTATTTTCAGTTCCTTACACTTTTTACCACATCTTGGTCCCCAACTCTGGTACACTCCAGAAGCTGTGTTCAATGTGCGGAAAAATTTTCTTTGGTGTCCTGCATTTGATACAGTGCTCTACCACTGATGCACATTACAGCAGGATCGTTCCTATACCAATTTCTCTGCATGCAGAAGATGTATGTGAAGATGTGGCCATTAATGAAAATGAGAGCTACTGTACAGGTATAGAATAAAAACACAACAACTCAGATTAAACAAAAATAGAGAGGTGTTATACACACCTATTTCAAAACCATTTAATGGGGAAATGATCATTCCGGGAAAGAATGTCTTTTAAAGTGATGCTGTATTATCAATCATGTTAAATGTACCAAGGAAGCATGTTAGTAAATCCTTCAGGGCAATGCATGCTTAATGAAGCAAAAATATATATTTATATACAAATATACAAACCTATCTGTTATGTTTAACTGGTGACTATGCAAACTGAACATTAGCTTGCTGTCAGAAATAGTAATAACAACTTTTTAAAGTAAAATTGATTCCAGGTATTATATCTGGTGCTGCATTTCTATAAACAGTATCTAGTGCACAGAGCAGGGACTAACAGCAGCTCAGGGTTGCTTTACTCTAGCTGGGAGATTCTTCGTTGATGGAAACATATCTTCATTTAATAATGAGAAAGAGACATGACTTTATTCAAAGGGATACTGCTGCCTTTTCATTTCATGCTCTTTGTTCACTTACACATATATATCTACACTTCATGTTCTGCTGTGGTCAAATAAAAGCAAGGTGGAGAGCATGTTAAATTAGGATGTTCCATGCTTTACTGATCTAAATTACTTGACCACTGAAAACTCAGGGGATTTTATAATGTAGAAAAATAGGCCCGCTCAAATCTACCACAATAAATCTATTTGCTGATATTTGCCTATTTACTTTCCTTTGCTAAATCAGCAGGTGTTAGTTACCTATCAAGAGTTCAGCTATTCAGCACTCTAACCCATTAACTAATCAGTAAGCAAAACAACACTCAACACACAAAAGCTCTGCAGGAAAAAGGATATGATTTCTGTAATCTATATTATACACAGGTTGCCAAATGCATGAACTGGCTACTGATTTAACCTTGTATAAAGAGGTGCGTGGATGACAACAATGTTTTTCTCAAAATTCACAGAGCATATGCCTGAAATACACACCAGTAAGAAACAGGTTTCCAAAGCACCCTCTTTAGCAAACAACACATTTACTCTAGCAACACAGTTTTGCTTGTACAACTATACAGCATTAATGTTTGTGCCATATTGCATGCCATTCTTACTCAAAAAAAGACCCTAACTAAAACCACCATTTAGTCTGAAAGCATTCATTTTTCATCTTAAATCAAAGATAATGTGCAAGCGGATGTTGAGCAAAGCAAACAAAGCACTTTTTAAAAATTATGCAGCTATTAAAAGCATACTGTTACTAAAGTTTAAAAATGTATCCTTTAGACCTCTAAGTCAAAAGCAGTTGAAGTGATAGGCTTTCCATTTTCAGACAAAACCAAGGATTATATAACAACAGTATGCAGCGGTAACAGTTTAGTGGCATTTCTTTCATCCTTGTGATCCAGAAGCTGGACTTTAATTTCAAATGAAAATGCTTTTCAGTGTTGCAGTTATTTAAAAACAACCTCAAAAACACTACTGCGTAGATCTAGTAAAGTGATGTATTTTTGCTTGTGTAGACCTAAAACAATAAATCTGAGTTTGGTGGCCTGACCCACTGAGTTCAGTGAAGGCCAATTCAGATGTCTACTCATACTGCTATAAATATTAATGGTGTATTTGGGGGCCTCTGTGTGATCAGGGCATAAAATAGATGCTAAAGGATGACATGGCAATTGAGAAACTAAATGTACTCTTTGCATCTGTCTTCACTGTGAAAAATGTTAGAGAGATTCCCTCACCAAATCCAACTTCTCTTTAGGGACAACTCAGTGGAGCTGACCCAAATTACGGTTTCAATAGATGAGGTCATAGAGGAAACTGATAAACTAAAGAGAAGCAAATCACCAGGACCTGATGGAATTTATCCTAGGGCCCTGAAGGAAGTCATATCAGAAACTGCTGAGCTCTTAACTGTAGTATGCAAGCTGTCACTAAAAACTGCTTCAGTTCTAGAGGACTGGCAGGTTGCCAATGTGACTCCCATATTTAAAAAAGAGGGGGCCCAGGGAACTAATGGCCAGTGAGCCTAACTTCTGTTCCTGGAAAATTCATCCCTGTGTTGAACAATAATAAAGAATTTTTTAGCACATAGATGAACATTCACTTGCTAGGAAGGAATCAATATGGCTTTGTCAAAGAGAAATTATGCCTCACCAACCTACTAGAGTTCTTTGAGTGTTTCAATAAATAGGTGGGTCGGAGTGATCCAGCTGACTTAATATATCTGGACTTACGAAAAGCCCCTGACAAGGTCTCCCACCACAGACTCTTAATTTAGGAAGTCAAAGGATTACATGGAAAGTCCACTTGTGATTTAGAAATTGGCTTAAAGATAAAAAGAAAAATGTATAAATGGTCGGTTGTCAGGATGCAAAGAAGGAAACAGAGGTTCCCCAGAGATCTGTATTGGGACTGGTGTTGTTTAACATATTTGTAAGTGATGTAGAAAAGAGGGTGACTAGCAAGGTGGCCAAATTTGTGAATGACAAAATTGTTCAAAGTGGTAAAGACAAAGGCAGGCAAAACTGAGTGACTGGGTAACTAAATGGCAAGTGAAATTCAGTGTAGATAAAGGTAAAGTGATGCACCTGGGCAAAAATAACTCAAACTGTATTTCCACTATGATGGACTTTACGATAACTGTTACCACACAGGGAAAGAGATCTGGTAATCATTGTGCATAGCTCACTAAAAACATCAGCTCAGTGCCTAGCAGCCATCAAGAAGCAAAAAAAAGTGTTAGGGATTACTGAGAAAGGAATTGTGAACAAAACATCATTCCCCTTTTTAAGTCCATGGTGCATCCACACCTTGAATACAGTGCCCAGTTCTGATCACCTCAAAAAGGATATAGAAGAACTAGGAAAGGTTAAGAGAAAGGCAACAAGGATGCTTAGTAGTATGGAGGGGCTTCCATATGACAAGAGACTTGAAGCTGGGCCTACTCAGTTTAGAAAAGAGATAATTTAGGGGAGACAGGATAAAGGTTTACAACATAATAAACGGCAATACAGAACTACATAGAGATTTATTAATTACTATCTCTCACAGGATATGTGTGAAGGGGCCTCGGGGAAAGCACATGCCCCCTCTGAGATTGGCCATTACTGAAGCCACTGCTAGTGTCTGGTGGGGGGTAGCAGTGGTGGCTGCCGCGTGCGAGCTCTCCCCCAGCTGGAAATTCCAGTTAATAGAGTGTTCCTGTTACTTGAATGCCAGATAATAGGGATTTTACTGTATTAATCTTACAACTAAGAAAGGAAGTTCTTTTTTATACCATGTGTAATTAGAATGTAGAACTAATTTCCACCAGGTGTTGTGGAAGCTTTGAGTTTAGCCAGGTTCAAAAAGAGACTGGAGAAATCCTTTGGGGGAAAGCAGCAACAATAGAAGTTAGGGATGCAGTCTCTGAATGAGAACTTCCTAGACCTTAAGGCTAGGGACAGAAATTACATAAAAAACAGGTTTAAGTGCTAGGAAAATGGTTCAGATTTGTAACACAACAAAAGTTCAGTGCACATAAACTGCTTTGAAAATGGCTGAAACAGGTTTAAGATCAACCTGGATGGATGTAGTATCAGATTTAACTGATTTAAGTTAAATCAGTTTATTGAACTTCTGTCCCAGATGCCCTCCAAGTTTGAATTAACTCACAGTTCTCTAGCTTCCCAGGATGCTTTGCACCTCTCCCATAATCCTGCCCCCCCCCTACACATGATGGATAGGATAGCTTTACTCCAGTAAAGCAGGGAGGCATGCTGTAGCTCCTCTGGGTTCTGGCCTGGGCCACTGCAGGCACATGGCTGCATTTCTGGAATCAACAATGAATGCCTGTTCACTTGTTTATCAGTTTAATCTATGCAGTTTAAACTAAGCTGCAAAGATTGAACTGATTCAGCCCTGGGCTTTCTGACTGCCTGTACTTAGCCTAAATGCTGAAAGCTGAAAATGAGAGAGGAACAGTGGAAAAAACCCTAGTCATACTCAGTTCACTCTCACTTTCAGTTTCTGCTCTCTGCAACTGTGTAACACAGGATAGTGGGCAAGGTGGACCTGTGATCTGACCCAATAAATGGCCGTTCTTATGTGTTACCTTGTCTTACAATATTTAAGAAAGGAAACAAACGATCCTACTAATAAAGTCCACCCAAAGTACTTTAAGTGGCAGCTTGGTTTTTTAACACTAATAAGTACTTAGTGTACTTTGATAAGCTAATACTTGGAGATGCTGCCATTTCCAATCCTCTCCCCATGCCCCACAACCAATCAAGAAGGAGCCATCCAGAGATCAGAAAATCATTTGAATTTACATGAGGGAGCAGACCTTATTGTCACGCACAGCTTAAACAATATGCCCGACAAGACCCTGTCACCTGTTTTTGCCTGGGGCAGGGGGTCAAACCCGATAATCTGTTTAGGTCCCTTTTGACCCTAAGTACTATGATTCTATAAACATTACATTAAATTAAAATATTAAAATCAACAGCATTTGACACTGATTGGTTCAGGAGCCATATCATCTATCAGTGTTACCTGAAAAGTTGCAGACAAATATACCCTTATCTCAGTTGTAGCAAACACAAACCTATAGTACATACATGAATGATTGCACAGCATAGGCCAGATTCTATTCCCCATTGTAAATGCATGCACTGACTTATTTAGACACCTAAGTATGATCTTGTTCCATCCTGAAAAGCTATTAATAAAAAGGTGGGTGAGTCCTCCTCATCCTCCCTGCTTTTTTGGTGACTCAGTTTTAAGTGTCAGATGATGGTATGTTACAGAAGTAGATGCAATCCTGCATTACAGGATTGGTGTTTCATGTATTGCATTGTTCATGGCTGCAGGAAGGCATACCCAATGCATAAAGTAAAGTAAAAAAATAAATGAAACTGTTAAATTGAAGAGCTACTTCGGGTTCAGAGGCCATGGTCCTCTGAATCTGTCCAATATTCATGAAATTGGAGCAAGAGTAAAGATGACTCTAATCTGGTTGTTATCAGGAGAGAATGACAGCAAATTCCTCTATCCTCCCTTAAGAATGCATGTTAGCCTGATGGTTACAACCCTCATGGTTAGGGCAAGGGATATGGTCTCAATTTCAGCAGAGGAGGGATCTGAACCTAAATACCCTGTATCTTGGATATGTATGCTAAAAACAAACCTCTTAGGTGTAGAAATTACACACAAACCAGTTTAAGTGATCAGAAACTGGTTTACAACTGTAACAGAACAAAAGCTCAGTGCACATAAATCAGTTTCAAAATGTCTGAAATTGGTTAAGATAAACCTCGTTGAATGTAGTATCAGACTTCACTGATTTGGGTCAAATCAGTTTATGAAACTTCTGCCCCAGACTGCTTTCTGGTTCAGATTAAATCACAGCCCCTCCAGCTTCCCAACATGCTTTCCAGCCCTGGACTGGGCTGTGCGGTCTGCTCCAGCAGAGAAAGGTTGGGGGGTAGCAGGGACTGTCATTCCAGGCAAACCCTGGCTCAGGGCAGAGGCCAGGACAGGGGGTTAAACCCACCTTTCCCCAAATACAGAGCTACTCTGCCCTGCTAAATTTACTGAACCTTTCTGCAGGCTGTGACTATGGACTACAAATTCCAGAGTCACCTGGAAGCAGGAAGAGGAAGTGATGAGCAACCCTGCAGAGTCCTGCCTTTGTGATTCAGGACCACAAATCCCAGAGACCCTGGGGGCAGCAGGAAGGGGGAGTGAACACATAGCCCATGCTGGCTATGTGCCAGAGCAGTGTTCTCTAGCACCTCTCCTCCCCCACAGCTTCAGGCCTGAGCCACTGCAGGCATATGGCTATATTTCCTGAATCAAAAGTAAATGTGTATCCATTTTTTTCTCAGTTTAATCTCTGCATCTAGACTAACCTGCAAAGACTGAATCGATTCAGCCTTGGACTTCTTGGCTGTCCATTCATACTTAGCCCTTGTGTTAAAGGGGAATAGGTACCCCCCTCCCTTTTTCTTGCTGTATGACTTTTCCCCCAAACACAGTTATTTAGGGATTTCAACAATACGTGTACAGACAGTTTTGTCTAGAAATGTAATCGCTTTTCTTTGCCAAATAATGTAGTCAAAAAAAAGGAAAGAAAGAAAGAAAGAATAAAAAGAAGAAATCATCCAGCCCTGTACATTAATTACCACACTTAGTTACCACAATGTCAGACATTCGCATACATAAATTCTAGTAGCATTCTCATTAGTGCAAGCAATGATAGAGGGATGGCAGAAGCAGTCAGTATAACTTTCATATCCAGAAATACCCAGCACAATTACAGCACTGTAAGGAGGGTAATAAACAGAATCACTTTGATCCATGCCTCACCTCTCTCTTTCTGTTTTGTTTTTGTTTGTTTGCCTTTTGTTCACTGGATGTGGAACTTCCTGTTCAACTCAGTCATCACGATGAACACATCCTTCAAATACTGTGACAGTTTTCTGGATAATTTCCCCATTTGGATTTCTAGCTGAATCAGTGAGCCAAGTAGGGAGGCTCAGTGTGATTTAAAACTATATGTTAGTTGGTGAGCACGTCAAAGACACTCATGGAGCTTATAAAAGCTGTTAAGAAAGATACTCAAGGAATTTTTATAGAAGAAGTAATATTACTGTATTTTACACACTGAAAAATCCCCTAGAAAGTTTTTTGTTTGTTTGTTTTAATTCTGGTTTGTCCTGAAAGAGCTCTTCATATCTTTTTGAAATTTTGCTTTTAGTAACCTAGGGTTTTAATCAAATTCTTATGCAATGAAGCTATGAAAAACCTTTCTAAAAGAACTCAAACTGAAACCAGGTACAGGTTTCCCTCACTTTATGCAGGTTCTCTATGTGCGACTTTGGTCTTATGCGATGACCCTTTTTATACCAACAATTCGTTATATGTAAGGTAAATTCACTCTTTTGAAATCGGTACGGTGGAAGCCTGCAGTCAGCTGCTTTGTGCGGTGCATTGTGGGAGTGACACCCACCAAAATATAGTCTCCTGTGTGGCGCTGTGCTCCTCGCTTGTTGTCTGCAACACATGTTTCTGTAGTTTCCATCCCCATTACGATAGTGCCCTGTACTTGTGCATACTGTCTGCTGTTGGTGAGTACCAAAATTATCCTGTAAAAGTTGTAGAAATGGATCTGGGAGTCAGCAGAGTTGAAGTCTTGGAACATATCTCTATTTGTTACATTGTAAAGTGAATTCAAGTTATGCGCCATTTTCCAAGAACGCATGTACAGCATAAAGCAAGGGAAACCTGTAAAAACCATGTTCTAGCAAAACACAAGATATCTTTTTAACTTGCCTTTTCCTACAATGATGAGACTCAAAATGGTCCAGCAAAAGATTTTATTCTTTCTTTCTCACATACACCATTCTGTATGCATGCATGTTTGCATAAGGAATGGCATATTTCCTTTGCAAATTGAGCTGTGCCTTGAGGAGTGGAGACTTTAACCCTGAAATATTTTTCTATCTTGAAGTTCTTATAGTAGCATGTAGCCAGCATGGTGACTGGTACCTTTCTAATGTATCACTGGCATGTGTGCAAATGCATGCATGCATGATTGTGCAGAGAAGACAGAGGGATTGAAAAGACGAACATGATGTTCATTTTTAGTTGCTTTTACTATCACTAAAATCAGGGTCTAAGGGTTAATTTCTTCCTATTATTTCTCCCTAACTTGATGTCTTCATGCTTTCTTATCAATTGGCATGCTATAAACAGTAGATAATGACTTGTGAAGGAATAAGCAGCAGTGAAAAAGAAAAAAAAGAACTCACTGAAAAAAATATTTTCATGCAAATCTGAATGGTATCCTTTTATGCACTAATTTAACTTTATTATATTTATTTTATGTATTGGTTTCACATATTATTGTGCCAAGTGTTCCACTGATCACTAGCACTTTCAAAGTCTCAATAACTGGAATGGGGCTTCTTCATTTTTAGTTCATTTTCAGGCAATTTATGAAGTCTTTCAATTCTTGTAATGAATGGTATCACTTCAGTGTTTCAGTGAGACATCTAAAATCCCACTCAATGATTTGAGATCTCATTCACTTAAATCCATTGCTTGAAAGCTCTACTTCTAAACCCATCATTATCCTGCCTCCTCTTTAAAGCTGGTATTGAGAGAACCCACTAATGTCAACCTTCCTACAAACCATTTCCCCACTACGCAGCGAGAATTTCTCAAAATATTTTTTCTGTCTCCTAACGCAAAGCAGCAGCAAAGTGCTAGAAGAGTAATTATATTAACTACTTGTCAATGTCAAAATCTAACTTAGCGTTAAAGATTCATTACCCCTGTATATTGTCAGTGAGGGTGTACCAGTGAGACAAATAGTTTTATAAAAGGCTATATGAAATGCACAGGCTGTAGTAAAGTTATGTAGGTTAGAAGGTGAGTGTAATTTCAGATTTCCCTTTTACATTTATTAAGAAGATGAAAAAGAAAAACTAGAATGGACACATTGGGACAGGCAATAGTTCTGTATTTTGAATGATACCTTTGATGAGAAGTATAAAATAACGATTTTCCTAGCAGATTTCTAGTGAAACTAAATCCACTGTTAACATACCCATGACTGGTAAAGAATACAATATGGTAGGCTAATAATATACTTTAGCAGGATGCTATCCATTCCACCAAGAAAACTTCTAGCCCTAATAGGCTCCAGCAAAAACATCCATTTCTACTGTGTAATACCATTTTTTGTTCCTCACAACTGCCTCATACTTACTATCAAGACAGTCCATTAGCCCAGACTCCACACTGTAGCCATTGATGGATTCTGTGGGGACTAAAGATAAAGAAGCTAGGAGATGGTGGGCAGAGGACATAGGCAGGGAAAGGATGGCAGATACAGAGAGGAAACTAAAGCTGATATTCTAACTTTTTCTAGTCATCTAAGTGGTCTTTCCTTTGTTTTCTATATTGCACTTTGGGTATTCAGGTGCCCAGAAGAATTCTATTCCTGGATGATTAGCCCCATGCACATGGATCACTATGCACTACTGCACAGTTGTGTATACCGAGTATATGCAGTCCTGGCAATATCACGTATGCCCATCATTGTGGACACATAGCTTTCTTAGATGCCTGATATTGGAGGCAGCCAAGAACCATGAGTACCAGATTTAGCATCAGGACTAGGAAGGAAGGTGTGTACATGGGTGTCCATCTCTTTTTTTGCTGCTATAACTGCATGGCTGGGACACTCACCTGAGATGTTAGATACCCTGGATTCTAGGCCCCTGTAAAGCTCCTGACCTACAGCCTGTGTAACATGGCCAACTATGTCAGGCTAGGTCAGGCTTCTATCCTGCAGTTCTTGTAATTGGGTCAGCTACACTTAATAAACTAATCAGAGCCAGCTGACCTCCAGCTCCTTATTTCTGACTGGCTCTGTGGCTGCTTTTAAGGAACTCCTCCAGCTTCTGAGACTTTCTGCACAACTTACTGGTCTCCACAACTTGGGCAACTCTTGTCCTGGTAACTTTTCCAGCTTCTGCCCAAGCATGCATCCAGCCCTTCAGATTCCAAACTTTGGCTTGACCTTGGCTTGCTTCCTGACCCCTGATTCTAGTTGGTCCCCTGGCTTAGTATTTTGTTCCTGACTCTTGGTTTCTAACCCCCTGAAATCCCCAGTTCTACTTCTGGCTCTACCAACTAAGCATAACAGCCCCCAGTAGATTATGATAGCTCTCCTCCAGCAAAGGGGCTTTGAAACTGGGTGTGTCTGAGTTCCCAATACACCACTGAAACCAGCATACCACATGTCAAGCATTACTCTTCTCCAGCACCTTCTAAACCTGAGTCACTAATATAGCCCTCAGGAAGAAAAAAAAAAAAGGCTGAATAACTGTGCAGGAGGGAATTATTTTTTTCCTTATGGGGAGCATGTGCCCAGCCTAGGTCTAGGGGTCCTTCCCTGAGCTACAAGCCTAGGGCTTGTTTTGCCCCTCCTGCCCCATGTATCATCCACACATTTCCCTTTGGGGACTGCCTAAGGGAACAGCTTAAAAAAGGAGTGCCAGAAAACAGGTTAGAACAGAGGTATTCAATGTTTTGGCCCTGTGGGGCCAGTCAGTCTTTGGGATAGGTCCAACATGGGGTTGGCATGTGGGGTCAGCTGATGCGTATGATCCAGCATATGGGGCCATGTCATCTGGTTTGTGGGACTCCTCAGTGGCTCAGAAAATTAGGAGGGGAGGGCAGTGGTAGCATGAATTGCATGGCTTCAAAATTTAGTGCAGGACAAGATTTCAGTTTTAATAGCTGTAGCTTTGGAAGCTGCAACAGTTATTTCTGCTGTTGCTTCCTTGCACCAAATTTCTGCACCTCTAAGAAGCACCATGGGTTGGATGATATGGCCCTGCAGGCTAGAGATTGAGCACCGGTAGGATAGAGAACAACTATCCATGGTATGGCAGAGGGGCAGGTAAAGTACTGTTCTCAGAAGTCAGAGACCCAGGTTGAACATCCTTCCGGCTTCCCTGGTGAGTACCACTTAGCTATTTGGGAAGGGGTCGGGGCAGGACAGTGAGAGGCTGAGCTTACTTTGTTGCTAGTCTATATGACTACATAGTTGCACATAGTCATCCGTGCGTACACGTCTACATATCCAGGAATAGAATTCCTGTGGGCATGTGAACCCTCCAAATGCCCTGTAAATGACCAAAAAATAACAGCCACTTTGATGTCCAAGAAAGAACAGAAGTCAACAGGTCTTCTCAACCATGCACAAGATGATCTATTAGGTTTCTCTGGTCAGTCTATGATTCAGTGGACAATAGTGCAGATAACATGCATGTCTGTCTCTGTGTGTATAAAGGAAACCTATAGGAACTTTCACCTTTTATACACATTTGCTCAAGTCTGAATGCAATTTGGTAATATTTGAACATGGTGTAAATTGAAAACATTTACCTCCATGTTTCTTGCCATTAACATTCAGTGACAACAATGCAGAATGCCTTTTCAACTAATTGATTTATTGGTAGAATTCAATTGACATTTTCAAAAGTGTGCTTTGCAAGTCTCTTGGAAAGTAAAGGAGAAATATCAATTGACTTCTAGTATGAATTGTAGACCAGCATATCCTTCCAACAGCAATTTTAGGTGACATATTGTCCACAAGTGCAAATTTGATATGCAGCTCAAAACACTTATAAGCATATCCTGTAAAACTTCCAATAAAGTAATTTTTTAAATGTTGATTAATAATGCAGGATGAGGCTCTTTAATTATTATGCCATCATTTTCCAGGTGCCAAAAGTTAGCCTTGATCCAATTCAGTTGTGCATTTCAAAAATATTCACCATCCCTGCTGTTTTAATGCATCTCAGGTCTTAGAGCAGCTGAACATTAAAATTATGTCACATTAGAATTTAATTTTGCTAATTGAAAAAATAGCACTGAACAACATTTTTTGTATCTTCTCAGCAAAACTGGTAGTAATAAAAGACAATAATAAATCAGTCCTTCACTCCCCGGTTGTAAATGCTGCAGACACAGCATGTTGACCAACAGTAGGGAGGAAAGACTGATGGCTCATCACTTCTCATATCTTGATAGCCCCACCCCATTCACTGCAGTAAGCAGTAATGATGGGACTATTAAGACCTGCACTTCCTCTTCCTCTCCTTTTCATTCAGAAAAGACTGTCAAGTGTGACACAAGGTATTTAAGTGAGAGGGAGAAGGAAACATGATTGCTGAGGCTCAGAGGTAGAGGAGGAGGAGATTGTGGTAGTCTTGCTGTTGGTGGGAGGAAGGAAAGAAACCATAATGTTGTTAGAAAAGAATATAATTTTAAAGTTAAATTCCATTCAATTTCATCATTTCTACTGGCCCATCTTTTATTGGCTATAAAGATGCTGAAAAATCAGGTAAGGTGGAGGTTAGATACACATACAAGCCAGAGCAGAGCCTTAATAACAAGCCTCTATACTAGCTGTACTGCATGATGACATGAAAATACAGGCTTAGCTCTAATATAAGAAATACAGTAATTTTTCCTTCATTGGTCTATAACAAATGACACCTTATATAAATGAAAGGCTGTTGTTATTGCCAACTTACACCTCCCAATTTTGAATTTTGTTTGGCTCCAGCTACTGTCAACACAACCCCTACTGGCAACATTGATCAGGCACCAGGCATAATATGCATAGTTGTTCCTTTCCAGCCTCATAATCATATTGTCTGATATATCTGGAGAAGTACTGGGAAATTAAAATTGCTTACTGGTGTTTTTACACAAGGCCAATATCCTTGAAAAGAAAATGGACATGTAAAGAAACCTAAAGCTAAAACTATGTCTACTGTACTTCAATTTTTTTCCTAGCCTTTCGATGTGCTGATTTGCTCTATTGTATTAATGGACTTTGTACTTACTCATCAATGCTCTTCACTGTTCAGTTGTAATTAAGGTACTATTGTACTTCAGCTTTACTTGAATAAGTACTTTTGTACTTGTTTGCTTTTCTTAATGTGCTAGCCTTGACACTCAGTTGCGCTGAAAGAGGAGCAAGAGAACCTTGAGGCCTGCTATAAATTACATTGGCTGAATGACTCCAGGGCTAAGGACAGAAGTTACACATAAACTGGTTTAAGTGATCAGAAACTAGTTTCAACCTCTAACAAAACAGAAGTTCAGTGCACATAAACTGGTCTCAAAATGGCCAAAACTAATTTAAGATAAACCTGGTTGAATGAAGTATCAGACTTAATTGATTGAAGGCAAATTGGTTAATGGAACTTCTGTCCCAGACCCCTTCTTGGTTTAAGTTCAATCAGAGCCCCCAACTTCTTAGCATGCTTTGCAGCCCTGGGATGAGCTGTGCTGTCTGCTAGAGAGAGCAGGGCTGGCTTTGCCCCTCTGCACTCTAGCTGGAGCAGGGATGGAGTGTGGCCAGAAGCTGGCCCAACATGGGCCCCTAAGGCAAAGGGCCAAGAAAGGGGTTTATTTCCCCCTCCCACCCTACCCCATTTGGGGTCTGCCTGGCCAGGGCATAGCCACCCCTGTCAGGGTCCCTCCCCACTTGCTGCTCCACCAGCAGGGGCAGAGGTGTGGCCAGATACTTGCTAGCATGGACCTCTGAGGTGTAGGGGGCAGGGAGAGCATTTATTCTCCTCTCCCTCTCCTCTCCCCCCAAAGGACCCCAACCAGGGTCTGCCTGACCAGGCCCCCCATTCACTTGAAGCTGCTGCTGGGGCTGGCCACAGCCCCTGTTGCCTTAGTGGTGAGCTGGGCACTGCCGCCACTGCTCCAGCAGCAAGGGTGGGGGGAAGGACTGGCAGGGGCTGCTTCCCCCTTCTGCTTCCAGGCACACCCCAAATGAGGACCACACAGACCAGGGTGAGAGTTCAAACACCTCCCGAGTCAAACTGCTGGGGCCTGGTCACCCTTCCCCCCTACCCCAGCTCAGCTTCCCTTCTGGCCACGGTGGAAAGGAAGGAATGGTTTGCTCTGTCACCTCCTAGCTTCAGGCCTGAGCCACTGCAGGCAGGTGGCTGCATTTCCAGAATCAAAAGTGAATGTCTATTGACTTGCTTGCTGGTTCAGTCTATGCAGGTTAAAGTAACCTGCAACGATTGAACTGATTCAGGCTCAGGCTTTTTAAATGTCTGTACTTAGCCAGAGAGTGGAAATGGACATCACTTTTCCTGACCTTTTGGCTGCCATAAAAAAATTATATGGCACAGAGGTGAAGCAAATAAATGTCCATACCCTTTGTTGGGCCATAAATGCCCCAAATTTGTGGCAGTGACAAAGGTCATCATAGATTGTGCTGCTTCATTGCAGAAGATGTCTAGTTACTTGTGGTGAAAGAGTATGGGCAGTCAGAGCTGCCCATGTTCTCCTGACACCCTGCATAAGTGCTCCAGAGGTCTGATCCTGTGCAGCTCAGGGGATTCCTTGGCAGGATCAAGCACCACCCCGCTCCCAAGCCCCTTGGAGGGACCCTGACAGGGGCTGCTATGCGCTCCCAGACAGACCCCAGCTGGGGTGGGGTGGGAGGAGAAGCCTGCCCAGCTTTCCCCTCTTATAGAGACTTACCACAGGGAATCTTGGGGCACATCTCAGTAAGTGAGGAAAGCCAGGATTTCCCTGCTTGTAAGATGTACCACTGGGATCTCCTGGCCTTAGTGGCCACTTAGAGATGTGGCCCCAGGTATATATCATGAAGTGGGGAACCTTGGGCTTTCCTTGTTTAAAGATATGCATCGCAGGGAGGCACAGAAGCTGCAGGGTTCCCAGAGCCCTGTGCCTCCACAATGAGACCTAATCCATGTTCCAGGATGACCTGTGCTTCATGTAGAGCCATGGATCAGCACACATCCTGGCACAGGAGCATGGGAAGCATGAGTCAGTGCAGAACCTGAAACAGGTCCCAGTGTGGAGGCACAGGGCATGGGGAACTCCCCAGTTCCTGTGACTCCTTGCTGGGACCCATGCTGAATCATGCTTCACCCAGAGGAATGGATCAGAATGGGTCCTGGCAAAGAAGCTCAGGACAGCAAGGAAGACAGAAAATCCATTGATAAGAAGAACACATCTCCCCTTATTCTGCATCAGGCCCCAAAAACATATGTAGCCCTAATGCAGCTAGAAGGTGACATGTTTTACCTAGTAAAGCAGATCCTAACATGTCCTGCCACAACTGATCCACTTCATCTTAGTGACATCTTTTTCTATCCCAAAGGCCATGGGAGGCTATTTGGACAAAAAGAAGACCCAGAAGACAAACCTTCAATTACACCAGCTGCATCACAGCAGTCATCATGCCTGTGCTACATCTCTGAACGTTTTTCATACCCTGAAGTGGTCTTCCTCTATGGTGACTTCTTGTTAATTCGCTTGGCCACAGACACAAAATTGTCACTGACACAGATTTTCAACTCTCACCTTTAGCAAGTCACAGCAGCTGCAATCAGGTGGGAAACATTAGTTATGGAAACATTTGCTTGATTGCACTGTGTCTGCTAGCAGAGCATTTTCAGATAAGGGTTCACTTCTTTTGAACACCTAATCTTTAATAGTTTGTAGGAGTCTAAATCTAGTGACCTTCAGGGCAGAATGAATCTCTCTTGGTTAGTATTTGATGAACTAATTTGCATTTTACATTTTTGCACCTGAAATGCCTATCTGTCACAGTGATAGGCACTACAGAAGCTGAAACAATTAAGTAAAGCAATCACAGCAGCCTTTTATTTAGCTATTACAATAAATGAAGGCTACTTTCATTATAAAATTCCCCAGCTCTTTGTAATCATACTTGACCCCTAGAAATACATTGTCTGACTCATTTGTAGTCTGAAATATCTTTTTTTTAAAGAAAATGCAGTAAGATTTTATGCCCCCTCTCTTGGGTGTAGAGAGCCAATCATTTGCAAAAGCACAGATTAACATCATATAATTGATTCAATCAGGAGAAAACAAATGACAATGCTGAGCACAGGTTGTATGCAATGCCTTCACCTTCCATTACCACAAATCATTTTTCACAAAATAACTGCAGAAGAAAGGGTTTACATGACAACAGGAATAATAAAAAATCATTTAATGTTCAGATGGAATTCTGACTACCCTCATTAAATAGACTTTGTGCAGTTCCCTGCAAAGATTCGAGGAACCTAATCAACATAATTTCTTACGCTGGCCAAGTGGGTTATCTGTTGGTAAACAGAAAACACAACAGAATGGACCTAGATTTGAGAGTGATTTTACCTGTTGCCGTTTCTCAAATTCTAACTTGATGCGAGACTTGATGCAGTTACAAGTGTCCTGATATGTCTGCTGTAAAGCAAGCTCCATGAGGTGCTTATGATAAGCACCTGCCAGATTTCCACAGATGAAGATGATAACATTTGCCAATATCTAAGGGAATTAAAAAAAAAAGAGTCAAATAAGCAAATTTAGTTTAAAATGTGGTAGCAGAAAATAATCATAAGCAGCAGCAAACACAACGTTTGTACTTATTCTTGTTTGAAATTTATTTTTAGTGGATGTTCACTTTTCAAACCAACCTCATAATTACTGTAGCAAAAGCCCCAGTTAATAACACTTTTTTTCATTTAGGCTCTAGAAAACTGCAAGCTGGTAAACAGCATACTTGCCAGTTTTAATGAGGTTCATATCTCCTAAAAAGAGAGACTGCTTCATGTTCTGTGTCCTATGTGAAGTATTAAATGGGTGCTGGCCTGTTTTAATTGCTGCTAAGTGCCAATCTCTGCTCCTAATAATACAGTTGCAATCTATGTTATTGCTGTACTCCTTCATCAAAACATTTTCTTTATTAGGGAAAAGCATTTTAGGAGTGGAAGGACTTGTGCAAGTGAAGGCCACTGTACCAGGGAATATTAAACTCACTGTCAGTAAAAAAAAAGAAAGCCTCAGAAAGCAAGAATTTAAAAAAGCTTTTAAGGTTCACACCTTATGTTAGTTTGTACAGCTGAAAGGCCAAGTTTGTCTTCAGTAGACACATCATTCTGCAAGATGTGGACAGAGCTTAATCTGTCAACATTCAAAGCTCATGTGTGCACAAGAAGTCAAATGAACACACAAATGATTTGGTGGTAGAACCCTATCTCTGCTTATCAAGTAAATCAATACTGCTGTGTGTAGCACTCTGTTTCAAAAATGGCAGCAGGGTAAGGAGAAAATGAGCTGCTCAGCCCTTTCTTTCTTCTCCAGTGAATTCCAGCTGTGGCAAGGTTCTACCATGTCTTCAAGAGGAGGCTGGACAGATATTTGGTTGGGGTGATAGGACCCTGGCACCCCTTCCTGCCTGGGACAGGGGGTCAGACCTGATGATCTGTTTAGGTCCCTTCCAACCCTAAGCACCATGATATTATAAATGCTCCCAGCAGCCTCATTTTGCCACTCCAGGACAGGAGACCAATCAACTCACCCAAAGGGAAGCTATAAAAGCACCCTGTAAAAGAAACATCTTAAGACAGCTGCAGCACAGTGGAAGAGAGAAGGTCAACCTCTTTATTAGTCAAAGCTTTTACAATACAATTAACACTGGGAGAGCATGTTTGTAATTGGAAGTGGAACACATGACGCAAATACTGTACATATGGCCAGGGCAAGCAACATAAATACAGGACATTTAAAAGAAATACAGATACATTATGATATGAATATGCATGGTTAGGGTAGCCAGAAGGCATTCATTTTGTCATGTAATAACTTCATACAGTGATCATATGATTATGTTTAAGGCATCTTAAGTTTTGGGGGCTTCTACTGTAACTGAAGTTTAAAGACACAAACTTTCTTTCCTCCTCATGGTGTCACTAGAGGGCTGAAACACCTTACAACAACCTTAACTCTTCAATTATGAATTTCTTTAAATTAAAAAACTTCTATACAATATGAACAACCAAACATGAAACCAGAAAAAGAATGTTGCCAAATGCTAGTTTTAATTTTCTGTAAATATGAACAATCCGTCATAAACCATTTTTTACTATACTTTAACAGATACTCACCAATACTTGGCCTGTTTTCTGCCACTCTGGTGTAGCATACAGCAGCCAGAGGATTCTGACAGTTAGGGTGGATTTACAACTGTGTGGTTTTGTAGGGCTAGCACACCACAGATGGAGCATAAAGCCTAATTTATTCCTCTCACTGGTCTATGACATTTCTTATCCTTCTTGTACTTCCTTACACGCCCCTGCCTATAATCCCAAATTCTCTTTCATCCTGTTCTCCCCATTTCCCTATATGCCCCTGTATGCACACAAGAAGATTGCTTTTTACAGAATATCTTTGACCTCACAGTCCTTGCCCTCAAGGGAAACTTGCACAATACCTTTAGAATAGGCCCGAGAACAAAAATGCATAACTACCACCAGACACAAAAAAAGATTAGCCACAGACAATGGTTTTATGGCTCATTGCAATTTACTTGACCCTTCTGCCACTTGTAATCATTTGCTCTACAGGTAATAATCATAGAATAATAGAATCATAGACAATGAGAGTTGGGAGGAAGCTCAGGAGGTCATCTAGTCCAACCCCCTGCTCAAAGCAGAACCGTCCCCAAATAGATCATCCAAACCAGGGCTCTGTCTAGCCAGGTCTTAAAAATCTCTGAGGATGGAGATTGCACAACTGTCCTGGGTAACCTGTTCCAATTATTTCCTACCCTCCCAGTGAAAAAGCTTTTCCTGATATCTAACATAAACGTCCCTTGCTGCAATTTGAGACCATTGCTCCCTGTTCTATCATTTGCCATCCCTGAGAACAGTCTGGCTCCATCCTCTTTGGAACCCTCTTCAGGTAATTGAAGGCTGCTAGCAAATCGCCCCTCAAGATCTTTTCTTCTTTAGACTAAATAATCCCAATTCCCTCAGCATCTCCTCAGAAGTCATGTGCCCCAGCCCTCTAACCATTTCCATTGCTCTCCACTGGACTCTCTCCAATTTGTCCACATCCTTTCTGTAGTGGGGGGCCCAAAACTGGACACAGTACACCAGATGTGGCCTCACCAGTGCTGAATAGAGGAAAATAATCACTTTCCTTGGGGCTCAGTATGCTGTAGCTTTTTTTGCAACACTGTCTCATATTCAGTCCATTGCAACTCCCAGGTCCTTTTCTACAGAGCTCCTGCTTAGTGAATCAGTCCCCAGCCTTTTAATAATGATCCTCTTCCCATTTGAACAGTCTTACTCTTTTACATATTTAGGTTTATCTATTTCAAATGCTCTCTACTTGCTCTGTAACTCCTTTTGAAAAGAGAGGTAGTAAGGCATGTTAGTTTGAAGTCAGATAGAAGACTCCTCCTTGCTCCACAGGTTTATTGCCCACTTCCCTTCCTAAAGCTAAGTACAGACATCCAAGCGCGTTAGGGGGAGGTTAAATTGATTCAAAATAGCTGCCTGATATCAGGTACATCAAGATGGGGGGGGGAGAGCAGGTGCAACCCAAAGGTGGGATGGGGGGCAGGCACAACCCACAAGTGAGGTGGAAGCAGGCACGACCTGTAGGTTTGTGGGGGGGCAAGCACAACCTGTGGGGTGGTAGGGGTGCACATGCAATTTGGGGGTGGTGGTGACAAGTGCAACCTGCAGATGAGGTGGGGTCCCCCCCAATGAACCTACAATCACATCCCTTCTGTCCCTTTCCACACTGGGACTTAATTGCTTGGCTCTGGTGGTGGCAAATACTAATAAAAGTGGCTGCATTTGGAGCTGCTTGTGGAATGCAGGTTGAGAGCATTGGCGGGGAGGGGGGGCGGGAAGAGGAGGAGGAAGGGGCCAGGGGGGTAAAAAAAGAGCTCAGTGTGAAAGGGAAGTGAAAAGAGCAGCCCCAGGGCTGGGCTGTCCCAGCCATGGTGCTGTTCAGGGAAAAATGGGCAGAAGTTCCTTGCACAAGTTTGATCTAAATCAAATGAGGTTGATACTACATCCATTTACATTTATCTTAAACTGGGTTCTGCAATTGTAGACTGGTTTGTGTGCATGGAACTTCTGTTCTGTTACAGGCTTAGACTGATTACTGGTCAATGAGACAGGGTCTGTAAATGTAAGGTAGGCACCAGGATGAGCCAAGTTTAAATTGGGTGGTCATTATGAACCTAATTTAACCTCCTGAATGTCTGTACTTAGCCTAATAGGTCACTTTCATTTGCATAAGGAAGTTAAACAAAAGTAATTGTTCTATCTAGTATTTTCTTAGGCTTTATTTACTTCGTTCCCAGACATGAGGAACAGCATTTTGTGTCGGAAAGCTTGTTTACCATTTCTGCAAACTAGTCCAGTAAAAATATTACCAAACACATCCTGCTTCTCACATATTATTTCAACCATCACACAGTATAAATACAAATACATTATGATATGAATATGCATGGTTAGGGTAGCCAGAAGGCATTCATTTTGTCATGTAATAACTTCACACAGAGATCATGTATGTCAATATACAATGCTACTACTTGTATGCACATATATACATCACTTTGTCTTCCCCAATGCATTTTCACACTACCTTGCACACACAAACATGCACATATCACACGAAACTTGTCCTCTCCCTCTCATCTTCTACATTTCCTTGTTGACATACAGAAACATGCATACACCTTCAACCACAGGGAGGTCAGGTAAATTGTAATGAGCCATAAAACCATTGTCTGGAATTAATCCGCGCACACGTGCGCGCGTGTGTCTAGTAAAGCTATGCATTTTTGTTCTCAGGCCTGTCTTCTGAAGGTATTGTGCAAGTTTCTCTTGAAGACAAGGATTATGAGGTCAAAGATGCAATGATTGTTTAGTTGCCTCCTTCCCTTTGTCCTTCCTCTTGAGTAGATTTTGTACAATGTGTAGTTCTGAAAAGATATTCCTTAGGTTTTAAGTCCACTTTATAACTGAAAATTTATCTGTCAGCAGAGGTTGATTCATATATAATCACCTTCAGAAACACTCATGAAGAATTCATAGAATAATAAAATCACAGAAAATTACGGCTGGAAGAGGTCTTGAGGTCATATATTCCAACCCCCTGGTCAAGGCAAGGTCATCCCTATCTGAACCCTCCTAGACAAATGTATATCTAAGCTGTTCTTACAACTGCATGAACAATCATCTTCTACAACTACCAGACACAATGCCCCAGATTACCATGAACACCGTAACCTGCCATGTGCAAATCAGGTGGATGAGGGCACTTACAGTGTTCTGCCACTGCAAGAAGAGATAGTTTAATACACATTTGAGAGATCCAAGGAAGAATATCATCCCCTCCCACAACTATCCATGCCAGTCAGACCAGGGTAAAACTTTTTCCTAATCCCAGATGTGGTGGTAGGTCATACTTTGAGCAGAGAAGCAAGACCCCCTAACTGCAAACCTCCAGGTTTTTTAGTCCAAGCAGGAATACTGGCATACATACACTACAGTCAATAGCTGATGCTTCTGACACACACACACACACAAACAAACAATGCCTGTAGCGATAAAAGGAGGAAAAAATCCTTCCCAGTTCACTATGGCAACCAACAAAAGCCAGAAGCATGGGAAAGAACCAAACACCCTCCACTGCAACCTTGGGGCAGCAAACACAACTCCACTTCTCACACATTCTAATGGGAGAGCCAGTGCTCCCCTTTCTGTCACCCTATTCTCTCCATAAACTTATTCTGAATTATTTCATCTTCTTTCATAACCAAACTGGTTGTAGAGCTCCGCTTTGTTCTCCTGGTGCAGAGCATGGCCCTCTCCATGTGTTGCAAAGCTTTCAGCATTTCCAAGCAATGCATGTGTTGAGGGTCTCCTGGGCTTCCAACTGATGCTTTTCAACAACATATTTTAGTCACTGTTATTCCCAGATCATCCCAGACCAATGTTTAACCACATCTTAAAAACCTCTAATGAAGAAAGGAGATTCTATGACTTCCTAAGGCAGTCTATTTCAACGCCTCACTCATTCAAAGTAGATGTCATCTCCCATTGTTTTCTGTGGGACTCAGGTTATATCCTGATGCCGCTTGTCAAATTAGCCACCACTTCCCAATATTCCCAAAGACAATGAAAACAGGCAAGATGGAGACAGGACCAATCTAACTGCTAAGCTACAAGGCATAGGGGTGCATGTGTGGGGAGGAGGCAGCAATACTATCTTCTTCTCTGACCAGACTCCAAAAGAAAGGAATTATTCCTATCTCTTTTTTGGAAGAATGATGTTATGCTACTGCCTTCTGAAGAAGGTTCAGGGATATAAACCTCAAGAGAAGGGAGGCATCTAAACTCAGAAGGGGACAGGATTTAAGACACAACCCTGTTCTCAGTCATTTGTATTGGCGAGTTTAAGTGGGTTTATGCTCAGCATGCTGACTTTCATGCATCCTGTTCAGTGGTACTCACAGAAAGACCTTAAGGCCATGTCTGGACAAGTATGGACGTCTGGTTTCCTGGGGACAACTAGCAGCAGGACATGTTGTGCCACTGCTAGCTGTCCCTGGGGAATGCCCATGCCATGCACCCTCTGGCCTGCGGCAGGTTATCCTAGGTGGGGTAGAGGAGGCTGGGGTCAGCAACTGTGCTAGCTCCAACAGACTTACCTGGGGTCCTGGGGACCAGGGAAGCTGCAGCCATGTCGGTCCTGGCTGACAATTGGAGTATGGCTCGGCCATCCAGGTTTTGGGTGACGTGTGCTGCCTCTGCATGTGCTGTGCCATTTTCTGTGTGGGTTTTTTTGACCCTGGAATTTCTGGACCTTGCGCTCATCTGGACATGACATAGGTGTCTAAACTGGGGCTGTGGATTCTTCTCAGGGACCAGACATAGAGAATACAGAGCCTTTAGACTGTGATCTTTTGCATCATGTTTTCCTACTGGACTACTAGACAGTGTGCCTAAAAATATAATTGCAAATCAGAGATGGTGAGGTACTCAGATTCTACTGTCAAGGTGGCCATGCAGATTCCCAAAAGAATTACTAGAAAGATTTATCCAAGCTCCAGACTTTTTATTACCTTTAGGTTCTCTTTCTTTTCACAACTTCCTCTCCCCCATCCTGAGACAAGTCTGCATGAAACTTATTACATAAAACATAGTCTTTGGATAAAATCAGATCCCAGTGTCAGTGCAGGTTTTAATGCTATTGCATCTACAAACTTTTGCTGACTTAAACACAAATTTAGAGCCACTCTCAACCAAAATGACAAGTCACAGCGGGCACTTAAGTATGCAGTATTATATTTATGTTCCTCCATGTGAAGAGAAAATTGCCTGTACAAAGGAAAAAAAATATTTCATCTCGATTCTTCCATTTCCTTTTGAAAGGTACCTAGAGTAGTATTCCGTTTTTCTCCTGGTCATCTAAGTATTTACTTTTAGAAGTTAACAGGGCATTTTTTGGTACTTACACATACTTGAGTGTCTAGGGCATGCAACTGAGAATCTGGGTTTCTTGGGCCTCCTCATCCATTGAGATTTCAATGTGATTCTCTTCAACTTCCCAGAATAACAATGTAATCATCCTATCACAAGTCAGCCATCATCCATGTCCTTCTCTGATGCTCCTTTTGAAGCATTTTTCCAAGGACTGCATTAGTGGCTCAGCTACAAAAGAAGCATGGAAAAATATGTGGATAATGACCTAGGCTAAGTCTGGTAATCACAGCTTCTGGCCAACTCTATTTTCAGGTATCTAAGTCAACTATGCATTTACAAAGGGCATGTTATGACTGCTACTGTGTGTCCTCATTCTACGTGACTATGCAGTTGTGGCAATTAGGCCATGCATGCAAGGCTACATGTCCAGTAATAAAATACCCCTGGAGGCATAAATACCAAAAAAATGCCTCCAGACATCCAAAAAGGAGCCATTCAGACAATGAGGAAAGAATAGAATACCCTCTCCCTACCTCTCCACCCGCCAACACACACTTTGTAACAAAAGAAAATAAGAAATTATCTACAAGAAAAACAGGAGATGAAATGACAAAATTGCTTCTATTTTACATACTTGGTATTTTCAGCACAAATCTATGTGCATACTCTTATTTTAAATTAAGACCATCTTACTGTATTTTGATTTAACAATTCAAAAAGACTTTATTACAAATGAACTGCTAGAAGAATGTCAGTTAAGAAGTGAACATTGTGTGTTTTCGTATGTAATTCATTCAGAAATGCAGGCAAGTTTAGTGTAAGAGGAACTGTATGCATATAATGTATTGATATAACAAATGTCACAACAAATTACTGTGTGCATCCAAAGATAAATATTCATGTAATTCTTGTATAATATCTCCCTAGCGTATTAAGCTAACTCCCACTTTAAGTACAGTGACACCATATCCGTGATCTTTAAAATGCTGCAATTGCAACTTAATTGTATACTATTTATAATACAGCAAACACCATACATCTTCATGGCAGGCAGTTAGAATTAGAATGGCTGTCTGAACTGCAGTAGCTCTGGCGTTTTGAAAACCTGCAGTCAGCATGGATCTCATTCCAAAACATTTTCCAGTGCTGCTCCTCCAGTCAGAGTTTAGGTCCCCTGTGCAGTGACCTTGGGCCTGGATTCAGTCTCTGGCCCTGGCACTAAGACATGTCTACTCAGTAATGTACCATCCCTGCCAGAAGTAGCCTCAACTACATCATGCTATTCTTAGCAGGCTGCCTTCTAGCCTGGACACAGGATAACCATGTTGTACCACACTCTAGGCTGGCTAATTATTACTGCTGAGCAACAGAGCCAATTAGCCACAAGCTAATTAGCTCACCATGGCACTATGCTCTGAGTCAGTAGGCAGCATATTCAGAGCAGAGTGCTGGGTGTTTGATGGAGCTTTTGCCAAGGATAGACAGATTATTGTGTAAACATGGCCTATGCTTAAACAAGAGGAAAGGTAGGCTGGATGGGTGGAGGTGGTCCGGCAACCAAAATAGGATCCAAATTGTGGCCTGGTCCCCTCTTATTATGGATATCATATTGAGGATCAGAGGGAACCATGGAAAGAGACAGATCGGGTCCTGAGACTATCACAAAGCAGGGCAACTGACAGGGCTCCTGTTCCCCTTCAGCAGAAAGCCCTATATTTGCATTCTCTGCTATGGCAAGTGGCTTATGATTAGGATTTCCCAGTACTGGAATATGGGACCTATGATGGATTTCACCAGTAAGCATTCATTATTGTTGTCACAAACCCATCTGCAGGGTATCCTTGGAGCCCTGAGTTTCTCCCTTGTCCTGTTGCTTAACCCAAGATATAGACCAAAGTTTGACCTGGGATAACTCCTTATCCCCTCAAGCCTCAACTCCACTGCCCTTATACCTGACCCCACAGCTGCAACAGGGGAATAGCTGTCAGCTCCAGGTGGCTATCCCTCAGGTTGTGGAAGAATTTTAAATAATCCTTTCCACAGAATGGGCTAGCCTGAAATGTCCTGTATCCTGTGACCCCTCTTTAGTCTCAGTAATCAATGAGGAGATAAAACAATGAGATTTATTATACAGGAGAAAAGAATTATACAAGAAAAACTGACCATATAGTTTGAAGGCAGACCAAAAAGACAAGTATATTTCCTTACCCTCTCTTCTGCCTACAACCTAATCATTTAATACAGTCCTGCCAATATTTGAAAAAAACAAACAAACAGCCTTCCTGCCAGCCCTGACTGCTGGGGGCTTGAACTCCCTCTCTCAAATCTAGACAAATCCAAAGACCATGACTAGCTACTAGATACCCCCTAAATACTTCCAAACTCTACCCCTCCCTCTTCCCATATCTTCATTTGCCCAATTACTCATATGTTTTAGATACCTCTAGAAATTTCTTTCCTCCTTGGCACCTGGACTTTTTTCAGCTAAAGGACCATTACTGTGACATTCCTTTGCTGTTGGGAGGTTGCTTTTCCTATTACCAGCTGACAATCCCTCCAGTGCTTCCCCCCAAAATAGTTTTTCCTGCCTGTGTTTGGGAGTGGCAATTATCCTTACCTTAGTAACACAACAGCAAGAGATACTTAACAATTTTGCCTAGTCTTTTTTCCTTAAGTATGTATCCCTCAGTTCATTTGATTAAACTATGTCCAAAATCTTTAATATACATACAGACCACATAATGTAATATATACAATGATAGCAACAATATAATGGGTATATAACACTGGTTTTCCAATGAGACCACACATACTGTATCAGTAAATCAAACACAAGAGAACCTCCATGTCACCCCATGAAACCCACAAATGATAGGGGGGAGGGGTTGCAACAACTATGTCCCCACTGAAAAAGTCCACAGTGTGGTCTATGGCTTCCAGAAGATGCAGAGCTTGTGTTGGTGGCACCATTCCCAAAAGCTGAGGGCTTTGCAAGAAGGAAACAACCATAGTAATAGCCCCCATGCACCAACAGGGGTCAGCAGCAGGCCACTGGGCTACCCAAAACAGGCCTATATTCCTAGACAGGTAGTAGCTACTATCCTGTATATAAGTTGCACTCAATACCAACTGGCTCTGGAACCATAGGAACAATTAGTCATTGCTACTCAAGGAGACACAACTGCAGATACACTTATAGGTGTATTCTGGAAATGTATCCTGGTTGGTTAATCTGTAATAGTACTAGAATTATTTGCTTCACTACAATGTAGCACTTGTACATGATTGGTTGGTACATGTGTGTCATTATCCATTACTGCAATAAAGACATAACCAATAAATATAGTTAAAAAAAAAAGGTCAATAGAAATTTCTACAAAAACCCACAGGAAGAGACAGCTGAAGAGACATTTGCAGCATAGCCACTGTGGTCTATCACTACTCTATGCAGAACAGCCACTAATAAGGAACATAATCACTCTGCTTGTCAGTTCCCATGTAGTTAGTTGCTTGATAGCAGTAGAATACTGAGAGTTGATATTTTTTACTTCTCTTAGTGATGAAAGGGGAGTAATGTTTATTCATTTAAGCAGCTATTCCCGACAGGACTGGCATGCTGAATATGAAAACAGTATCAGCAAACAAATAACGATTCGGTGTGACACCATGAGCAGCAAAAACATCCTGAGTTAAGAAGGGCAATTTTCTAACCTGCATTAACGAAGGACCTTAGACCCAGTGTTTTGATGCAAGAACTAAGATTTTTGGGCTAATGGAAAGGGGAAACTACACGAACTTTCTTTCTGAGGAATACTTCTAGTATTAAAAATAAGAACTATTACACACACACACACACACACACACACACAGAGTAACAAAAGCATTTTTACTAGAACTATATGAAGCTTCGATCACTGATTCGATTTGGTGGAGCTTCGACCCAATTTGGCAGCTGAATCTCTGAATCCAAATCAAATCAGGAGACCGTTTAATCTCTGTGAATCTAATTGGAACCATCCAAATTGATTTGGAGAGATTTGGAGAGTTTTCATGATTCAGACATAGACACAGTTTTAAATGTTTTTTCTACATACCTCAAGGTACCAGGTGGCTTGTAAATGCTGAGATGCTGGGGCAGATGAAGCATCCCAGGAGAGCATGGGGAGGGGTCCCCAGTGTGCTCCCCGATGGACCCAGAAGTAAACTAGAAGCACTTCCAGTTCACTTCTGGGTCTGCTGGGGAGCACTGGGCACCCCCTCACCTCCCGGATCAGTGACTGGTGGTGCCTCCTGGGGGACTGGAGGAGGGGGCACCTGGGGTACTCGTGCAGCTGATTGCCAAGCTGGGGCAGTGCAGAGGAAAGGTCCCCTGCATGCTCAGTGGCAGACCCAGAAATGGACTAGAAGTATTTCCAGTCCACTTCCGGGTTCGCCGCCAAGCACACAGGGGGCTCCCCGTGCTCCTGTGGGATGTTCCATCCACCCCAGCATCACAACATTCACAAGCCGCACCTCGTACCTCAAGGTATGTAGAAAAAATATTTGGTCAAATCACTATGGCTGAATCACGGGTTCTGTGACTCAGCATCGAATCTTCAGATTCTGATTCAGCCGAATCAAATTGGGACAGCAACTCGAATCAACTAGTCGAATCACTGTCACCGAGTCAGGCCAAATCTGAATCCGAATTGAATATGGCCCATTTCGCACACCCCTAGTTTTTACCTGTCACAAATGTGAATAGTTTCTTCACAATACAGATGATTCAAAGTACATCACAAGCAATATTTAGTTCTTAACCTCTGGCAGGCTTAAGGTCTCAGATCTTACAATAGGGCTAGAAACAGGAAGTTTGTAACTTTGAAGTACAAGTAATCCTGGTTTTCAAGAAGATAAAGTGTTTTGTTTCTAAGACTCTAAAATGACAAGCTCCTTAAGAGCAAGTTTAGGCCAGGTGGAAATCTGTATAAAATGGGATCTATGTTCACACTGCTGCATGCCTATAGCATGGTGAAGGTGTATTTTTGCATAAGCCTCATTCTAAACATAAAATGATCAGGAGTGCCTAAAAAACAAGGATTATAACACTATAATTTAGCAAACAAGTACATTTTCCAGCAATTCTAAATGTCTGAAATGTGTTCTCAGGCTAAGTGTTATGCAGATAGTAAAAAGTTTTTAGGAATAAAATGAAGAAATAAAGCTAGGTACATATTGCATGACATTGGCACACAATATAAATATAACAAAAATATGAAACTGATACTATTATAGATGGAGTCAGTAATAATGTCCAATGGAATTGTCATGGAAGAATTATTGTTCAAGTGCTGCTGAGAACTTACAGGCACAACTTTTGTTTTGTTCAGCTTCAGCTTAAAAAAAATCATGGGGTATCCATTGCAAAAGATCCTGAATATGACTAGTCAAAATCAAGCTCACACTGGGATCACTGGATAAAAGTGTGAAGTATGGGAGTATCATTTGCATAGCTATAAAAAAAGTGACAGTTCATATGACTGACTCAACTGAAGCATGGAAATAGTAAAATGAAGAGCCCCAAAACAGACCTATTAAGAAACACAAGTAAAAGGAGCCAAAATCAACCTCTATTGACCTTAAGATGCTTTTTCAGAATTGTATGAAATATGATTTAAACCCTGTCACAGCTGTGCCATGCAGCCTGACATGAACTCTGAATGTGAGAAAAGAACACTGTGTTCTACAGTTTCCATGGTCATAGAAAGATCTAATAACAGCAAATGGGACAAGAAACCTTTGTAGTGCAACCATTAATAAATTGCTATATGCCCTTTGCAATGGTGTTTCTATAATACAGTACAAAGAACACACAGACAATGAAATCAGCAGTTCAAGAATGTGGACAACAAAGTGTCAACTAGTATGGTACAGGGCTGCTCTGAGGCTGAGCAAAACCTGCTGGAACAAACATCAAGATAACTACATGGGAAGTCTCTGGCTTCTCATCTTCCCCTGAAGTGCTCTTCTGCTATCTGGGACTCCTAAGCAATCTGACCTAGGAGCTAGAAAAGTGATTAGGAGTGCTTTAGAGTCAGTCCAAAGAAAGACATTCAAGACTGCTCCCAAGCAGCCATCACAAATTATTGCAAAAATTCTGCCATGTGACTGAAGACCAAGGAGTTCATTATTTGATTCCCACTTCCACCCTTCCATTTGGCTGGCTTGCACCTAGGAAGCAGTGACCTGTTTCCAGCACTGGAAGATTGCTGGTTTCCTGCTTCTGATACTATATTTCCCACTTCCTTTTCCAATGTTCTTAACAGAAGTATGAATGCAAAGGGGAAGATGATATATCCACATAATACAGATTATATTTGTCTTTCCTGAGCAAAAAAGTCAGGAGTGGGACTGGATGTAAATGGCCCAGGGATAAAGGGGCCACAATCACAGCTAACTGAGTTTTCTTGTGTGACCCTGTTGCTACCGCGTGACATTCTCTCTACAGTGCTTATTTACATACCGCTATTGGCATGCAAGGTTGGATTATCCATGCATTCTCTATAGGTATGCATGGGTGAGGGAGTGAAAAAAAACAAAACTTTTGTGTTTGTTTTGACCAGAATAGCATGCTTTGACTACTTTTAACATTTTGAATATAAAAGACCAGGCAAATCAGGTTGCTGTGCACTGGACCTGAATTCTAAAATTGTAAAGTTCATAATGTGACTGATACAAGAGAAAGATAAGTAAGTGTAGCTGAGAGGTCAGTGCTCACCACTGCTTGTGTGGAAGTCTAGGGTGAAGGGACTTATAGAGAGAGAAGCCCAAGAGAGGGAAGAGAGGTACCACACTGGAGCTTTCCTAGGGAGATGGTACTGAATTTCACCAGCCACCTATAAAGGGATAAGTGCTGATGATGTACATTAGTGGGTTCAGTCTAAGCCTGTTACTCACTTGGTGCTAAAAAACTGACGTCCTTAGGGTATTAGCAGCTAGAAGCCTATACCTGCCAGATCCTGGAAGAGCTGTGATTGCATCTACAAAAGCTGGGTTTCCTCTGCAACCAGAAGAGGAGTGATGCTTTCCAGCAGTGGTGGAAAGTGATGAGGAGCAGCATGCCCCAGTAGCAGTGAAAAATGGCAACACAATGGCAGTGGTGAGGCAAGGGAAATCTTGGGCTAAGACCTACACTAGCTCTACTTACTATACCAGTGGTCACCAACCAGTGGATCTCAATCCACTGGTAGATCTTGGAGCCTCGAGGTAGATTTCAGAGCCTCTTGGAGTTCACCCGAGGCTGGAGTAGAGGCTAAGTGCCTATGTGCATGTATGATTGCCCCAGCACAGCAGGTCAGTCCAGGGGGTAGAGAAGGGACAGCAGGGCTAGATCGAGGCCTCCACAGTGTAATACAGTGCTGCAGAGGCAGGAGCAGGAGTAAGTTGAGTGGAGCCCTGCTTGAGTGGGACTTACCTGCTGGGGATGTGTGCCCCAAATATTTTTCTCTCCCTCTGCCTCGATCTGCCCCTGCGTTCCCTTCCCATAGACTTACCTGCTGGGTGGTGGGGGTGGGGAGGATGGTGTGGAAGCAGTGTTCAGTAGATCTTGGTTTGCTTTCAAATGTCAAAGCTGATCTCTTACTTAAAAGGTTGGAGACAACTGGACTACACTATTCACCCTGTCAGGGACTAAAAGAGAACTCTTTTGATCAGGTCACCAAATCGTTAGACGCAGGGGTTGCTGTGGATGTGGTCTTTCTGGACTTCCGGAAGGCTTTCGACACTGTTTCTCACCCTGTTCTCAT
>JAGPOW010000261.1:143817911-143852975 GCA_030014935.1 Caiman crocodilus
TGCTGGGGTCATCTGACCCTGGTGCTCTTTCCTGCCAAGGCAGGGGGTCGGACTAGATGATCTGCCCAGGTCCCTTCCGACTCTAGACACTATGAAACTCTGAAACTATGAAACTCTGAACCTATTGACTGCTGAAATGTTAACAGTGGGTTGAGGTGGGCTACTGATTATTAAGAGTTTCTTAAATTTGTTTGCCATCCCAACCCTCTTTCACCCATTAATGCACCCAATTATAGTTTGATATTGCTTGTGAGTGGGGAAGTTTGTTCACACTGGAATGCCCAGGAAGAAGTTATTTTTCCCAGGTTTCTAGCGGGGGCTTGAGCCATGGTAATCAATTTATATAAAATTTGACTTGAGCCAAGATAATCTATTTGCTGCCATCTGGTGCTTGGCAGAAGGGTTACACTTGTTTAAAAACATCTGTTTCAAGTTTGCACCATCAGGAGATATAACAGGGTCCTTGCTCCAGGGGTGGCCATCCAGGCCCTGGAGTTCCCTCTTAGCCCTTGTCCTCACTGCCTCTCTGGCAAAATTCCCCTTCTCTTGCCTACCACACCTTGATGATATTAACTTCTAAAAAATGAGAGGCTGCTCCGGGACATCCCAAGCCTGATATCATTTTCACGATCACCAGATACCCATGGTCACTGCCTTAGGGGCTAATTGCATGGCTCCATCCACCATGCCCCGTGCCTCACAGAGTTATCATTTCCTGATATCACCCACCCCTCCTGGACTATGGGCTCCCAGCCAGAGTCCATGGTCTTCTTGGGTATAGGCTCCTTACCCACCTTGGTCTCTGGCTGTGTCCCCCAGACCTTGGCCCCTCTCTCTGGGCCTTGACCCTACTCCTAGTCCAGGTGGTACTTCTGGGCTCTCCTGGCCCTGACAGCCCCTGTCTGTGGCCCTCCTTGGCCTTTGGCCCCTCCTTCGACCCTGGCCCCATTCCCAGACCTTTGAGGCCCCTCCTCATCACCCCTCCTGGGCTGCAGTGTTCTAGACTCTCTGGCACTTGTGATGCTCGCTCTTTTCAGGCTCCAGCTCTCTCAGCACCCAGCTCCTAGGCCCTCTGGTCCCACTTTCAGCCCCTCTCTGGTCTCCTGGATTCTTTACTACACGCCTACAGATCTCCTCCACCTCATAGTCCCTTCTCAAATCTCCAGAGCTTGCCCCCAGCTCAGAGGTTAATATGTTAAGGCAGAAGCCCTGCTGTAAGCCTTCATCCAGAAGTTCCTCCCCCTGTGGCTACCATAGCTAGGCTGGCTGATCAGCTCAGGCCCTGGGTTTATGTGCCTCAAGCCCAGCCCCTTCCTGGTTAGATGACTCCATAATTAGCCCCCACCACTTCTGCAAGCTGTTCCCCAGGCAGTCTGCTAGCTCTTAAAGTAGCACCAAGCTTTCTGCTCACAGGTTAGTTAGGGATTTTCCTTAAAATTATATTTAGTGGTGGATTTGTTTTAAGACACCAAGGATAACAGGGTGAGAACATTCTCCATTCCATCATGAAGATGGCAATCTTCTCTGGTACAGGGACAGAGGCCTTTGTGACTTCTTTGTGAAGGATTAATGCAATTGAAGAATATGTATGAAGAGAGCAGTGGGATGGCCAGCTGGGTCAGTTATCTGTTTGAAAAGGGGGGGTCTAAACAGATTTTGAAGGACACTGTAGACCCCAGGAAACTGAAAAGGAGGGAATCACAATATTTGTGGCTAGCACAGTATTTTCAGTATTTTAACTTGTGTCTTGACCTTTTTTTTTTTTTAAATTGTTTCATATGGAGATATGCTTTTTGCACAGATGCAGTAGAAGGCCTATTACAATTCTTGGAGGGAATTCCCCTTCTGTTCTTTTTAATGTATCTAACTTGTTTTTCCTATTTTATTTGGGGGGGAATTTTTGAATATATGTGTTACTAGTCACCAGTTTATGCTGCATTTGGTACATACAAAATGTTTCCCAGAACAGTGCTGCTACCCTGCCACATCCCTGGTTCTGGGTGCTGCTAATGTACCATTCTTCATGACAATAAAGCAAACCACAGTGTTTGCACAGGATTAATTCAACTTAAATTAAAACACTAAACTATGTGCAGGTCAGGTGTTACAGTTTTATAATAATTTCTTCCTATGTATCAATTTCTCTGACTAATCATGAGGTGTCAGTCGGAAAAAAAAATGCAACTGAAAGAGTAATCACTGCTTGGCAAACAAAAATGACCATATGTTTGTTTGGTTTTTTTCTGACTGGGTTCTTGGAGTCACAAGCAGGATATACTATATTTACTCAATACAAACTGAGGTTTTTCCACCAACCGGAATGTGGGATAAAGCTCCTTGTCTTACACTTGCAAACAAGGAAACCTCATTAAATACATCATCTACCATTAAACTAGAGCAAAAGCAGTATGTGCACTGCAATAGAAACCAACTATAAAGTTGATTAAATGCAGCCAACATGGATCATGACAATAAAACGTATGGACAAACATACTGATACATATTATCACTATTTTTTTTTAATTTCATGTTGTAGGCCTAGTCAACCAGATTAGTTCTGAATTCTATCAAATGAGTAGAGCTCAATAGTTCAAGTCTGTGTGGTGCTACCACTGGCAAGTATCCTGTCTCCCAGACTCTCCAAATTGGGGCTTTAGATACTCCTGATACATGGGAGGCATCCTAGATGCAAGACCCATGCCTGGAGACCTTGGAGTTCAAATGCCCCTAATCAAAAATCTAAAGTAGCAAGCTAAAAGAAAAGACAAAGAGCAATCCCCCTCACCGTAAGTTGTATAGCCAATATCCTTGCATTTAGAGACATTTGTATAGTCTTGCAAGAGTCAGCCTGCCTGCACTGTAAGGGCCAGGAGTTAACTTTCTAACTACACCAAGTCATCCAAGGCTGAGGAAAAGGGTATCTCCTCTGTAAGGTAAATAAAACTACCAAGGCTGAAAACTACCTGGTTAGTCATGGTATTTCCCCTGCCAGGTAAGTATCACAAGGATAGGTTAGTGCAGCTCAGCTAAATAGGATATACACTAGTGTCAATTGAGACCAGTACTCATCAATACTGACGCTTTTCCAAGTCATGGTGAGCTACACTGCATATATTTCATAAACTTTGACTTCCTCTTCACTGCAGTGGGTTTGCTTTGCCTTTTTGTCCCCATTTCCAATCATTCCTGTTTCTTCACCAGCCTTAAATTGTCTCAAAAACATCACCAGATAGGGCCCCAAAAAGTCCACCCGGGATCTCTCTGTCACTCTCTCTCTCAACCTGCTGCATATAAATTAGTGAGTCCCTGTCCTCCATGAGGTGGAAGCAGACCGGATTGCCCTGTACTTGATCTGCATATAATTTTTTGCAGGATCCAAAGACTCATGACAAGAACATCCAGTTCCAGTCATGAGTGGGGGACTAATTAGCATATGGATCCTTTGTGTGGGAGGGGTGGGGGAGGAGTATCTGCAGTATACATATATACTGAGCAGTGCTGAGCTGTGGGGTCACCATTTCTTGAAATGCTGCTGACTCCACTAGGGTCCAGCCCAATGAATTATATAGCAAATCATAAACTTTTGGCTTTGGACTAATATCACACATCCTGGTTATGTCCACATGTACAATTACAGCACCTGAATAAACTGCAGAGCTTATTTCTCTGGAGTCAATTGTTCCTGGTAGCACTGTTTGAACATGCACCCAGGAGCAAATAACTTGAGCAATAAGCTCTGCAGTTTATTCAGATGCCACACGTGAAGCCCAGTTGCAGCAGCCCGGGCTGGCAGAGGGTCCCAGGGGAAGCCCCTACACTCATGCCCCTGCACCCTCCTGCCTCAACCAGCATCTACACATGTGTTGTGGTAGAGTAAGTAATTCTGCCATAGGATAGTACTTGTATGTGGCAGCACTAACCTATGGTGGATTTAATTTATTTACTCTGACCTAATAGCTCTGCATGTGTAGACCAGTGACACTTTACTACGCAGTTAATTAGGCAGCTCTACAGTAAGCATCTCATGTAGATGTGCCCAGGCTGTGGCACAATAAAAAATTAGTCTATGTCTCCAGGGTCCCAGACTAGCCTCCTAACCACTTGATCATTCATGATGACTTGTGTTCAGGCTCTTTTGGATCCTAGTGAAGCTGTGTGCGCCTCCCCTGCAGGATGCTTTTTAGATTGCTGTTTCGCACTCCAGCAATTTTGCTAAACAGTGAAATAAAAATCAGAAAGATCTGCCAGGTATCTGACTTTCTGCCTGAGTTTTGAAACAAAATGACACAGTTAAATAGATCTGTCTCACTAGAGTGACTGGAGTGTCAATGCAAGTCTCCATTAGAGTGCCACTAAATTTAATTGAGGAGCTGGAAGAAATCTTGTAATGTGCTAGTGATCTATAAGGTGGCTGTTCAAATGTAGTGGTATGATGTGCCAGCATGGCTAACAATTATACTGCATTTTTAAAATTCTTGTAAGAATTAAATCAACCTATTAAGCTATGTGTGCTTCGTGTACGATGCAGGCAGTACTATGATATTTTAAAAAATGAGGAATTATAAAGTGCAAAACAGGGTGTTGATTTTGAAGGACAAATGATCTGTAAAATATCTCATCTCCCACTGCTGAACTACTGAAGAGAAAAATCAAAGCTCTCTAGAGACTCAGAGTACTGCTCATTTCCATAATTGGCCTGCTCCCACTTAGTGAGTTATTTTGCAGCCATGTTTTCTTCTTACCCACTTTGTTCTTCTCCCACATGTAATTCCTGATAGAATAGAGATATTACAAAAATAAAACCTTTTATGCAATTAATGGCAACATAGTGATCAGGTAGTATGTTTTCTTTGCACTGCAGTCCAAAAGATCTTACATATCTTCTTGTAATATAACAAGATACTCTCAAGAGATTAAGGAGCTGGTGAATGTCATGAGAATACATGTAATTAGAACCTTGTTAGAGTGAAGTAGTACTCAAAACTGTCAACCTCATTCCTGTTATCAACTTTCACTTGAAAGTGATTATTAGTGCTTTGAGAATGATAGAGTTGGCTTAGGAAGGAAAAGAAATGAGGAGGAGTACTTTAATCCCCGAGTCTTGTCTTTCATAAGAAAATGAACCACTGTTGGAAATGGTTTTCGGCAATAAGGCTCCATCCTGAATAGTTATTGGAAATGGTTTAAACAATGGATGAGAGCAAAGCACTGATCACTTTTGGAAATCCCATAAATAAATATTAATATTCTTTACAGTATCATTTTATAAAGCATTATGGCACTGTAATATTAAAAACAGTTTGGAATATACTATGTTAGCATTTGCCGCTTGGTGTGCTATTTTCACCCTCTGGGAACCCCTCTGATGAAAATTATTTTTGGGGACAGTTCAGCTTTTTACTATTGGCAAGATTGGGAACAATTTGAAGGCAACTTCTATTTTTCTTTCATTGCATTGGACTTTCAATTACTTCTGCCTAGCTAAAGTGATTTGAGGACCCCTGCATTGCCTGTTCTGATCACTGTATTTGAAACTGTTTTTAAGGTCACTTTCTTTGAAACTTGCTTATTAGCCTGTCTTCAAGATTACAGTAACTCCTTCCAATAAACCAGTTACATAGTACAACTGGAATTACAAGGAACAATTGGATGCTAAAATAGGTCAACAAGAGGCAACATGAACTCATGTTCTCTTTAGCACTAAAATACTTTGTCGTGTCCCACCAAACCCAAGCAGACACCATACAAATACTGGAGCAAAAGTAGCCCATTGTGTATACTAAAACAGAGCAGTCCAACTGGCAGACTGCAAGGCGTTATTATGCAGCCCCCAGGCTCTCACCCAACCACCGCTCTTCCTATCACTCTGGCTGCAGTAGCAGCTGTAGTCCCTAAGGCTCCCTGCTCCCTCCTTCAGTTCCCACTTCTTGCCTTCAGCCAAGAGGGAAGGGCAGCATAGCAGCACAGAGAACTGAGTTCAGGGAGGTGGGAAGGATTAGGACCATGTGCAGCAGAGGGAACACACCCTCGTGCAGGAATAGGGGTGCACATTGCAGTGGGGAGAGGGAGAATTGCATTTGCACACCTATGTATGTGGGGTGGTGGGGTAAAACAAGTGCAGCAGTAAGTATGCACATCTGAAATAGGAACAAGACAAACAGCTAAACTCCAGGCACCCTTAAGATGAGAAAATGTACAGGAGCTTGTGATGGATGAACAAAGAAAGATGATAGAGGAGTTTATGCCCAGGTGAGGAGACATGGTCACAGCCAGGGCCAACGAAGAAGGTGAAAGGAGTCCTTAGTCCATTTACCCAGCTAACGGGCAAGAGTGAATCTGGCCTTTACTTAATGAGAGAAATATTCTAAAATGCCACTCCAAACTGTTGACAATAGTTTGGCAAGTGACTAGTTTTTTAAAAAAATGAAATGTGCTCAATTTACCCCAAGCAACTGAGAATCAACCAGGAAAATAGTTATTATGTTCCAGATAGAGTGCTGTTTCATTTTTCCGGTAATCAGCTGAATGCCTCATATTTTCAAGCCCAAACACACACACAAGAAGAATTCTTGGCCTGGGTATAGTTTGGTTACTGTCGCAATGAAGACTGTGTTTTGAATTTATGCTTAGGTGATGATGTCTTCTCATCTGTATGTATGATTCATTTGTAAACTTTCATGTCTAGCCACACAAGATTCAATTGTAAACTTCCATGTCTAGCTGCACATCTGCTAGCCATTCTCCTCCTTTAAAATGCTGATTATATGGTGTGACTTTTCTTTATTACACACTGAGATGTCCTACAGGTCTGAGCTGTTCCCTGGAATGACTGGATTTGTTTTGCTCAGCTCTGTGAGTGCACATGATTCCTTTTTACTCGTCTGGCAAATGTACATGGAGATCGGCTATAAACTGGAACATATAATTACTCAGCACATTCAGGAAAGAAAAGCCAAGGAAAAAAAAAAGATCTTAGGGAGCAGAAATATACTTATGGCCCATCTAGCTTGCTTTTGCCACATTCTATGCCTTTTCATCCTTTTATCAACTAAAATATTTGAAGATTTCTGTCATATTTATGAGTAGAAATGGGGTCAGAACAGGCGAACACTCCTTTCTCAAACTTTGCAGAAGTAGCCAAACAGCTAGTCAATTCAGATGTAAATCCACAGTGCTCTACTTATTGTCTTCAGATGGACAGCTCCCTTTTTGTGTATGTGAAAGAATCTTTTATTCGATTTTACTACTTAATAAAATATATCCTCCGCTCTAGCCCCAACTCCCAGGAATGCTTATGCATTTACAGTGCTACGGGCTATACAAATAGAAACAACAGGGACTAAAAGCCGTATCTCCACCCTCAAAGGACAATGCCATAACCAGGTGATGGAGGCATGTTCTTTCTTGTTTGCTTTCCTTTTGGTTCCCCAAGTCCCGAATTCTTGGCTGTCAATTTTAATCAGAGGTGAGCAGTATTTAAGACAGTTCCACAGCCTACTGGTAAGAGCGCTTCCACGGAAAGTCAAAGTGAATGTGGCTGTTCCTAAATTTAGCACATGTCTACAAGCTCCCATTTTACATGTTATATATAAAACAAATGTAATGGAAATAAAAAATATGATCATGCTAGAACCTGGGTTCCAGATAATCTACGACATGGTTACACATGATGAAATAACTTTCAGTTCAATTATTTTAGAATTCTAAGCATCTCCAAGGCTTAAAAGATGCTTGAATTTACTTCTTTCATACATTTAATTTGGTCAAATTTCATAATCATTGCAGTATTCAGGTTAAAAATGTTAGAAATGTTCCAAAGGTTTCCTTGTACTTAAAGTGCATGTGCTAACAAGAATTAACAGATAGGAGAACTGGTTAAAATTTCTGAGTTTGTTGAAAATAATTTCCATTTTACTACTCATTATTTTCACAAAATTGGGAAAAGTTGCAATAATAATTGACATTTCATACACACCCACCCACCCACCCAAATGGATACACACACAGTTAGTTGTTTTTTAGTACAGTTATAACATATAAATGACTATCCCACCTATGTTTAGTATGTGTGCTACACACTCGTTACACAGGGAAAAATATGTGTGTATGTATTTAAACAAATACACTTTTCATGTGAAATATTTTTCCAAATGTCTTACAGTGATAAAAGTGGGCTGCTGCTTATCATCCATACAAATATATTCCTCAGATCTTCCATAAGTTTGTCTCGTAGCTAAAAGAGCTGCTTATCAGACACATTCTTAGATTTCTGTATCTTTCATGCATGGCCACCCTTATCACGGACAGGTATTCTGAAAATCAGTGCAATTCAGGATAGAGGATGTACATCCAAAAAAGGCCAAAATACGAACTCTATTGAGCTAAACCTGGAAGCAGTTGGACACAAATACAATAACATGAATGTCCTTAGAGTCTGAAATTTTTAATGACTACAGCCCTACATGTACTTGCTGTTTTTCAAGTCTTCAGCTTTTTCTTTAGACTCTTTTGGGATCTCCAATTAACATTCTGATTAATATTTAATTAGGTGGTATCTAATGGGGCAATATTTCTCTAAGCAAACCTTCAAACTCAGTTTTGCTGATGTTGGAAAAGCATGCTCAGTCAGGAATTCCAAAGATTTGTGGGGGGGAAAATACTTAAAATTATTTTTTATATTCTGGGAGGAATAAAGTGCACACAAGCATGTGTATGTGCTGCTGACAACTAATTTCAGCTACATCAATCTTTCCATGACAGGATGCTCATTTAATTGTTTTATGCTCCATGACTGCCAAGGTGTCATTTCTTAGGTCCATTCCTATTACATAGCATTAGTGCATGACTAATTAGAAGGCATAGACCAAATTCTCTTCTGCTACCCTGGAGTAAATTTAGATTAACTCTTCAGAGATGAATGCAGGTACTCCAAATTTTCACTTATAGTATGTGACAGCACCCACTGTGTTTAAACACTGGGTTCCATGTGTTTAAAGACTGAACATGCCTGAACTAGTGAAAAGTATCATAGGAACCCAGTTTCTCTTATCCTAAACCTGCTGAGACCAAGAATTTTTACACAACAGGTTTATATATCTGCATGCATCACTGGTGTCCAGACCCTGACAGGGAGAGTTCCCAGCCAGAATGATTTCACAGCACAGATCCTACCAGTGACAACCCTGCCTTTGCTGTTACTGATGAGAAGCCACCTGTTTCAACTGCTGATGGAAATTATCCTATGCAGCATGGTAGACTCCATCCTACAATCCACTTTTAAATAATGTTCTATGCTCTTGTAAAGCTTTTACTATCACCTTATGGTGCACAAGACTTAAAATATATTAATCAAATTCACAAAAACCTTGAATGTCGCAAACAATTATAATTTATCCTTTCATGCCAGTGACTGTCTGACACAGGGAAGAAGGGAGAATAACAGTGCAGCCACAACCGTATTTAGACCTATAAATCTGTGGCCCTGTGTCATACAAAACACAGAGCTCTTACTGGTAACATTGCTTTTCCAAACATATTCAATAAGCAGCTATTTTATGTATCTATCTGAAAATGCACATCTCAGTAGAAAACATGTACAAGCGACAGTGATCAATCCCAACTGTAGTTGAGATAAAAGCATTTCTCAACATGAGAGGGGTTGAAATACCACCCCTCTGACACACACACACACACACACACACACACACACACACACACACACACACTTTCTCTACATGTGTAAAATTTCTTAATCTATACATGCAGGTGCATGTGCATATATTGTATAGGCACACCGATAATGAAAGAGTTACAAATAGCCAACTCTTAAAACAGAACTGATCTGACAAAAAAAAATTGCTGAAAACCTGTCAGCAAAAAACAGAGGGTTACATCATACGGCAGCAGTTGTCATTTATTATAAAGCAGCATGTTGATACAACACGCTAAGAACACCACAGGGAATGACTCATGCCTCAGAGAGGCACCATTTCCTTTCTTCTCTCCCTCCTTATTTGAGGGAGAATGATTAAGTAATTAGCTAGCAGTCCACACCATTTTTTTCTGAGCAACCACTGGGGCACTGCTAATATTGAACTTAAAAGTCACAAAGGAACATTTAATTAATAGGGAAAAATTCATTCAGAGGAAGTGATGCAACATGTTATTGTTTTAATGCAGGTTTTGGGTGATGAGAAATATTTTCTAATATTTACCAAAATAAGATATAAAATATATTATGCATATAGCTGAAGATTGTTGGATGCCTTGAAAAGGTTAGCAAATATCTAGAAGCTGATTTTATACCAAGATACCGTATATTCATGAAGCATAGGATGAAAATAAGCCCTTGGGTTTACCAAACTATAGGTTATATTGAGGTGTTTTACCCAAATGCTGTATGCTTTCTGTACAGCAGTTATTGCTCTAGTTCTGTTATAGCTCTATAATGATTCCCATTACAATTCATTTTGACCTATGGCATTCGGTATTTTCAAGCTTACAGTGTGGCTCTGGCTGGCCAGGCTCTGGTTTCTGGTGGTGCACTCTACTGCCACATGTACCATGCCACTTTTTTTAGCAGTGTTTTTGACACTCAGATCACCCAGTGTCAAAACCCCCCATCATGCTTTTAATTGGCAGTGTGGAGAATGGATTTATGCACACTATTTGTGCATGCTCATCAGGATGTGCCCTAAGAGTTGTAGACAATGAGTTCTGGCGTGGTCATGCATGCGTAGGATGGCTAGAGATTGGAAATCTCTCGAATCTGTAAACTTCTGACCTTGAAGATGCTATTACCTGCTTTCCAGCTATAAGCATACACAGTTTGGTACATTTATATAACTACAGTGGCAGAAAAGTTATCGTAATGAGGTATGAAATGAAAACAGGTATGAGTGGTTCATTTGAAATGGACCATTGATTGATAGCATAATGCAAGTGATGATTGGATAAGAGTATGATTGACAAATGGCATGAGGTAGCCAATATACAATCTCACTGACTTTGATCCTGCATTGTCTATTTATTGGCATGTTTGTCCACTGGACAGGGCCAGGCTGTAGGTCAATCTCCGGAGCACAGATTCCTTTAGGCCCATGTAAATAAAAGTCAGCTGGCAGGTTGTAGAGGCCTAACTACCCTCTAACCCATTAATAGGTCACCATGCTCACCTATCTTCAAGGTCATCTAGTCCAACCTCCTGTTTAAGGCAGGATCAGCTCTGACTAAACCATCCAAGGCTAATGTTTTTCTAACCTCCACTAAAACATTTCCAATCATGAAGTTCTCCTAATAATTTTATAAAATGAGTCATAGCTATCGTACATGCCGACTCACATCAGTAAAAAAGAAACACGTTGTACTTGTTGTATTCATATTTCCATCAACTTTCTGGATGGGTCCTTAACAAATTCACTGTTTTGAACAAATGAGGTGAATAACTGTGTGGCTTGCTTTTGGTTTTCCAGTGATACTTATGTTCTCTATGTGGCTGAGTAAAAAGACACATCATCAGAGAGTCACCCTAAAACCAAGTTGCCCTTTGCATGGATATTCAACCAAATTAGATTCATGCCTGTGGTGTTTAGTCTATATTTGTAATTAGGATGAAGCGGTATTCAATTTATCATTTGCATATCTGCATGTGTTATAGTATTTGATATAAATGTAATTTTGACACATCTTTATATCATAACCAAGATTGTTGTGAGAGGTGGTGATACATTTAAATGACCATCACCTAGCTACACTTAGAAGAGAGAATAGCTGAGAACTGGCATTTGAAAAGAGTTGTTTACTCCAGAATAGTCTTGCCAGACAATGATGAATTTACACTTTAAACAAGGGACTGCTAGAATAATACCTAGATAGGGGGAGATCATTTCCCATTGAAGGGAAGTAATGAGAGGAATATTAGATTAGCAAATCTCTATGTCTGAAAATATACGTACATGCTTCAGTTCTTAATTGGATAAGGAAAGATTGCAGCTCTGGTAAATATGCACCTTTGCAGAGCAAGACATTACTGACATAGTGTTAACCCCCCTAGAAATACCCGAGTGACATATGTTCATGTCTAGATTAGCAACTGTAATAAGTCTGCCTCAAGGGCATGGCTTTGACTTCAGTTTCCCAGGTACAGGACAGGCTACAGCCCTTCTACCAAGGCACACTGAGAAAAGCAAATGGACAGGAGAACTACAGGAGCCTCTGAAGAAGCAGAGCCAAAGTCTGCGCTTTTACCTCGTGCAGCTGGGTAGGGACAGCTTCCTTGGATTTAAGGTTCAAGATAAGAATAGGTTATTGTTGCAATATTTTCTTTCATTTGTTTATTCTTGTACCTCTCTCTGTTTGTTCTTTTACCTTACCATATGGTTACTGATTTCTTATGCTTGTTCTTGTTTTTATAATAAATCTTTTTATCATCTTTTTTAGAACTACTTGATGTCAGTGATACTTACAATTTCACAGTACTTTGACCATTTAGGCTTGCCCATTCCACAGAAAGGGGGAGGACATTTTTGTCTGAGTGTATGACCAGACAACATATGATTCTTTCAGCTGGCAAAATCTCTGCTAAGGGCTGGCAAGGCCTGAACAAGACAGGTAAGTCTGAGGCACTATGGGCCAAGGAGTTTGCTTCTGGCATACCTCACTTATCTATCAGTGGTCAAACAGCAGACAGCAGATAGGATTTGGGAGAAAGAAGGGCACCCCAAGGTATGGAAGCACCCTGGGATTGTATCTCAAGTGTGCACCCATGCTGCATCTGGGGCCATGGCCCATCACACATGCAATCACATTGCCTACACATACATAGCTCTCTCATTGTTTTTACTATGCTTAACATAATTATTATCCACCAACAGTGTAGAGAAGATGTTCATACAGGATGTACGAAAGCAAAGCACACTCTACTGAACAAGCAAGGTGATAACGCCCAATAGATCACAGCTGTCAGAAGCTGATTTTTCAAACAAACACATGAGCACATGTGTGTTTCCTTTTCAGAACAAATACTGACAATGATACAAACTTCAATACTATTTAAAAAGCCAGAGCAGCATATTGTAAAAACAAATGAAAACTTAATAAAACACTGAAATGTTCTTCTTGCTAGAAAGAAGTCCAAAACAGAACAGAAGTTTCTTAGTTAATTCTGTACTTTGGATTACTCCACAAAACACATTAATTTGGCTGCTTGAGTGCTATTAAATATTTCTTACTTCTAAAGCAAAAAAACAACAAAAAAAAGAAACCTCACAGTTAGGGTTACTTTTCCCTCTATTCCCTGGCATAACACCCTCCAGATCATGCAGGGCCAACCTTTAGTACACACACTACAAGTGGCCAAGTGGCACAAGCATCATCTCTGTCTGACACCTGGCAGATGAGGAAAGGAGCAAGAAACACAGAAGCAGATAGAGCAGGGAGCAGATATAGTAGCAGACTGGGTGGGGAGCACAGGAAAAAGAACAAAAAGCAGGGCAGCAAATCAGGCAGGCAGCACAGGACAGGGAGCAGAAAACAGAGCAGCTGCTCAAGCATGGGAAAGGGATTGGAGTGGCACACAAGAAGGGTTTGCTTTGTAGCACATCTGCCACAGAGGTTCATCCCCCACTACTCCTTAGTTTCTAATTCTTCTCCTTCTCTAAACATAAGGCCAAGAAATAGCTTTAAATGGCACTCGAAGCATTTTTCAAGAAATCAGGTTAGTAGTGGGGTCATTTAGGCTTCAGTTCAGGAAACCATTTATTTTAAACACAAACTTCACAAACTCTGTGTTACCAATGACGTTATATGTTTAAATTACACAGTCACTAAGGACCACATCCTAAGCCACCTCCACTTAGGTAGTTCTACATCTAAACCTCAGGTGTAGTGCCCCAGGAGGGCGACGCAAATGGACAGGGATAGACACTTTGGCTTCATATGTTGTAACTGGGGACACCTAGATGCTTTCCAACGTGGATCCAGGAAAATTAGGTTATATCTATACTGCACCAATGAGCATCCCAGCCAGAAGAGCCCCAAGTCCACCCCCTGCATTTCAAGACACACTTCAAACCTATAAGCACACTGGTAAGGGCATTCAAGATTCATCAAGGGGATGAAGAGTATTAAACCCAAGTCTCCCACTTCCTTGACAAGCTCTTTAGCAACCAAACTATCAGTCAAGAGATGACTGAGGAAACAACCATCATACGGCTTAACCTCAGAGTCAAACAGTTGCTATTTGAGGTTGTTCTTCAACTAAGGATTTGGAAACATACAGAGAGAGTATATGCATTTCCTATGGAACAGTGCCATGACAAAGAATTGACTAAAGTTAGATGTGTTGTGACCATGCTGTATTGCTCCAAAGTAGCAGGCCAAATCTAGCAATATGGGTTAGGAACAGACATTACACATAAACAGGTTTAAGTAATCAGAAACTGATTTAAACCTGTAACAGATGCTCAGTGCACGTAAACCAGTTTGAAAATGGCTGAAACTAGTTTGAGATAAACCTGGTTGAATGTACTATCAGACTTAATTGATTTGCATTAAACTGGTTTATGCAATGTCTGTCCCAGACCCCTTCCTGGTTTAAGTTAAGCCAGAATTCTCCAGCATCCCAGATGCAGATGACTCTGGGTCTGGCTCTGCTCTCTGCTCCAGCCGAGCATGGCTGGCCCCACACCTCTGCTCCCTGGCTGTAGCTTTGGTAGAGACTGCAGGCACAGTGATGTAGTATCTGGTAGCTCAACAAGTAGCTGGTAATGTCCCTCCATTCCTTCCTTGGAAAAAGTTGTTTAAAAAGAACTTGAATCAATGAGAGTCTTTTGTTTTGTTTTTCTTTAATGGGCTGATAAGTGCTAACAACTCCCTGTGTAACTCCCAGCTATGTAACTAAATGTTCTGTTATCAACAGCAAGGGGAGGGTCCTGCCTAACCAAAGCCTCCTTCCAGGGCCTAGCCATGCCCCCATTCAGCTCAGCACAACAGAAGGGAAGGTTGGGTTCCCTTAGGGCCACCAATTTCTAACCTGAGCTATTGCAGGCATATGCTTGCATTTCTGGAATGAAAAGAGAATGTCTATCCACCTCCAAATCAGTTCAAGATTTGCAGGTTAGACTAACCTGCTAAGATTGAATTATTTCAGGCTCAGGCTTTTTGAATGTCTGTCCCTAGCCATAGGGATATTTCAAGCTAGAAGGGACGTACATAAGGAATGTAGAAGCTTTGGCATAATTTTAGCTGTTGCATGGAGTGGAGCAGTATATAATATTTTGTGACTCAGAGGTGAAAAAAGGATTTGGGTCCTATATACATTTTTTTTGGTTTAGCCCTGAACAAAATGCCAGAGATTAAATAAAAAGTCTGCGGTAGTAAGGTAACTGAACCCAGCTCTGCTAAATCCCAAGGCTACAGTTGAATGGTGATTTTCCACTGCTTTGTCAAAAAAATTATCTGTGATGCAATATAAATGCTGTTTTTAACAGGAAAAGTCCACATCCTCCATCACGTGATCCCCAATTTTAAATGGCGAGCATATTACTTTTGTAACAAAAAAGGTGTGTTTTTTTTTCCAAAAAACAATCACAAAACCAACATGACATTTTTAAATATCCCACAAAATCCTACTTATATGAAATGAGCCTGTAGTCTTATTCCACTTCACAGTGTATACATATGTGCATTCACCAGTAAAACAAGCAGTCAGAAACATCTTGGGTATTGAAGAAAAGCAAGGAAATTAATGGGTATAAAGGCTGAATTGTTATTTTAATCCTACAAAATGATCCCTTCAAATCATAATTAAGGCCTTTTAACAGGATAGTGGGTAGGCTGAGGGAGTGTATATTGTTAAGACCATATCTGTTCTTTTCAGAAGTTAACAGTCCCAAGCCTGCAAATATAAGATATTTTGAAGGCATTAATATCACGTAAAAATATTACCTACTTGATAACAGATACACAATTTTAAGGTTGGGGTGGAATCTTCAGGTTTTTTAATACAAAGTATCACAGACTAGTCTCTCCCATTCTTTTTGTCTTTCTGGAAGTAACAACACCAGAAGTATTCATAAACACAGAAATGGGAAAATGTGACGCACTTCAGAAAAGTACTGATGAAGAATATTGACAACTGTCATGAAAAAGCAGCAAGGAGACAGCAACATTTTTTGCTGAATAGTTTTTAAACACTTGATGGTAAAGGTGAATGAGATTTAAAGTTCATAATTATAAAAGTGATCAGGAAAATCTGAGAAAATCATTACTGAAAAATGATTTGACATTGAGAAGAGAGAATTCCAGCATAAATGATAGGAATGCATAGATGCGGGAATCTGAAAGCAAGAAGAGGATATTTAAAGAGTAAGTAAAGAAGAAAAAGGGTGAATAAATATAAGGTTGGGACAAATATGGTAGGCTAAGTTCTTGGAAAAAATGGACTGCATTTTCATATTTGATTTAAAGATACAAAGTGGACAGTACTGGAAAAAGGGAAGGCTGGAAAAGAATCTGATCTGCACAGTACAAGGGCAGGGGCAGGGGGGAGTTGTTTTGCATTTCCTGAAATATAGAGAGAGAAAAATTCATTTAAAGAAAACCATAGAAAAGAGAGCTCTTCAGTTGTCAATGGGAGGAAGGATTAAGGCATGAAGAAGTGTAAGAGTACAGCTAAAGTGGAAGTATAAAAAAGTCTGAGAGATAATACAAAACCTACTTGTATACAAATATGTGGCAGGCAGTAAGATCAAATATCCTTGAAAAAATCCATTCTTGAGAGCAAAGCAAGTTTCTAGGTCAAATTATTGATATCCCAAACATCCTTTCTACTTCACATGCAACCGTAGGAACAACAGTGTGGGCAAAAATGCCTTGGAAAGCTACATGAACTGTTGGGTTTTTTTCTTCATTTGCCTTGAAATAAAGTTTTCATATACTTGTTGCTCTGTCTTCAGTTGCAGACTGTTCACAACATGTTAAGTATTTACTGTAACATGGAATTTGCAAATCAAAGATCCTGCCTGAGTGACAGGTGTCAGGATATTTTTCCACTATACCAGGGTTGACTAACCTTTGTACCCTGTGGTCCAGATTAGACTGCTGGATTTGGTCTGGCACACGGGTAGGATGGAGCAGGAACCTGATCAGGGCCATACTCGCCCTGGCCCAGTACTCAAGCTAGTTAAACATAAAATTAGCAAACTGTTATTTACAAAAGAAATTCTATCCTATTCACCTCTGTATTTTCAACACTTCTGGAAAGCCAGCTATTGATGTCTAGGATTGCAAAATAAAGGAGTATATGAATGGAGCTGTAAATAAGATGTCCCTTTAAGGAAATGTGAAGATAATAAAAGAAGAAATAGATAAAGAACTTAGCAAGAGTTAAACATACATAAAATAGACAGTCAGAATGATTTATTAATCTATTTAATGGTGAGGCCGATTAAAAGTAAATTAAAATTGATTTTAAAAACATTTGAAAAGACAACATATTTTGGATTTAATGGACGTTTCTGTAGCAAACTATTCTCCTTACAATTCTTTGTGAAGTCTCCTGCTATGTCATCCTCTAAGCTGCATTGAATTGTTATTTAAATACTCCTGCACTAAGCTGTAGTTTGCATTTAATATTCAATCTAGTGCTTCTCACAAACTATGTGTTTATAGACAATATGCATGTAAATCAAAACAACCAATATCAGTGTATTAGGCAGGAAAGTTATAAAAAAAAAAAATCCAGTAGAGTTTTCACCCTAGGAAACTCATTTTAAAAAGGCCAAAAACAACATGAACTGTTCAAAGCCATTAGCACATAATATTGTGAGTTAGAGGAATCAAAACCCATATCCTATACTATCAGACAACTAAAATTGCAAATGGATAATTAAGAAGCAGAGCACTGAAGGGCAACAAAAATTAAATGATGGAGGAAGCAATAAATTAAGAAATGGTAAAAAATAAATATGCATAATATGACTAAATGGCAATAGGGAAATTGGTAGATATCTACTTGTTGATAAGAGGAAGAATACATTTTTAAGGGGAATATTTGTACCCATCAAAATAAATGGATACAAATAAGAAAAATAAAAATGTAAGTATAATTTCTGGGAAGACAACTTATTAATGAGGTCTAGGAGACTGTGGACTAGTTTGTAAAGTTTTTGAATCCCCAACAGTATGTGCATTTAAAACTACATTAAGAAACATTAATCAACTAGATGATGTAGGAAAGAACACTGGATAAATTGAAGACTGTTGTAGTTGGCCTAATTTTCTATCTCTAATTTGTATTACTCTAACAGACTGCCTGTCACTACTTAATGAGAGCAAATGCAGAAAAAATGCTTAAGTAGATCAATTAAAGTGAAAAGAATGGTATATTTTTCAAACACAAAGAACTTATTTTATCTATGTATAATCCATATATCCCAAAATTATAGTCCCAGTGTTGAAATGAAATGCATCATCATTTAATAAAAGACATCTGAAAAATGAAAGTGTACTACCTGGATGAAAAGAAACTAAGCATAAAAGAATAAATGATGTGTTAGACTATATACAGATAGTCTGAAAAATAATCTACATAAATCTGCAGTACTAGGGCCTCTGTGTTATCCAATCTCTGTAGAAGAATTCATTTGCAAATACAATATGCAGTTTCCTCAGAAACTATGTTACTATCTATGTTAAAAAACTATAACTTTTTTTATGTTGTGGCATAAAAAAAGGGAAGCAGTACTACATCTGAGAGGCAATAAACAACCAATATGGCAACTATTGTTATTTATTGCTTAAAAATATACATTAAGAATGATGCATATAGATTGGGGCTACAACAACCTACTTTTGAGGTGGAGATGTGTGTATGACAAATGGCACTACAAGAAAAATGATGTTAAAAGAATTAGCAAACCAATGAACCATCGTTCAAAGAAGGTTTAAGAAAATGTCACAGACATGGACATACTTAGAAGATCATATGGGGGCTCTAACATTCCTAAAGTAATACATAACGTTGGATATCTGCATAATTTTGTGTTTAAATTCTCAATGCATTCTGGTTGTTTTGCATGTTAAAAATTATGGAATGACAACTAAAACACACGCATGCACTGAATATACTAACATAAATAAAAACCCTAGAAAATTAACTTCACTAACACCAAAAGAGGTAAAAGTGGAAGAAACTGTATGCATACTATCATTAATATTATCGCAAAAAAAAAATACAGATAACATCCTGAGCTTCCTTTCCCTCCTAGACTGTTCACAATAATCACTAGGTATTCTTGGAGAATGCTTTCAGAACTCTAATATTTTAGTTACCACTTGAGAAATGATGGCTTGTAAATAAATGAATGGCATCTTTTAAACTTATTTATGCACTATTCATTTGCCAGGTTCATGAAGAAATGTCATTGTAAGAGACAGTTGAAATAGCATGTGACATTCTTGAAATGTGATATATTGGGGTGTCAATAAAGGTCAGCATGACCTAGATCATATTGAATATCTCTAGACTTGAATTCAGATAAGCAAGTTCGTTTGCAAGATAAAATCAAGTTTCTCTGTATATAGAGAAACAAACCAATCTTAATTTAAAAGTACAAGAATAAGTGACCTTGCAGTGTTGAAAGAAGATACCAATAGGCTCTTTAAAAAGTCTATGCTGAAGTACTAGAAACAGTTCCATTCCTACTGTATGTCATTTCAGGAAGTAAGCATTGTAAATATCCTGACATCACTTTCACAGAGAAAAAATATTTCTCTTTTATAAGAATCACAGACTTGGAAATAAAATACTGATCTAAACAAACGTTCAGAGCATATTTCATTTAAAGTTGTTTATTACTATTTTTTTTCATTCACCTGTGTTTTAAATGCACTTTGAGGTCCTTTATTTTTTTGTAGGACCTCCCTGCTTATACTCCTAAGTTCCATTAACAAGATAGCCATGCTTACCTGTTTCAAAGCCTGGAAGCAGGATGGATTTGATTTAAATCAAATTTATTTAAATCATGATTTAAATAACACTTTAAATCACTGCTCAGGAAGCCTCAGTTTAATCACTGTATTCTACAAGAAGTGCATTCTTGTTGTCTGATATAACTTTTTTTCAAGGCTACAGAAATAGGCTTTAGGATAGCCAGCATACAGTCTACATGTCTCTTCAGCCCAATGCTGAGAACTTTGGCTATGACAATTTCCTCTATTTTGTCATGATTTTGTTTACAAATTGTCATCAAATTAGGACAGTTCTCAATATATTGCTCAAACAGTCCAGTACTGAGTTCCACTGCATGTCTTGTGGGAGAGTTAGTTTGGATCCTCCTGCTTTCTTTAGAGCAGCTGCTGCAAAGTGCTTATTAAGGAATTATTTTGCAATTTCAACAAAATTCTGCTTAAAACGTCTCTTTTTTATTTCTATTGCCCCCCTCTCCTTGCATGTCTCTCCAGACTCCTCCTCCTTGCCCAGATTTACTTCACTCCCAACAATTCTATATTTATTTAACTTCTTGAAACTTTGCACTTTTAGAGAGAGGTAAGGGCTTGACTCTGCATACATGTAACTTGCAGAAAGACAATAGGTCTGATGGGTAGACTCATAACACACTAGTTGAACAATGGATCCTGCTACCTTTTTTAATTTAGATTCATTGGTAAAATGGGTACTAGCAAACGACATAGATTTCAGTATAGCCAAATGAAGTCACACAGCAAGATCAAACTTAGAGAATAGGAGAGTCTTATCTGGAGAAGCTGTAACTCTGAAAAAGGCTTGAAGGTTACTGTGGATAATCAGTTGAATAGGAACACCCAGTGTCCAAAAATAACTAATATACTCTTTGTATAGTTAAATGGTAGAATATAAACTTTTTGATTCTATATTTGGCACTGGTAGGGTCACTACTGGAAAAATGTGCTCAATGATGATATCCCTAACTAAAAAATGATGCTGATAATTTGGAAAGTTTAGAGGAAAGGGGTGAGGGGCTGCATGAGAAGGGCTCTAAGGTAGTGGTGGGACATAGGAAAGGGGAGAGGCAGGGATCTGTGCATCCTGGGATGCTGAAGGACTACAGATTGCTTGTTTTTATCTCCGGGGATCAAAATCAAGTAACCCTAATGTGAGCTGGGTAGCATAGCACAGAGTTGTCTCTTGCCTGAACTGGTGTAACTCCGAGATGCACAGAAGGCACTATGCATATGTTAATAAACTTTAATGTGCAGGGGCTTGGGTTTTAAGTGTCATTAGTATGGTCTAAGTGTAATGTATACCTTCACCCTAACATTCCCAGATGTTACTCCATGGTAAGAAGTAGAATCATGACCATGTTTTCCAAGCTGGCTGGAAGTTGTAGGTGCTACTCCAGTGTTTGGTCATGAAGTGGCAGGGGAGTTCAATTACACTGAGCAAAACTATCCTGAGATGAAATAGACAAGCTAGATTAGAATATGAGTGAAACTTGTATGAATGTATAGTCACTTGCTTTCTGTGGGTTAACGTAACCCTAGGGTGGAGCAACTGGCACCAAGTAAATCTGTTCATTATGTGTCTGCTCCACTTTTACTACACAGCAAAGTGAGTTTACTCCGTTATAAATGGGTTGTGCTTCAATGTCCTAATACAGCGGGACTAAAGCTGAGGTGTCAAATATACAGTGCCAGCCCACAGTGTCCCACCATTCAGCCCCCAGTGCTGCCCCTAGATCTGATCATGCCCATACAAGGAACGGTATGCACTGCGGTCTGGGGATGATCCTTGGGCTGGATCTAGCCTATGGACCCCTTCTCCTTCCCCTACCATACCTAATGCAGCAGGTGCTCCAGCCAGTCTGAGACCTGTGCTGCACATAGCACTCACAGATACTGCATGAAGCATGGGATCCTGACTGGCTGTGGTACGCACCACATACAGCACTGTGGTAGGCCCATTCCTGCAACACCACCTAGTGTATCCTCCCCACCTAGGCACTACCCCAGGGCCTATTTCCTGCCATGACTTGGTGTGGTTTAAGGTTACTTGAAGGTTTGGTCAGCATTCCTTTTCTTTAACTTTGCGGTCTATGCTGGTATTTCTTCTGTGAGCCTCCTCCTTCCATGCACCTCACCCCTTTCACTCAGGAGGTCTGCTTCAAGTGAATAGTTCTGGAGTCGGACACTGGTACCATTTGTTCCCTTGGAACTCCTACGTAGACTGTCCTTTGTGGGAATATGGCCAGGCTCTCTCATCTTAGTGAATTTACAACTATAACTGAACACAAGATGCTCTGATGGTGTGAGTAAGCAGGGCACTGAAGCTACCCACCTCTAATTACTTCAATTCCATGCTCTAGGCACAGCAGACCACATTTACCCAGCTCCTAAACACTTCCCCAGGTACAGGTACACTCCGGGTGGGCCAGCGCCTTAGACCTGTTGGCACACAGCCACGTGCCCTACTACTTCATGAGGCTTTCCCTCATGCTTGTTTGGACCCTGCGAGGCCAGAATTTCCCTTGCAGGAATTTCTGATTCTGAGCTTGCTCATATGTAATGCATAGAGCCCCAGCAGCACTCAATGTGTTCCTTGTCTCAGTGGGTCCCACAAGTCCTTCTCAGATAGCCCACCTCCTGTCCTGACTACCCTCAGAGTACATTTTGGCATCATGGTGAACATGAGTGACTGGTGCCTCCTGAATCTGGTGGGTGGCACCTGCAGAAGCCACCAATGGCGGCGGCCCTGTCGGGGGGGCACCAGTCCTAACGAAAGCATCAGTGTCGGCCATTAGAGGGGGCACCAGCCCCATCAGTGGGGCACATGCACCCCCGTGCACCCCCTACCAGTCAGCTATGATGGTAAGTAAGCAGTTGCTTGATCAGGTATCCATGCCCTGCTTTGCTGGCTGTGGCTCCTTTGCTGATACCTGCTCTCTCTCCCAGAGGTTCCTAGCAATCTGCAGCTTCTGATTTGGCAGGGGTTCCTGCCTCACGAAGGATCCCCAGCTCTACTGTGCAGGTAAGCATTTTCCCAGGCCCCACAAAATGTTTCTCCCTGCAGATTGGGCTCTGTCAGCATTATCTAGCAACCAGCTCCTGAGGGGGCTCACTGGTTCCACTCTGGGTGTGGGGAGGGTATCAGATAGCACTTTCAATGCTCCCTTTTTCTCCCTCCTCTGAGCTACAGTTAAGGAGCTCCTTTTATCTTGTCAGCCCTCCAGGGTCAGACCACTCCACAGGCCCACAGGCCTCTCCTGGCCATGTGGTGCCAGCCAATCTCCCCACAGACTAGCCACCTGGATGCCAGCACTGTGGTGAGTCTGCTGTGAGCCTACCGCAAGCACAAATCCCAGAATGGCCAAAATAGATGTTGTACAAGGTGCAGTCCAGCTGGCATGGCCACTGCAATTCAGCATGGCCACTCAGACTATACTACATGTAATGCCTGGTCCATCAACTCTGGGATCCATGCCTCATGTATCATAGGTCCCACAGTGGCTGGAGCACCCACCAGATCGGGTGTGCTGGGGAAGGGAGAGGGAGGTCCACGGGTCTTATCCAGCCCATGGACCATATCCACACCACTCATTGGGTCTACAAGATAAGTTTGACACCTTTGGACTAAATTATTTAAATCCAGAAAGCTTATCAAAGGGAAAGTAAACAGGTGACTAGAGAACTGTGAAGGCAGTGATGAATTCCTAATATAAGACTCTTCAATCTTGTAGAGAAAAGTCTAAAAGGCTCCAGTGACTGCAAGTTGAAGCTGGACAAATTCAGATCAGAAATAAAGAACAAATTTTTAATAGGAAAAATAAATGATCACCAGAAACCAGAAGAACTTACAACCACAAGAAGTGGACTCTCCAGCTCTAGAAAAAAATAAAGATTGTGTGTTTCTATGTAAAAGATCTGCTTTAGTTCAAGAAGAACTGATTCAGAGAAGGGAAAAGGAGGATGGAGGCCAACGGAGATCAGCCTAGATGAGCACAATTGTCTTTTCTGGCTTTATATTGTTCCCTCTGGCTTTAAAATCCATGGATAGCTATTAATTTGCCCTTTTTTGTTTGACCAACACACAAAAGCTCCTATAAATAATTTCCAGACTTTTTCTTTTAATGCAACACAAGCTCTGTCCCATGTATACATAGAGGAAAACTAGTTTTCTGTATAGTAAAGACAGAAAAGGAGGGAAGCTAAAAAAATGATAACTACAGTAAGGACTTTATCTGAGTTACCCTGATTTTTTACAGAAGTTCCTGGGACAACAAAAGTAGATTTTCCTTTATCTCAGACAAGCACACACTGCGTAACTTGAAAATAATGAATGATAAAGTCACTGACTAGGTCTGAAAGTGTGTAAAACATAGCTACATATGAGGAATTTTCTTTCCTCTTCAATCCTAAGCATTTCCTTTAGGATAATCTGTCCCAGAATTAAATGTAGATGATAATTTGTACTTCAGGGGCATCATACATCCAAGGATGTCAAACACTGCATATATAAAAACATTTAAATTACACTTTTACTGAAAAGGAAATAGAAAGAAATGGAGACAGCACAGAAAGTTGACCTATCGATGTTCCCAGGCAGACCAATCACAAAGTCAATAATAACAAACTTTCTGTCCCAGAGAACAGCATTATATTTCCTTTTTTGTGTCTAAGTGGCAATTTCCTAGCCATTCTTGCCACTCATTCATATCTTGTGATTCTACTTCTCCATGCAGTGTGGATGTGTGCACACACATACATAGACTGAGTGTAGGCAGAACACTATACAGTGGCTAGGTATACATGCAGATATGTACATGTAGATTTGAACATAAGTCCCATAAAAAATGGGAGAGGTGTTCCATTGTTTTAGTTGCAAGAGCAGAGTGGTGAGGGCAGTCATTCAGGGAGCCAGAACATGGGTTCTAGCTCCCCCTCCCACCTGTCATCCACACAAGGTTTGAAACTGCACTTCTGACTTACAGGTATAGTGCTCCAACCACCACACTCCAATGTAGGCATTGTGTAGGTCAGAGCTATCCAACTTCTAAACATCCAGGGGCTGCATGCCCTGTGGGTTGTAACACCAGGAACAGCATTCTGTATGGACCATATCACTGTGAGCCACTCCCCCTTCCCTCCGCACCCCCTACACCATGGCTGGGCACTGACCCCCTGAATCCTCCATGGATGATCCTCTCCCTGCCCCCTGCTGCACCACACTGCACTGCACTGGCACCCTGCCCCCACATTTAGCTTCCTTGCCACTGGCTCCCCCACTGCACCATGCCACAATGGCACTCCAGCATGTGGGTTCCCACAATACCAAGAGTTGTGCCCTACCACACCATCATGCCCCACCAGGGCAAGAGCAAAAAGCAGAAGCTGCAGGAACCTGGAGTACTGAGGGAGGTGGCACCCCTGGGGGAGCAAAAGTTAACCTCTTGGTTTATGGCCTACCAATTGAACAGCCCTGACATAAATCATTCTGGAGAACTCTTTTTGAAGCTGAGCCACTACCCTTTCCCTTTAACAGTCATTGGATAAAATGGATGGAGAGCAATGCAGCAGGGAGATTTCTGCACCATTGGCAGTGAGGCTCCAGGCTAAAACCCAGGGCCTGCTCCAACCTAGGGCAATGCCAGATACGGCACTAGATAATATGTAAGCCAGGGTATAATGGCTTGAGTACTGTGCTAGAAAATGGTATTTAGAGGTTTGCTTTTGAGAATTTTTGCTTTTGGGAAATTGGCTTGTACGTAAAGTAGATATGAATTAAAACAAATGGTCCAGGGAAAAACAAGGGTTAATTGATTTCTAAAAGCCTATTTTTACAGTTTCTTCAAGGCTGTGTCTAACACAGACAAGCAGCCAGCAGATGCACAGGTTGGGAAACCAAAAACATGTTCCACTGTGCTCCATAACATGTGATCAGGTTGCATTAACTCATGGTGCCTAGCTGTAGAGCCCATGGGATTTCCAGGTTTTGAGGAACAGACCAAATTAGGAGAAGACTGGAAAAGGCCCAGATTTGGATGTGTGCATGTGGTGGGTTTGTGAAACCAAGGAATACACCAGCAGGACAGAACATGGACAGAATGATGACCACAGGGAAACCAATCAGCAATGCTCAAAGATGAAGAGCCACCACCAAAGGGAGAAGGATATAAAAGGAGGGATTTCAGAACAGCAAAGAGTTTGCAAGAGGTGAACACAAGACCACCATGGACAAAGGGCACACCCCAGTTCATCTCACCCACCCCACTATGGGAGGGTGGGTCTTGGCCTCCACCTCCAGGCTGTTGACATCTGAAATTCAAGAAACAACTTTAAACTGAAGCTTGTGTACTTGCCAGGCATACCTTCACTCTGATGACAGCTCTAGGACTGATAGATATATAGAACTGTTTGCATTATTCTTATCTGCTATCACTGTGTATCAATAAAATTTTCCTATTATTGCATGGAGAGGTTGGGGTCAGTCTGAGGGTTTGGGTCCACCCAGAACAAGGTATCTGGGTCTTAAATACAGTTCCAGCAGACTCCCTTTGATCTCAGTTAGAACCAAGATTTCAACTCTATTGTGCCAATGCACTGCAATTAACTCTACACAAAAGAGAAACTGACTGTCCTATTTTTGTATAAAAAAAATAACTGTATATATACAAAATAGAATGAATGAAACGCTATACTGTGTACTACACTTTCCTAGAGAAAGAGTTTTTTACTGGATCCTAAGCTAACTGACTCTGAATATCACTTAACTTAAATTTCTCAATATCATAAGATAAAACAGGGACTAACAGAATTAAGTCTTGTGATAATGAACAGATCTGGGGGAAGATTGGTTCAATGTACTCATCCTTTAAGGGACTTCATCTTCTCCTGCTCTCCTGAAAATTCCTCCATTCAAACACTGCACAATGAGAACATCAATATATTATTTAGAACTCTACTACAAACCATTCCACCAAGAGCTCTAACTGCCAACTGGTCCAGCAAATAGTGTTTCCTTCCTTCCCTGTCTCCAGTTTGAAGGTCATGAGCCCAGTTCTGGGGAGTACTTCCACAGAGATTCCCTTAAACTGGGCAAACTGGACACAAAGTTATTTTTCCATCATTCTTATAGTTAATATCCATGATTAATTAAAGTACAGTAAATGTCATTTTCATTTATGTAGGAAAACAGAAATATTTATTTCTCAATACCCTTATCTTCATTTCTACATGCTTGAGTTATGGGAAATATGTCACCGAATGCAATTAAATTTTGATTTCACAAACAAAGCATATATGAGTCCAGTTCTGTTCATGCAATGATTATTTAAATAAACATTAACACTGAAGCAAGCCCAGGCATGTGTTCATACAACACTATGTAAACCTTTAAGAAAATAAATCCTGAAACAAAGATCCAGCAAGCCCATGAAGAAATCTGTCAAGTTGAAGTTCAGATGGGATCCTACAAATGCAAAAGCTCTAGAAGAAATGCAGTAATCTAAGAATTCAAGAAATCTCCTGAAATAAAAAAATAAAGACCTAACTGCATCAGACACACAGATAAGAGTGTCAACTATCTTTAAGCTGTCTTTCTTTTATGGGAGTCCCAAGGGAAGAATACAAAAACACACATAAACATGATCTTATGAGAACAGATAATCATTTGCTGGGGCTTAGTGCCTGCATCTATTAGTGAAGGTGTTATGTCTACCAAGCCGAGCAGGGCACACCAGGAGAGGAGCTCAGTGATCTGGGTTTGCTTCAATTTGGACATTTCTAAGACATATAGAAGTTTCCCATTGTCAGCATGCCACTTCCCTCTAGCTTCCAGTAGGAACCTGAAGTGACCTGAGAGGCCCCATTGAGCTTTTGGATAGGCTCAGTCAAGTCCATGTATTTCTGGACTTTTTCTGTGGTGGCATCTGAAAGGGCCATTGGGATGCTCGCATACCACACAGTGACATTGACCACCAGGGCATTACTGTCATGCACAAAGATGAGGTCTGCATTTCATAGGTGCACCTCATGGTATTCTGTCCACTTTTCCTTCCTTGCTCCCCCTGCCAAAATCTTACATAATTTTTTGTGCATGACGATCCATGCCTCCTGCACTGCTGGACAAATTCCCAGTATGTGAACACATGTTTTCCTTGAAGCTGGATAGCGTCTGCACCTTGTGGTCATATCAGTCTGAACTCTCTTTGGAAATTCCCTGGTGAGATACACATTTGCAAGCAATTTTAAAAACATGATCCTGAGGTGCTCTGCTGGCCACCTCTGGTGGATGATCCAGCCATTTCTCGCTGAATCATTATGGAAATGCTCCACCCCCACCCTTTGATATCTAAGCTGTGTCCATTTGGAGAACTCCTCTGCCCTCCAGTTAGGGATTTGGGAATGCCACTATTGGGGTTAATTGAATCTAATTCTGGACAGTCTCTTGGGGGCCCCCTTCTTCTGAAGACTCAAGTGGGGTCAGATCCTCAATCCTTGGCATCTCAGCTAGGCTGCCACCACCGCTAGCCATAGCTGTTCCACCTTGTCACTTATCCCGCACACAAGACACTTACCATGTGACTTCATTGGCTGAATTGGCTACATGGAGCAGCCTCCTTGCTTGAGCTGCTGGTATGGCTTTTGCCAGACACAGGCCCCATCACAAGGCTGCGAGCAAAAAAGGTCATCCACTGCTGGTCATTCATAAATGGTTTTCCGTTGCTGGCCAGCAGATGGAAACATTCCTTGACAGCCTTACAGTTCATGGCATCCAGAGCTTCCAAGATTACCCTAGGACTGTTCATACACTTGGACTAGTAGTACACCCTGGGCATGGCATAATGCACCAGCAAAAAAAGCCTCTGTTTGAGTGGTGCATCCCTTATCCTCTCAAGTCAGTTAGCTATCCAAATCTGGTTTGCTGATCCCAAGACAAGGATCAACTCTCAAGCCCAGATATTTGATCAACTTACCTGGGTTAACTGTGGTGATCTAAGTCCTCGCAACTTTTCAGGCATCACAGGTGTTAACCGAAAAGGAGTTGCATGTCAGGCTCAAGAAGAGCCTTTCACACTTTTTGAGTTGCACTCATAAACCTGTGGGGTTGCAGAAGTTCTGTTGCTGTGCTTCATGCCCTCCCAGGAGCTACTCAATAAGACAAGGGCATCTGCGAATGCCGCAGAGGTCAAGGAAGTCCCCCTCCCCCAATCGGAATTCCCTTGCCAACTAATTCCAGTTTAGATAATAGGGGATCCATTGTTATATTGAATAGCAGGCGGGGGCATTGCATCACCTTGCTTTACCCTGGCTTTGATGCTGATGGGTGGGGTGTACTTTTTTTTTTTTTTTATCTGGACCCTTGCAATAACCTATTGGTAGGAATCTTCAATGAGACTCACAATGTGTTGGTCCACCCCTTTCTCCTTTCAGATCCGGGTGATGTGGTCGAGCAAAACTAAATCAAACTCTTTGACTATATCCATGAATACTACCCCCAATGACTGCTTCTCTTGCTTCATCCTCTACAGGATAAGCTCAAGCATTTTCAGGTTTTTGGCATACCCTGGTATTGCAATGAAGCCCCTCTGCCTGGGGCTGATGGGGTAAACTTCAGTGAACTGTTAGGACAGAAGTCCCAAAAAAGTCTCAACCAGTGGACACTATCATGATCTGTCACCAGTTCTTCCAGCTGTTCAGGATCCACTGCTTTCAGGATCAGCACTGACTGACATTCCTTAAGTCTGTCCAGGATTACGCCCGCGATCAGACAAAGGTTAACCAATCCAGCAAGTTTAACCCAAGTACTCCTTAAACATACTATAAAGCAGCACTTTTGTACCTGCTTGTATATAGTACAAACTATGCATGATGTTAATTCAATTCTAAAAGGCTCATGGATTACCATGAAATGTATGCAGCGGTGCCCTCCGACAACCACCAGTGAGGGGCCACACAGGGTAACCTGCAAAATTAAAGGAACCACTGCATACCACACTCCCATCATGAATCTAGCAGGTCCCTATTTATAGCCATGCACAGAGTTGGCTGCATTTAGTCAACTTCATAGTTGCTATCCATTACTGAGCATAAGTTGATTTGGGCAGCAGTTTAATGGTACATGATGTATTTAATGAGGTTTCCTTTTACATGAAAGTTAGATGAGGGACTTTTTCCCCCATACTAATTAAGGGGAAAAAAACTGGTTTTGTATTTGAGTAAATATGGTAAATTGTAATGACCATAAAACCATGGTTTTCATTTAGCCCATATGTTTTATGTATTTTAGTTATGAATTGTTTCAAAGCCTGTCTTCTGAAGGTATTGTTAGATTTCCTTTGAGTACAAGGGCTACGAAGATTGAGGGAGTGGAGTGGAGCAGTTTTTCTGTTAATCTGTATTTGCTTAACAAGTTTACTGCTCTCTTCCCCTTCTTTAAGTAAATAGTTTCAAATACATAATGGAGACAAACCAGTTATTGCCTTACTACTGCTCACTACTCTATTTGTGTATGAAGTTGAGATCAATTTACCCAGCAATGGGTGAGATCTAAGTACTGATGACAGATATCTCCTATTCTGCATTTTACCTGGACAAGGTCTTCCTGTATACTCACCTCAAGTTTCTAAACCAGGTTGTTCTCTTCCCTTCATAGGACTAAACCTTTCCAGAAATCTCTTTGGCTATTTATTTACAAAAGCCAGGAGATCAAAAGACACAGCTATTTCTACCAAAGACTATCTGCCTAATTGGAAGATGTAGCATATGTTCATGCCTGACTCTTCTTGAGGCCAAGAGATAGCTATTGAGTCTTTTGGGTCTGTCAAGTTGTGGTGTGAGAAGATAACCATTCATGATGATAAGAGCTCACTCAGTCAAAATCTAAGTGACTTCAGCAGCCTCATTTCAAATACCTCTGTTCCGGACATTTGCTGGGCCTGGATCACAAGCACATCTTCATCAAACAATATGCTTTTGCTGAGGCTTCTAAAATGGATGCTACATTTGCCAAAGCAGGTCTTCAGTCACTGTTCTGCTACCAATAACAATGGAAGTGTCTACAGGTCCTTCCACAAAGACAGTCTGAGGAAGAATTTTGCAATGACCCAGTCAAACTGTTTAAATGGGAACTACTCTGCAGCCTGCAAGAAATCTAGATAGTTAAAATGATAAGAAAAGAGCTGGTAAGAAGAATATAATCAAGAACCATTCATTTAGGGGAAAGACATACAACCCTTACCCATAAGAGCAGTCTCATTTACTTATTCATATAGCTGCTTCAGAATACTGTCTTTTGGACACTTCTGATATGCTCTCACAGCTGATGATTATTTAAATGGTGACATTACACCAAAAGAAAAATGGAAACAGAATTCTTCTTTCTGAATGACTCTGAACCTTGGCCTGTTATGGTGATGTCTATGAAAACGTTATTCTCCTATCTGTGAATTAGTGAAGTCCATAATTTTATTCTGTCTGATTAGATATTTTTCTTATAAACAATTGAAGTCCTTCTCCCTTTATTTCTTTTACCTCATTCTTTCTGTCTTGCATTTGTTTGTCATTGCATTTTTATTTACTTTGTACAATTTCCTGCTTTCATTATTTACATAATGAAATTAAACAAAGGTCAGTAGTTTATCTTAGGCTCTTTCTGCTAGTTTCTTAGACCTGAGCAAGGGATTTTGCATTGGAAAGTTTATCTAAAAATCTTTCCCAACCAGATATTTGGGCCAATAAAAGATATTACCCAACAAACCTTGCTTACCCCCTAAAGCACAGAGATATTTTTGGAAACCATAAAACTGATCAGCAATACATAATTTTATTTGCATTGAAAAGAAAAAAATGAAAGGAAATTTCACATCTTATTGCTTTTTAAGGATGACTAAGTATAGGGTTCATTGTCTCTACATCTTTATTTTCTAAAGAAATAACATGAAGCATTTTCATGTTCATAAAGAAAGTAAATTCCTATAAAAGAGGTGGCAATACTCTTCTAACATAAGCATCTTAACCTCTATCAGCTTGTTTACTGAGTATTGAATAATGGTCCATAAAGCAGTGCATATGATTTATTCTAAGTCAAGAGAGCTGGGAAGGTTTCACTGCTCAGCAGTACCTCAGGGAGACTACAGTCATCCATGGGAGGTCATTATGCTGCTGACCTAACTTTCCAGTGTGTGTTATACATATATTAGCTCATTTTATTATATTGTTTTGGCAAAACATATAAATAAAATACTACTACCATTACAAGACCATTTGTGTCCATTTAACATTGTAGAGTAAGTAGTGAAAGTCTTTCCATACTTTTTCTGCAAAAAACAAAATCAAATACAGGCCCACATAGCTATTTCTAGCATCAACAAGGTATAATTCTATCAGATTAACTGATTTAAAGGAAACTAGCAACGAATGAAAGTGTGACAAGGGCTCAGCTGGATGCAAGTTGGTGGTTGAAAAGATCCCAAATATCTCACTGAGGAGAGAGAATAGACAAAATGCAATCACTTCACTGCTGAGCTGCAGAACACAGGTGTTGTCATTATGGTGGTAATAGTTTCATGCAGGGACAAAGAGCACGAAAGGCATCAGACAAGGTATCTACCATCCTTTCTCCATTTCAGTTTGTCCTGCCTTTGTCAGTGTCAGTCTTGGTCAAGGGGTGGCACAAGCCACATACACCCAAAATTTATACTTAGAGGGAGAAATAAGGAAAACAAGGAGGAAAAGGAATGTGACAAACAACCCAGAGATCATTGTTAAACCTCCTTGCAATCCCAAGACATAGTACAGTCTCCTCCTTGACTATTCCTGTTAAAGAAGAAGGGATGGATTTTTGTATGCCAGATTATGAAATCCTCACTCAGAGAGATGAGCAATTACCATTTAAGTAAATGCTGCATACATGCTATCAAGCAACTGGATCCACCCAGAAGAAAGTGTGCAAACGTATATACCAAATGAAACATTCTCAAATGTCACTGATTGGAAACCAGTTCATATGAAATACTCACATACCAAGGGGTGGCAGTAAGTACCCAGATCAGAATGCCTCACACTAGGCAAATGGGGAGGAACTCCCTGCACCCTTGCTTTTGGAGTACAGGTTTGCATATCCCAAAATATATATTTACTGACAAGCTACAGATTTTTAATAACAACCAACCAAACTGTTTATAAACATGTTTTTATTGATGTATTTTTTACATAACATAAATGTAACCCTTCTGCCAGGTGCTGGTTGGCTGCAATAAGGGTTGATTTCAAATTTAGGGGTCCAACACCAACCAAAATTTTAAAAGCTTAGTTGTCAATAAAAGGTTTGAAGATTAGCAGTAAAAAATATTTCTTGGGTTGGGAACCTTGCTTGACAGCAGCAATGGTTTTATACCATGCTGCCCCCACCCCGGAGGTCCCTTACTCACCCTAAAACAGATACTTGCCCCAACTAGACCCCACACCATGCTCACCCTCCAGCCTTAGCCCCACCAGCCCCACTCCCCTTATTCCAGCATGGACGGACCCCCAAACACAGCCTCTCCCCTCTCCTGGCCACACCACCCCACTCCCTGCACCTTTAAGGCCAACAGCTGTTTGAGGCAGGGGACAGCCAAAGGATGCAATGCCAGCACATGGCTGCTGAGCTCCTGCTTAGTCATGAGGCAGCACTGCTCTGCTCCCTCACTGTTTCTTAGTTTTTTTATGGATGGCTCTACTTTTTATGGATTTTATGGACAAGAGTTTTTTGCCCTATTTTTTTGAAGACTGTCTCTTTCTTCTTTAACAGAAATGGTGACAAGAAAGTCTATACCATGTCTTGGGATTGCATGGGGCTTTACCAATGATCTCTGATTTGTCACATTCCTTTTTCTCAATAGATTCAGATATACTAGGGATGGAAGGGATCTCAACAGATCATTGAGTCTGACCTCCTGCCTGGGCAAGAAAGAGTGCTGGGGTCACATGACCTCAACCAAATGCCTATCCAGCTTTCTCTTAAAGACCCCCAAGGTAGGGGAGAGCACCACCTCCCTTGGAAGCCCATTCCAAATTCTGGCCACCCTTACTATGAAGAAGTTTTTCCTGGTGTCTAGCCTAAATCTGTTCTCCATCAGTTTGTGACCGTTGTTCCTTGTTACTCCAAGAGACGGCCTGGTGAACAGGGCACCTCTGATCCCTTGCTGTGTGCCCCAAATGAATTTGTAGGTGGCCACAAGATCACCTCTCCGCCTTCTCTTGCGGAGGCTGGAGAGGTCCAGGTCCCTTAGTCTGTCTTCATAGGGCTTGGCTTGCAAACCCTTAACCATATGAGTGGCCCTCCTCTGGACCCTCTCAAGGTTATCCACATCCTTCTTAAAGTACGATGCCCAAAACTGAATGCAGTACTTCAACTGAGGTCTGACCACTGCCACATACAGAGGAAGTAACAACTCCTTGGTTCTATTTGTCATGCATCTGCTGAGGCATGATAAAGTGTGATTAGCTTTGCTGATGCTATCATCACACTGATGACTCATGTTCATCTTGGAGTCCACTATGACATCGAGATCCTTTTCTGTTTCTATGCTGCTGAGAGAGTAATTTCCCAGCCAGTAGGTGTGCTGGATATTTTTATGCCCTAGGTGCAGCACTCTGCACTTGTCCTTGTTGTACTGCATTCTATTGTGTTCGGCTCACTTTTCTAACCTGTCTAGGTCTGCCAACAATTCTTCTCTACCCTCCAGTGTGTTCACTTCACCCCACAATGTAGTATCATCCACAAACTTGGATAGAGTACACTTCATGCCCATATCCAAGTTGCTGATGAAGATACTGAAGAGTACACATCCAAGGACCAAGCTCTGCAGGACCCCACCACCCAAATCCTTCCAGGTCGATACCGATCCAGCCACTACCACTCTCTGAGTGCAACCCCCAAGCCAATTTGCCACCCACCAGCCTGTGTGGTCAGTCACAGGCTCTTAATTTATTTATAAGAACGAGATGAGGGACTTAACGGTGGGAGTCTATTATAGACCTCCCAACCAGGGAGAAGAGATCGACCAGGACTTCTTAAGTCAGCTCGCAGAGGTAGTGAGGGCGAAG
>JAGPOW010000261.1:143853075-143898468 GCA_030014935.1 Caiman crocodilus
ACCCCGGTGCTCTTTCCTGCCAAGGCAGGGGGTCGGACTAGATGATCTGCCCAGGTCCCTTCCGACTCTAACTACTATGATACTATGATACTATGAGATATCGTATTGAAGGCCTTCCTAAAATCCAAGTATATGACATCCACCTCTACTCCTGTGTCCAAGCATTTTGCAACCTGGTCATAAAAAGGAGCAAAATTAGTCAGGCTTGATCTACCTGCTATGAATGCATGCTGGTTGCCCTTCTGCATTATTTTTCCCACTGGACCCACACAAAAATGATCTTAATAATCTTTTCAAAGATTTTTCCAAGAATAGAGGTGAGACTGACTGGCCTATAATTACTTGGACCCTCCTTCCTCCTCTTCTTAAATATGAGGACCACATTGGCCTTTTCCCAGTCCTCCAGGACCTGACCTGAGTGCCACAAATGCTCAAACAGCCAGTGGTTCTCCTATGACACTAGTCAATTCATTCAGCACACTTGGATGCAGCTCCTCCAGGCCTGCTGACTTGAACACATCCGATCCATCCAAGTGACTCTACACTAAGTCAACGTCAATTGTTGGTGGGCTGGTGTCCCTCTGATGCCCATCTAAGAATCCATTAGGAGACTTATCTCGACCCTTGTTCGGGAATACTGAGGCAAAAAACTCATTGAAGAGCTCAGTCTTGTCCCCCTGTCTGTCACTAATTGTTCCTGCTTGTTCAGTATGGGTCCTGTGCTGCCCTGCACCTTCCTTTTACTCCCTACATACCTAAAAAAATACTTTTTATTGTACTTAATTTGTGTTGCCAGCCTCAACTCTGTAGTTGCTTTGGCCTTTCTAATTGACTCCATGCAAGTCTGGGTCAAGTAGGTATACTCCTTCTTGGTAGCTTCCCCCAGCTTCCACTGCCTCTTTTTTAGCCTTTAGGCTTCCTTGGATTTTTCTGTTTAGCCAAGGAAGTTTTTTGCCCCCTTTCCCCACTTTCCCTTGCAACGGGATTATCTCCCTCTGTGCCTAAAGGATCACTTCCTTTAGGAATGGCCACCCTTCCTAGACTCCCACCCTGCAGTGTGTCATTGACTAAATTCCTGAGCACACTGACATTAGCCTTCCTAAAGTTGAGCACTTCCACCCTACTAGTTATCTTTCTCACCTTTCGCTGTACAGTGAATTTGACTGATTGATGGTCACTGGCCTCAAGGTGACCACGAATCTGCAGCTCCCCTACCAGGTCATCCTCCATAGCCAACACCAAGTACAGCAAGGCATTCCCGTACTGGAACCATATACCTCCTGCATTAGGTGAAGGCCCTATACGCAGGCTAAGAACCTACATGAATGGTTGGATTTGGCTGACTGCTTTTCCCAGCAGATGTCAGGGTAGTTTAGGTCCCCCGTGACAACCACGTCCCTAAACCGTATGGCCTCTGAGAGCTGCCTCAAGAATTCCAAGTCTAGCTCTTCCTCTTCATGTGGTAGTCTGTAGACCGCCACCACCAAAGTCCCTTTCCCCCAGCCTCCATGTATCCTAACCCACAATACCACAACTTTCTCCTCCTCTGATCTCACTCATTTTCCTTATTTATCCCTCTGAGTATAAATTTTTGGTGTTCCACACTTCTGACGCTCCCTATAAATTTATGGACAATTGTCTCTATCAGAGTCCCAAAGGCTGGGTAACCAGGCACAGCCCCTGCCTGCTAGTGGCAACAGCAGACATTGAGCCCTCAGGGTGCCTGCAGCAGGTGGAAGCCCCTGGTGATGTGTGGTCCCAGAGAGCCCTAGGACTACTCATGGCCAGGCTCCTGGCTCCATGGCACAAGGCTCACATCCCCAAGCCCCACAGTACCGAGGAGAGCTCTGCATGATGAAGCCAGCAGTGCAGGTCATGGGGCTCATCCATGGCAGCAGAAAGAGGGACGGAGCTAGCCTGGCTCCATAGCATGGAGCTCCCTGCCACTCCCTATGACCTGAATGTGGCAGTGAGCAGAGCCAGGCCATGGAGCCACCTATGATGGAGCCAGGTGAACCCTGCATCCCTGCTGGCTCAGGCTAGTGCCACCCTGTCCTGGGCTCCCACCAGCCTCAGGGCACCATTGCAGACCCTGTGCTCCCACCCAACTGCTGCTGTGCTCTCACCTGCTGCCCCTCTCCCCCTTCCCACTGCCCCCTGCCCACCTGCCACCACTGCTGCCCTTCCCCTGCAACTGTCCGCCACTACTCCCACCCATCCACTTGCTGCCACTCCTCACCCCCAACCACTGCAGCTTCCCACCTATCCACCACTACTCCCCCTTCCTTACCCCACCCACCACCACCGCCACTTTTTCCCTACTTGTCAGGGCCATCTCATGGGTGAGGGTGGGAGTGCAGCATGAGATGCCTCTGTGAGAGTAAGCAGGGCTTGGCCCCATGTAAACACAGCAGGAGCATCCCACAGTCAGTGAATTAGTAGGCACCTGCCCGTGGGCCAAATGAAATCACCTGGCAGGCCAGATGCATCCTGTGGGCCATATTTTGCCCATCCCTGTTCTAAAATTACATACATAATTAATGGAAACCAAAGGACCCCACTTTTAGGAAAAATCAAAGGAAAGACACTTCACAGCCTCACTGGGAAATGGATCAGGCCCAACTGATTTTATGCAATAGTTCTTACTGTCTAGCATAGTGTCCAATTTACTTTCAATACTTACGTTACACAGCAATGAATACAATAAATCTTTGCTAGTTCCCCTGAACTGAATCATTTTGAACCTAACAGTCAAGCCATTTTGATGCAATCTTACACAAAGGGGCAGGGAGTAGAAAATGAAGAGTACATTCATTCACAGAGGTTCCTTTGGCTTCAGGGTTAATTGTTCACAATGGACTGTCTTCCACTGAATACTTTTCCTATATAGTATCTCCCAGTGTATTTTGTTCCCTGACTGACACTTGAATGGTCAAAAGATTTTACTATAACCTCCTGAGCATTTTACTAAAATAAACTGTTTCTGATTTTCAACAATACTAAAAAAAAAATCTTCTAATAACAACAGCTAAATAACCTCAGCCTACTGGAGAAGAGTAATTTTAACACCTACACAATGTACAGCTTAACACAGCTTTCTCTAGGGTACATGAACTTCAAACTTTAGTTTAATTTGTGAACCAGTTCATTAAAAATAATGAAACATTCGAGACCCTGCTGCTCTAGTTGTAAAATTAAAGATGTATCCATGTGCACCTTATTAAAAACTTCCCAAAAATAACACGGTGCAGGCTATTATGTTTATCCATACATGGAAATGGTTCTCAAAACCATTTTAATTAAATCTTACAGTGCTGTGTCACTTCTAGGTACTCAGTGTATTCTATTTTAAGTAGGAAAAAGTTGGAAACTTTAGGCTCAATCCTGCCTCTGCTCTATTGCCATGCACTGTGGGTAAAGGAGAGAAAAAAGGCATGGGAAGAAGTATGAAGTTAGGATCTCTATGCCTTGCCATGAAGGATGTACTGATCTGTCTTCTACAACACAAAAGAGTGTTTTCTGGACATCAGAGGTACATCTAACTTTCTTCACTACTAAACATTCTCCCCAGACTCACATGAAGTATCTTGGCAAACCCTAGAATCTTTTTCCTAGGATGACTTGGATAGCCATTGATCCTTTTCATTGCATTGCCTGAGAATAATCTTTTCTATACAATGAGATAAAATATCAAATGATATGAAGAACATTCTGTAAAAGGGCAAGAACATTATTACTGATGTTGATGAGTCACACTTTAAATAAGTTGTTCAGCAAGGATATACTTCCAGTCAAAAGGACAACAAGGAATACAGCTCAGCACTGCTTGTTATATTGCCTAATATTTCAGATCTTCTGTTCCAATGATGCAGTATCCAGATTCATAGAAGAGAAAGAAAAAAGATATGCTGCAACATCCAGCCTATAACTGATGCATCACTGCTCTCTATATGTGTTAATGGTTTGTCTGGCTCTTATTTTTAAGCTATGAAACTTAAAGCAAGTCTCTTGTGTATCTATCCAAGAAATTTGATTTCCTTATCAGGGTTTTTTCCCCATACATGAAACCTAAATTTTCTATTTCTTTTCTTCACCCTATTACTTGCACCTTTATACTTAGGGTAGCTCCTTTCTGCCCTGATGGCCAAATTGTACACCACCTACTAGATGCAAAATTGGATTTAGACATCTAAGGATGATTTCATTCTACCCTGTTCAAGTCACTGAAAAACCATGAATGCCATAGGTGGGTGGAGCTTACTCTTCCTTGCTGCTTTTTTTACTGCATTTTTGACTTGGTGTTAAGGGTCAGATAGCAGCATGTTCCAAAAGTAGATGTATTAAAGAATGTTAAGGGATGTGAACTGGCTGGAATAGAAATGCATACAGGTACCTGATTTCACTGAGATGCCCAACAGGTAGAATGAAGTTTGACCCCTTAGAGTATATTGCCTTTCTGGTTATTTAACTGTCCAGCTTTTGTTGTCTCTGTAGCATTTTTCGACATCTAGGGCATTTATACATATACTTTTTTGTCCCACAACATGCTGGAGATCCACCACTTTAGAGTAGACTCAATTGTCTCTTCACACGTGAGCTATGGCAAACTGTGCTCCGCCATATGCAGTTGTATAAGTGGCACCATGTGTGTCAGTGCGCAGAAAATGGCAGCGGTGCACTTTTGAACTAAAACACCTCCAATGTGTTTTAGTTAAAAAATGCACCGCTGCCACTTTATCAGCACTGATGCTCATTTAGCCACTTAAAGAACTGCAAGCATCAGAGCACTGGGCACTTTTCAAAATGTTCAGTGCTGTAGTAGTTGCATATGTAAAAATGCCCCTAAGCAATCTAACCAGTGATGCCACAATCAGGGACTACCCAAGTCATTCTCTGGGTTACTTTTTCATATCTGAAATTTGGGGATTTTTGTTTTTTAATCAGAGAAGGAAATGCAAATATGTTACAATATGTTATTTAGCATATTCAAATAAAACACTGCTAATATATTTATATATATTCTTGGTGTTTTATTTTGCTCACGGAAAACTGTGGATCATGGGTTACTTTTTATAATCCAAAAATTGGGGATTTTTTTTTAACCAGAGAAAACCAGGATTCCTGGTGATAAGTATGTTTTTGAGCCTCAGATGCCACTACACACCCATGAGAGATGCATACACATACCTGGCTGTGTATGCAGTCAGTGCATAACCTCATGTATATACCCAGTCTCCTCACAGAAGTAGTGAGTTATATAGTACTCCAGAGTTTTCAAAGGCTCCCAAAAGCAGTCACAGTGCTGGTTTTGACCTATAAGGCTCTAAACTGTCTAGGCCTCATCAAAGTCCCTTAAGTTAGCTGAGAGCAGCCTCCTGCAAATATCATCAATGTGCCAAGTCAGCTCAATGAAAATGAATGGGAGGTCATTTACAGCAGTCATTCCTCAGCTCTGGAACTCCCTACCTCTTGAGGCCCACCAGTTTCCAAGTCTGGACATTTCTCAGAAGTTTTGTAAGACCTCCCTGTTTGGGCAGACATCTGGCAAACAAAGTTTAGCTGGGATATGGGTTAGGGGGCCTCTGTCTTATCTGATACTTTAGTTTCCCTTTTAAGTCACCTTGCTCTCTTGTTCATTCTTCTGTTTTATAACTTATTCTGTTCTCTTATTGTAAGCTACCCTGAGCTTCTGTTGAAGTTATTTTGTTCTTTTAATCTAAACTACCTTGAGCTTCTGTTGGGAAGAACAGTATATAAATCAAATAGATACATTAATACAAAAAGTGGATGAGTCCTTGCTCCTCACAGGGTTTTTTTCTGTCTTAAGAATAAGCCAATAGTAGGCTTACAAGACACTAATTGCATAGTAAACTAATTTTAGTTTCTCACTAGTGCGTCACAGCAAAAGCCATGCTAATGCATTGTAGAATTAGTCTACTGTGCATTAGTGTCACAAAAAAAACCATGCACAGTTACAGCGCATTCAGTTAGTACCTTGTATTACAGGAATTAAACTGAATACACAGTAACCATGGCACATAAATGAACATGTAAACACACCCAGTGCATCACAAAAGTATACAAATGGATATACAGGATTTAAACAGTGTAGAAGAGAATTGCCCTTAGGCACGTGATTCCATTTAGATGCTTAATAGAATAGGATCTGGCTTTTAATGTTTACATAATTACCAACTGTACTATCAACTTAAAAAAAAAACCAGATATGACAGTCCATTAAGGGATTTTTATTCAGCCACTAAAAAGCTAGGGGAAGGTTCACATTGTGGTTGTAGATAGTCATAACAGTATTCAATTATACTTGTATATCCTGTTTCAATATAACTTAATATAACAATTTCATTCTTAAATCTGTATTCTCCTAAATCATTATAAATGGAGCTATGTTGCTTTAACTTTAAGTCTGTTTTGTTCAGCTTCGAAGTGATAGAGGTATAAGTCAATTATACTGGAATAGGAGCAAAGACATGACAATTAAATTGGAACAACTGATATATGCTCAAAAGCAACAAACTTCCCACCCCCTTTTAAAGCATCTTAACATTCTGTCTGTCCCAACCTTTTTTAGACTCAAGGCACCCCCATTCAGCTCAAGGCTCCCATTATACTCAAAGCATTTTTCAAAAAATGCCAGTTCTTACTTTTCACCCTTTTTTGACTGCAGAAAAATACTAAAGCAGCTCTTCTGTTGCAAGGAACTCAGAAAGACCCTCAACAAGTCAGAATATTTTTAACGTGGTGGATTCCTATTTAAAATCTTTGGTCTTATCTTATGAATCATGTTTTCACATCTAATAGTGTTAACACTGCATGGCACCCCACAGCACCCTTAAAAGGATCTCAAGACACCTCAGATACCATGGCATCCTGGTTAAGAATCACTGATCTACAGCCTTTGCAAATAAATTAGGGAGTATGAATTGGAAATTTTACCTCCATAATACCACCTAAGGACTACTGGGAAAAAATAAAGGCCTAAGAAACTGAAGACATTTTCAGAAATCTTCCAGTGATTACAGTCATTGCTTGGTAGCAACAGCATATTGGCACACTGATGTTATACTGCCTTTACATGTTTGTTGCTATTATAGGGTATGCAAACTGAATACATGGACAGAAATATATATGGATAATGTTACCAGGGGAAATGCTGTTGATAAGAGGTTGTTCTTACCAGGTGTTATTACAAATGAATATCAACTCTATTATCCTACCTGTCATTTCTGAGATAGCTTCCACTGTCAACAAAAATACATATCAAACTTTCCACTATGAATTACATGCAGGGTTTCTTCTCCTTCTACTCACTGAGGCAATTTTTCTGATGTTTCAGGTCATTACCTCCAGAATCATCCATTTACACCAGCAAAGAATTTGACACCATGTTTTTGACAGATAACTTGCTGTTACTGTGCATCTATTCTAGATACCAATTTAACATTTTTAGACACTGACATCTATTAAAGGTGTTCACTTTAACACTCAGAAGCTCAAATTGGCATACTAAATAACACATATTTATGTGCTGATGTGTCAAGCAAAGCATGCAGATGTAAATTAGAGAGGTCTTATTAAGGTGCTTGTGTGTGAAAATTAAGCCCACTTATCTGAAACAGTGGATTTTATAATACAGCTTTTCTAAGGACTTAGAAAATGCAATGCTTCAAGAGGTATTATAAAACCTGAAAAATATCTACTAGAGTATATATGCATACTCATTTATGAATTATTTTTATTTATATTGCTTTAGAGCTTTCAGCTTGCAAGTTCTGAAAATCCATATCTAAGTATGCATTCAAATAGCCTTTTAAAAATCTTGGTAGCTACAGGCCAGCATATAAACCATTATTGGTAATTATGATAAAACCAGGAATCTCTTATTCAGAAACCTTTCCAACCAGACACAGCCTTTCATGCAATATTTTGAACAATGTAACCACAATAATAAGCAGATATCAATTAATGAGGTACTTCAACAGGCAAGATGCTCTTGTGGTTAAAGTATGGTACGGGAACTCAGCAGCTATGTTCTATTCCCGGCTTTGACACAGACTTCCTATGTAATATCAAGGAAAGAACTGATTTTTCCCAACTTATAAAAGTAGGATACTACTTTATGTAATTATCTTGGAGGTGAGGGGTTGTACAATTTATTAATGCAGGTCATTTCATGAAATTATATAGTACTATAAAAATTGCTGTCATGGATGCCACTGTCAATACATGTTCACCTTGTTTACAGGACTTCCAATTCTTATCCCCTTAGGACTCCCAAAATCCTTTACTGAATTTATTTATTACATTGACATATTGTATCATTGAAGGAATTCTGTTTCTTTTCAAGTATTTTATAGTTTAATCTGGTACAGTATACTTACAACACAAGGGTTGTTTTCAATTATTACTTGCGATCAAACATATGGCAGTTAATACAACCACAGTGCCAGGTTGAAGGTTGTCTTTAAATATGCAAGTAAAACCACAAATACGAAGAAATGTAGGCAGCTGTACCTCAAAGGCAGTACAAATTATTGTACTTTTTGTGAAATATACTTGTCTTACAGTCAGTATGAAAGATCGAAGCTATTTACCACAAAAAACGGAGTTCAAAGTGTGTTACCCATATGCACATCTTCACATCTAGTCTCTCATCTCAAATATAAAGCTTTGGTGTAAAATGTGAGCAGGTGTATCTGCCCTCTGAGGTAGACCTCTATGAATACCTTGACTAAACTCTGGAGATGAGCCTGCAAGGAGACTTCATCCACAAAGAATTTGATGTATGAAGAACCATACGCCTGGATCTCACCTAAAGTGATGGCTACCAAGACCATCGTAGAGAGATGGAGAAGATAAATTAGGTTAGGGTCCCACTGTAGGACCCATTAGTGTGGGTCCCAATTAGGTTCAGGTCCCACTGTAGGACTTAAGTTCTCACCAGAGGATAGTGCAAAAGCATTCCTTTATTTGCCCTTCACTGGTCAGTTGTCTAGGTAAATGCAATCTGTAATGCTGTTCTTCTTGAGAAGGGCCATCACAGCTGTGAGCAGCTTGGTAAGGACTCTTAGGATTGTTGAGCGGAAAAATGATTGGACTTGGAATTGATAACAGTACTGGACTATCATGAACCAATTTAATGAACCTACAACTGAATATGTGAATGTATGATGGTGATGTGAAGGCTGAGAATCCTCTGGTTTCAAATAGGTGATAGTGGTTAAAATTTCCCTCATGACCTTCAAGAGGAAGGGACTGGGTTTTTTTTTAAATCCAAGATAGAAAAACATTGTTCTTTTGGGGACCAGAAATTAAGTGCTGTAGAACCTCCTTTCCTGATTCTATGGAGGAATTTCCCCTAAAGACTCATAAGCTAGGAAGAAAGATCTCTTATCAATGGAAAATCTCATTAATAGGAAGAAAGAAAGGGTTTGGAATAACCACTATGCTGAATTGGACAATTCAGCTTGACACAATGACATCAAAGACCTTTTGGTCTGTAATCATACCAACCCATGCCTGCTGGAAGAAGGACAAGTTGGCAAAGTGTCAAAGAGGAGATATGTATGTAAAAATTCTGTGCTCCTGCAAGGGATACAGTAGCTTGTGCTTATCTTCCATGCAGATGAAATAAAGATGGTTGGCCTCTGCCACACAATCTTTCCTGGGTCCATTATGGAATTGTTGATGGCGGGGGGCTACCCTGATAGAAGTGGATGACTGCAATGTCTCTGCAAACCTACTTGCTCTCGTTTTGCCTCCATGATACTTGGAGGGCCTGGGCCACTTTCTCTATATGAAGCTCCCGAAATTGTCCATTTGCTGTACTGAAGGAAGGATGGCCATGGAATTAGCAGACTGAAATCAACAATTTCCTTGGTCTGAATGACTAGATCAGAAAAGTCCTGCTCCAGAGATACAGAGGCCAAAGAGTGGGTAACAGGATCCTGAGGTGCTAAGAATGAGAACCTTGACCCTGGATAGTAGTTTCTGTCCCTGAGGCTACCCCCTTGCTAGGAAGCCAAAGACCAGAAAGGTCACGATGGGGTCTCAAGAGATGGCCTCCAATCCCAAGGAATCAGAAAAAAGGAGACTCATAAGCCTGAGTGACAGGACCAGCCAGAGCTGGAATCTTTACCCAAGTCAGAAAATGAGTATGATGTAACAGTTCAAATAGCAGTGGCATTGGGACTAATAATGGGGGTCTTGCAATTGTTGATCTTGCAATTGGTCTGGCCAAGAAGAATAGCAAGGGTGGCTCTGGCTTCCACTAGGTTACTAGGTCACTGTGATGCAAAGTGAAGCAGCATTTGTGGAGATGTCACAAGTGGGCAGAAGCAGGTTGAAGGTGAGCAGCAAGGCACATTCTGTTCTACTTATGGGATCTCTAACTGGACTTAGGCACCTAGGTGTGATTTTATTCCACCTTGTTCATGGCCTGAAAATCCATTAATGCATTTGCTTTTGCGACACACCATCATCTGACCCTTAAGTCACAAAAAAAGCAGCAAGGATGAGGAAGCGTCACCTGCCTTTTGAATTAACTGCTTTTCAGGGACTGGAGCTGGATGGAATAAAATCACAGAGTCAAAGAAAAGTAGTGCTAGAAGGAACCTCAGCAGACCCTCTACTCTATTCCCCTGCTTAAAGTAGGATCATCCCCATCTAAGAATAAATAAGTGTTTCTCTAACCTATATTTTTAAAAACTGAGGGAACAATGCTAACAAAAACTACAGGGATAATGCCAAAAACATCCATACAACTTTTAACTTGTCATACAGTAAGTCTTCTTCATGATAAATCAGTGCCACACATTCTACATTGTAGTAGCTCAGATCCAGATTTCTGCCCAGTGATCCCAGGCTCTCAGAGAAGAACTGAAACAATTATTTTCTGCTGTGAGCTTGAAGTATTTTACCAAACTAACTTCCACGTAAGATTTGTGAAGAACAGTTCTAATGAATTCTCTCCCATATTATAGATTATTGTATTACAGATCCCAACAGAAGCTTAAGGTAGTTCCCAAAGCTGTTTGGGAAAGTGTTCCCTCCTCCCTGAGTGAGTACCCTGGGTTGGGATGTAGTCTGCAGAGGAAACTATTCAAGGTGTCTGAGTGAACACAGCTGGAGAGATCCAGTACACAAACCAAATCATATTACTGCTCTTGTGTTTGCAACATCATTAGACACTGAAGCCAGCAGGAGTCAGGGCATCTTAATATGGATTTTCCACGAAAATTGAATTTAATTGTTTACAGAGACATACAACTGATATGGCTGGACCCAGCCTTAAAATATATGGTAGAAATCTTGCAAAGTCTTATAGAAACAATGCAATGTTGTATATATTTGCTTAGGAATAGTATGTTAAATTCTATACAGCACATGCGTATAAAATGGTCCCTATTCTTACAATCTGGAATAGAAGCAAAACATGGCATGTGCTAAACCCCCCCCAGAAATGGGGTTAACTAAAATGCTTGTCTCCTTCCTTTCTTTAAGTACACAATTACAGTAAGCCAGGCAAGGCTCTTTGGGTAGATGTGATATCTCTTATCTTCTATTTCCCATGGGCATCACAAAGCACATGTTTATTAAAAATAAACTACACAAGATATTTACAAAGTCTTTAGCAAGAAGGTTGCCAAGTGTATAGGCTTGATAAAAAAGAATTAATTTGCATCTCAGACTTATAGACAATATAAAAGACTGGTGGTTCAATGCCTAGAAAAAAGTTACTAAACTGTAAAGTCTTTCTTACATTGTATTAGGACTTATAAGCCATATCTTTTAAAATGCAATGTAATGAGGATATTATTTGAGAAATGTCATTTTACTAAACATGTTAGTTGCGAAGCTGCCCCTTATCGCTACACAGAGGAACACTTAAAATATAGGAACTGCCCAAGTTAATACTGATTCCACCACCTTCACCCTGTCATCTGGATGTGTATGCATATGTAATAGTGCTCTGCCCGGTTACTAGGGGCTTCTAGGGAGTCTGAACAGCCCCACACCCCAGAAGCACCTCTGCACACCCACCCCAGACCTCGGAGAACTCACCAGAGGCTGGGGAAGCAGGTCACAGGATGTAGTGAGTCCCTTAGCAAGGGAGCTGACACGGGTATGGGGAGCGAGAGAGGGTTAGCCATGTGAGCCCAGAGTGGGAAGGATAAAACACTGGAAACAGCCTTAATAGGGCTGCACCTGGCCAGGGAGGCAAGCTGCCTGGAGTTACCAGGGGTTAAGCAGCCACTGGGAGAGCCTTGAGCAGGGCTCTTCTCTGTTGGTTGGTTTGTTTGTTCATTTCCTTTGTTGCACAAGCCTGCAGGCTCTGCAGAGCCTCTGAAAGATAAGAGGCAACCTGAAGGTGAAGCCTGGAAGAAACGCTAGAAGACAGCTAAGTGCTAACTTATTTGTTTAACTTCTTTTGTTTGTTTTATATCCCCAACAAGCCTGGGTGGCCTCCAGGTATTATCTACTAGCCTGGCTGCAGCAGAGGCAAGGTCCCTGAACAGCGGGTCTTTGGCCAAAGCCAGCAGCAAAAGTAAACCAGTCAGCTCAACTAGCTTGACCAAACACCCTGCTGTGAACTGTCCACACTCCTCCCATAGCAGCCTACAGAATAAAATAGACTTTCCCAGTTCTCTTAAAAGAAGTTGAGATGCCCATTTTCATCTAAAATGCTATTTGGTTTCATGATTAAAAACATGGCCATATGGGCAATGGGACAGATTGCTTTTACTGCCTTCCCTCAACCCCCAAGAATCATGTTCCAAAGAAGGAAGCGTGATCCACTACTCTTACTTGTTTTTGGCAAGCTCCTATCTTCAACTTGAACAAGGGTAGAACAAGATCCAACCATGAGAGAACACAATTTCCCAGCTGTCAGGGTGATTTAAACATCATTAAGCTAAATCAGAGTCCTCCAGCATCCCAGATGCTTTGCAACTTTGGGCAGGGCTCTGTTCTCTGCTCCAGCCCAGTAGGGCTGGCCCCTCCCTTCTGCTCCCTATCTGCAGCTCTGCGAAAGACTGCAGATACAGCAGCATCTGCCTGGCTTCCTGTTCACCCTTCCCTCCTCCACTCCCTCAAGCAGGGATTTCCCCCATCCCCTCTGCCCTACACAGACACCTCTCAGCATTAGCTAGCATATCACATGCTGGCTACATCTGTGCTGTGGGAGACAAGACAAAGGCAGAGAGGACAGTGTTGGCTTTGTCCTGTTTGAAGCTAATCAGCAGGTAGCTTTTATGTCCCTCCATTCCTTCCTTGGAAAAAGTTGCTTAAGAAGAGTTTGAACTAACAAGAGAGACTGTTGTTTTGTTTGATGGGCTGACAAATGCTAACAACTCCCTGCTATGTAACTCAGTGCTCTGTTATCAACAGTGAGAGGTAGGGGGAAAACCCCCTCCCTAATCAAAGTGTCCTGCTGGGGCCTGGCCACCCCCCACTCAGCTCAGCACTAATGAAGGGAAGGGAGGGCTGCTCTAGTGCCCACTGGTTTCTAGCCTGAGCCACTGAAGGCATGCACTGACATTTTTTTCAGTCCAGAGGGGATGTCTGTACAGTTACAAACCAATTTAACCTAGGCAGGTTAGACTAACTTGCAATTCAGGCTCAGGCTTTTTGAATGCCTGTCCCTAGCCTAGAACAGCCCACCCTTCCCTTCCTTCATTAGTGCTGAGCTCAGACTAGACATCAGGAGGTGCTATTTCACTGTAAGGGCAGCTAGGACCTGGAACCTACTTCCAAGCAAAGTGGTACTGGCTCCTAGCCCTGGGGGTCTTTAAGAGGAGGTTAGACGAACACCTTGCTGGGCTCATTTGACCCCAGTACTTTCTCCTGCCTGTGGCAAGGGGTTGGACTTGATGATCTGCTTAGGTCCCTTCCAACCCTACTAACTATGAAACAGTTTACCAAGGGAGGTGGCTGACTCATCTAGGGTCTTTATGCAGAAATCAAATGGCTATCTTAAAAAAAAAAGTCCTTAGGAGAAATTGTTTGGCATATATGAATGCAGAGTTGGGAATAGGACACAGAACTAGATGGCTGTGGGCATCATGTCTGGTCTTAGAATCTGTGTGTCTGATACCCTTCCTCCTTTGGGCTCTGACCATACTCCTAATACTTCCTCATTTACATACCACTAATAATCCAACCTCATACTTCAGGGCCCAGCCATTTGTCTGCAAGAAGCAATAAGGATTTTCATTTTTTTTCTGCCTTATTGTGAAGCAGGGAAGGGAACAAGCAGGGTGGACCAATGTTCTGAGGTGATGCTGAAGTCATGTTGATTGCCAAATATCAGGTAAAGACAAAATTCTCCTCTCAGTCACACTATCAGAGACCTGGCAGTGAGTTGGCAGGGACTTGCTTTTCTCTATAGAATGGGGAACTGTTTAGCTGCTTGGAACATCTCAGTATATTTCTCCCAATCAATTTCTGGTCCATTAGAAGGGTCAGGTTTCTCCTGATCACTATTTCAGGCACACATTAGAGGTTTTGAAAATGGAAATATTTGTGCAACTAATGTCTCTGGACTTGTTTGAGAGACTCTGATATGATACTTAGAACTCTTTTACATTGTGATGGTGGCATGTCTCAAATGGCCCATAGCAAGCCTTGCCCATGTGCTGCTCCACACTGCTTGCCAGCATGCTCCAAACCTTTATGTAAGCCAGTAAGGCTATTCTAGGCTCAGGCCAAGTGACTGCTCTCAATCATGCTGGATATCAAAGGCTCACAAGTGACCTCAGGGAAATGCACCTTTGTGACCTCACCAGCGTAATTCTGGGCTTGGAGCATGCTCATGGGAGTGGGTGGACAGGGCAGGGGTTAACCTGTGCTGGCCAGGAATTGCAATTGCTGTGCTCAAGACCAGCTCTTGATGGACTGTGGCATTTAGGATTTTAGGCTAGATGACCCAGTGTTACTTCTGGCCTTCATTTTATTCTACTATATTACCTGATTGCTCACTAAAGTCACACTTTCACTGATTAATTGCTGCTATGACTCATTCAATCTATTTACTTTCTAATCTGCTTTGTTTAATCATTCTCCACCCTCTTTGATTGCTTCTTACCTAACTTATTTCTACCAACTGTTGTACCACCACACAGCCTTACTGCCACACTCATTCATGCTTCTTTCTTCCCCCCATATCTACATCCAACTACTCAATTGATTCTTACTCATTTATCATTAGTTAATGTTTCTGTTGTATTGCCTGAAGGGCACTGTCAGGCCAGAACCCACTGTACTAGACGAACTAGCAAGATATAATAAATTAAGTCAAAGTGGGTCCTTTCTCCAAGGAAATTAATGAAATAGTGTTTCTAATTTCAACTGATGTAACTTATTTTAGTTCTAAGCTTCAATGCTGCACAAAATTAGTGCCTTCCCCCTTTATTTTTAGTGCCCTCTCCTTCTCCCTCCCTCAAATTATTTTTCTCAAAAATAAGAAATCATGAAACTGAGACAGCAGAGAGCACAACTGTCACTAAAGGAATACACTCCAATCCATTTCAAGCTTCCTAGGGTTTTTTTGGCGGGGGCGAGGGAGGCAGGGGGGCAGGAATTGTAACAATTGATTTGAGGGGAGAGAGTTTGGACCTGTATCTTGCAGGCTAATTATTGATTAACAGACAATTCTTGCAGAGCATATATAAGTTTCTAATAAGAAACTTTCTTAAGCTGAGGACAAGGTTTGTGTGTTGTAGAGACCAGCTTCTATGGAGAGAAGACTCTATACAGTTTGGATAGCCTCCCTCTCATCCGAAAAAGAACCAATCTTTTACAATCTACTCGGACTACTAAAGTGGAAAAGGAAGAAACAACCAAAAGGGAGAGTAAAAGAAGGTAGAAATAAGCCTGATTACATACAAAATTAAGAACCTGAGAACAAAAATTAACAAAGCTCTGAAATATATGAGGGCATTTCAGAAAGAAACGACAATTTCAAAATAAAATAACTGTATGCAATGGGTGGAAAACTACACAGCAATGGGGAACACTTATGGTGGCATTGTCAAACGCATGCATCATTTACAACTATGTAGAGAACTGATGTGGTCTAGTAAATGATCATGGCATATAAAATGGTTCCATTGCAAAATTGTTGTTACTTTCACAGAACCCCTCATATAAGCATATGCTTACATCAGCTACTTACTCATCAAGAATGATGGATTTCAGGGAGTGTTTACATAGCTCACCCTTCAGGGCTGGCCAGGTAAAGACTCCCTCCACCACTGCCACCTCCTCCAGCCTCCCCCGCAACCTCTACCTCACAGCAAGGCCTCCCCCCACCACCCACTTCCCTCCATCCCTGCTGGCTGTTGTTAGTGCCCCCCACCCCACTTTTCTCCCTTCCTTCCTTCCTTGCCACCTGGCTTCAACAACAGCTGCCACCCCTCCCTGACAGCTGTTGTTGGGGGCCTCCTTCCTGTTCCCCTCCCTGCTGCCTGTCCCTGACAACAGCCACCACTGTGATCCTCACCCACTTCACCTCCCCCTGCCCTGCCACCTCTCCCTCCCTGCCAGCTGTTCTGGGTGTCATTGCTGACAGGTGGTAGGAGGAGAGCTGCCACCATGACTTCCCATCCCCACTTCACTCTCAGGCAGGGAGGCATGGGGAAGTCCTGCTGCTTGGGTGGCTGGAGCATGTTCACCACTGCCACAAACTTCCCCAGAAGCAGCTCAAACTTGGGCCTATGCAGCCAATTGCCACCCGCCCTCTCAGCAGTGCATGCACAATTGGCCAAAAGTGTTTCAGACAGACATACAGACAAACATGCAGACTAAGTTCTTCATTATATTTGAATGTCAATATTAGGAAATGAGCTATTGGACCTGCTCATTTCTGAGCATAAAATCAACCCAGTTGGCACAACTGCAATATGATGGGAAGATTCTCTTTCTGACTAGAAAGTTAAAATCAATGGCCATAATCTCTATAGGAAGGACTGAGAGGGTAAGAAGGGAAGGAAAGTGGCACTATGTCAAAAATGACATCACCGGTTTCTCAGTTGCTAGCAATTCAAGAAAATTATCTTGAATGTCTATAAATCATGCTTATGCAGAAACATGTTAATTGATAAAGCAGCAAAATGAGATCCTGACTATATGACCAACTTCTTGAACGTCAATCTGTCACCTATAGGATAAAATCTGTGTTTTAACAGGGACTTCAGTTCAAGTGACATATGCCAGAGGTCTTATGCTGCCAGTACATAAACATCCTTTGAACTTCCAAAAAATATGGATGAAAAATTTCTGACTGAAAGTATGCCCTCCTGTAGTAGAGACGTTTATATCAGATAACATCATGACCAAAAATAAGGGACTGATCTCAGAACTGAAAATTATTGGTTACTTAATTGCAAGTTGTCATGACTTGAGCCTAAATCACTAATTTATACATGGTGATTAAGAAAGGGGCAATTTCACTAAGCTGAAAACAATTATAAGAGAAATCAGCAGGGGGAAAGAATTTAAACAAAAACATGTGAATGACAATTGGGAACTGCTTGAGAACAGATGTCCAAAAAGCCACAATCAAGAGACAAGACTATATGGATAATAAATCAAGTCTAGCTGGAGGGCAAGTTTAAGCAAGCCAATTTTACTCCAAAATAATCAAAAATATGTCATTCATACAATGAGAAAGTTGGTAGCAATGAACACAAATGAGAAGTTGCGAGGATATTTTTTTAAGGTAGATTAAAATACAAGGAATTCTAACAATGGCATTGACTTTTATATTGGAAAGAACCCAGCCAGATAAGGTGTGTACACTATAGGATGATAATGAAATACTGTCTGTTCCAACAGTGTCAGGCGGATGTTAAAGAGCAGTCACCAGTGCTAAACATTTGAAAATCAACAGGTCCAGATTAATTGCATCCAAGCTTTCTAAGATACAAGCTTGGGAAAACTCTGGACCAGTGGTGCTCAACCTTTTTCGCCAGCAGGCTAGATGGGCAATGACCAGCCCGTCCCTGGCCAGATTCGGTTGACAGTACTAGTCCCACATAAAGGGCTTGTGGCAGGGCCCCATCCTGCCACAGAGATGGGGGGCAGAGGGCATCCAGGTTCCAACCTGGCCCTGTGGGGTGAGGGGGGATGCAAGGGAAAGGAGAGGGAGAAGTCCAGCCCTGCAAGGAAAAGGACAGAGGCCCAGTCCCAACCATGCCCTGTGGCGGCAAAGCGGCATGGCCCAGGCCCAACTTGATCCACAAGGGAGACAGGGTGTGGTGCAGCCTGCGGGAGAAAGGAAGTATGGCTCAGAACTAGCCCAGCACTGTGGAGGGGAGGACCGTGGCCCAGGCCCCCAGAGAAAGGAAGGGACATGGTCCAGTTCCTCAGGGTTGAGGGGAGCATGGCCCATTGCCAACCTGGCCCTCAGGGTTGGGGGGAGAGGGTGTAGCCTAGCCCCAACCCAACTTCACAGGGGGAAGAGTGTTTGACCCCCCTCTTCAGGAGGGGGAGAGGGCTTGAGCTGGTACAAATCCAGCCCCACCATGGAAAGGGGGTGTGTCCCAACCCCATCCATCCTGGGGGAAGGGCTGTGACACACGCTCATCCAGTTGCAAGGGTGGAAGGAGGGGGCATGACCTGGCCCAACCTACTGTGTCAGGCCTGGGGTTTGGGAATTTGGCAGCTGGGGAGGGTGGCCATATTCATTGCCACTTTTCCCTACCACCGAACTTCCCAATTCATGGGGAGCCCCATGGTCCAGGTGCATATGGCTCTGTGGACCATATTTGGCCCATGGGTCAGAGCTTTAGCACTCATGCTCTTGACCATTCATGGTGATTTTCAGTAGCTCTCTGAACACAGGAAGTAGACTGGAAGAAACCCAGTGCTGAGCCAATATAAAACTAAAAGGGATAATCCAGATAATTTTAGGCCTGTCAACCTGATACTGACCACAGGAAAATAATATTATTGTTGATCTAGAACCCAACTAATGGTGAATTAAAAGAGGGTAATATAATTACTATCAATCCATTTGGCCTAAAGCCTGTCAAGTTCTATGAAACCGGTATTCCTTCTCTTAGGTAGACTGATGGGTCTGAACCTGGTCTGCATGCCTAGGGCACATAATGAAGCCAGAAGAGATGGTGAGGTGAAGAGTGGTATGAGCAAAAGCAAAAAACCACTTATACTTAGAACAGTAGCCTAATATGTGGGAAACCTTTGCTTAATTCTCATCCCCAGCTTAAATCTCATCTCCCTCCTCCTAAGAGAGTGCCCTAGCCAAGAAACCCTAGGTTATTCTAAAACGAGGTAGGCCCCCCTCACTCCCTCCTGTCAAAGCTATTCTATTTTACATGGTATAATTAAGGCTTCTTTCACACAGGAAGAGAGAGAGAACACATGTATGAGGAAGACTTCTTTACTTAGTGGTTTGCGTATATAAAGGGAAGTATGGTATCAAGGATTCTAGGCCCTATGCCAATTCTGAATTTTATATTAAAACAATTATTGGGTAAACACAAAAACAGTCACTGGTCCCAGAACCCAGGCATCTTCCCCTGTAACAAGCCTAAGACCAGCTGGGCAGGATTCAAGTCCAGGTCTCAGCTAGAAATAATCAAGGATTAGACTGAGTCATCCCTAGGGCTATAGAAAGAAGGCCCCACCTGCACCTTTGTAAACTCAGAGCAGACAGCAGCAAACCATCTGGGCAAGTCTGCCATGCTGTGCTCCTGGCCTTCCCGGAACTCTGTACACTGACTTTGGTTCTGCAACCCTGATTCTGGTTCTTGACTTGGATTTTCCTTCAATTCCCCAATCCTGATCCTGGCTTCTGGAACCTGCCTTCATGACAACAGTGACCAATCTTGACAACACATGCCCTGGGGTCCATTACACTCCCATGTGGGTGTTGTAATCCACTCGTTTATCAAATCTTGCTAATATGCTTGTATGAAATATCTGTCTCTGTCTCCCTCCATATCAATCAAATCTTTTATTAATTCATGGAAACTGGAAGAGCTTTAACAGACAGACTACCCATCCTAGCTTGTGCTAGGCACCTTGTGGTTAAGGCATTTTACAGAGAGAGAGAGAAAATGTGAACTTTCTTTCCTTACATGTCTCCCACATCTTAGGTAAGTGCTCTAACCACTGGGCTATTACCTAGAAGGGGACAGCATGATTACCACCAATAACAGCTATATTTTGAATGAAAGGAAGGGCCAGAGCTCCTTTCAAGTGCAGGATGGTGCCTTCTTGCAGCCAAAATAAAGCACCCACATTCTGGAGAATCGCAGGCTTTAATTGTATGTGGATTTTCCTATTGGTTGCAGGATTCAATCCTATGCAAATTTCCCTGTCTGCTAGCTTGACCCATTTATCATTATTGCCTCCTGTGATCCCTATTTCTAGGGACCCAACTGTCCACATACAGTTATGGACAGCATAGCCCTGAAGACCAACCACCCAAAAGTCAAGTGCCCCCATGCTCAGCATGCTAGCCTAATATTAACTTTGTATTCAGCGCTACCATGGCTGCCTGCAGCTGGAATAGTGTGCCCAGAACTGGAGTCTACAGCTTGGGAGGATACTGATAATTCAAAGAACAGGAGTCAGAGAAGAGCCACAGAGCTGATTAAAAGATTGGAAAACATGCTTTGCTTAGCAAAAAACTAAGCAGTTCCACCTGTTTCAAGTATCCAAGGACCAGAAACCGAAGATTTATTCAGAATATAAATAAGATGCAATTTTTAAACTCTGAGAGTATTTCATCATTGATACAACCAATGATATGATATAGTCCACATGGCTGGTAAAAATTTTAAGTGAGGACTGAAAGTTTCTCTAGAAGATATGCTCTAGTTCAAACAACAATTAAAGAATTCTTATGGCCCTTGCTCCACAAAGGGTCAGTCTGGGTGGCCATAACTGTTCCTTCCAGCTGTTGCATTATTTGAATGTATTAAATTCAATTTTCACCTGCGCTGCAAGAACATTTTTCTTCAATAACATGATTTAATTGACCCTTATTTCAAGGCAAAGTGCAAAATCAAGAACACACATGCACAAACCTTTCTTTTCCTCCAAAAGGTTACAAGACAAAGTCTAATTAAACATACATGTTGTTATTTTCTCTGATCTTTTTTCTTTCCTTTTCCTTCCCCCACCCCCCACCACAGTCTTTAACCCAAGTAGGTAAAGAAGAAGGTAAGGCCAAAATGATTGATCACAGACTAATCACATTCTTTATGAGTGATCCTTAGATAATGGTTGTTTTGGGAACTGATTCAAACTAAAGTCATAGATTCATAGATGTCAAGGCCAGAAGGGACCCCAGAAGATCATCGGGTCCAGCCCCCTGCATCAAGCAGGAAAGATAAGTGGTGGCCAAGTGACCACAGCTAGGTGACTGTCTAGTCTCCTCTTGAAGATTTTCAGGTTAGGTGACTGCACCACCTCTGGAGGGAACTTATTGCACAGTCCGAACACCCTGACTGTGAAGAAGTTTTTCTTAATATTGAGCCTGAATTGATCTTGTAGGAGTTTGTGGCCATTACTTTTGGTCCTCCTCTTGGGTGCCCTGGTGGACAGTTGTTCACCGAGCCTTTGGTGTACTCCCTCAGTGTAGCGGTAAGTTGCTACCAGGTCCCCTCTCAGCCTTTGTTTCCTCAGGTTGATGTCCCACATCCCTCAGCCTTTCTTCATATAGCTTGTCTTTTAAGATTCTGATCATATGGGTGGCTCTTCTTTGGACTCTCTCAAGCTTGTCCATGTCCTTGTTAAAGTGAATGGTTAAGTACTGGAACAGACTGCCTAGAAAGGTTGTGGAATCTCCATCACTGAAAGTGTTTACTTAAAGGTTAAGCAACCACTTAACTGGGATGGTTTTGATAGATATGATCCTGCCTTAAGCAGGAGGCTGGACAAGATAACCTCCTTAGGGCCCTTCAAGCCTTATTTTACTATGATTCTAATATATAAGAATGGGTCTTCCTGAACTGAACATGACTCTGTACTTATGAACATGCTGGTGTGTTTGGAGTGTGCCTAACTTTCAAAATGGTACACATGATTCTGAATAGATGATATTGGGCCCTTAAAGAGATTTTCTTTGTGACTAGAACATGCCATGCCTTTCAATAAATTTTCCATTGAAAAGTACTGTTATTTAAATTGGCAATCAGGGTTCTTGGAATATGGTGTAATATATAAGGTTTATCTGAAGGTAAATTGGTTATACATCTATCAGGCAATTTTAAATGACTCCATAATGTCAGCAAGCAGTACAAAGGGGAAAAGGCACAAGTAAGAAGGACATATCAGTATGCTTTTATGCCCAGAAAAGAATCCATTGATTTCTTGCCAGACCGAAGAAATAATATTAAATGCTGACAGCATTATCTGCTTTCTACTTAGTGCAGTTGATCTACATTGTATGCCACCAGCCTTAAAGCCAAGGGAGTTTTTTTGTCAGACCCAAATTTAGCTCTGTATTTCTAATTTGCTCAACTCAGTCATAAAAGGATACTGTACACTTTCAAGTTCCAGAAGCTCAACCTGCCTACAGCTTGCTATTCTCTAGGCTGTAACTGCTGATGTTTGTAAAATGACTTCATTCCAACCCCACTATATAATTCTTGCTGACAATTACTCCTTGTTTAAGGAAACTTTTAACACTGGGGTCCTGTCACATAATTGAGAAGAACTATACCAGTTCTTTGGTCATTTATAGATATGTATGCTACACCAGAACATTTAAGACTCTCGAGTATATCAAAACTGCTAATAAATACTAAATTACAATCATCAGTTTTCCCTCAAACCTTGAATGACATACTGGGCTGAAATTTACTGCGCAGTAAGCAAGAAGAGGCCAGCATCTACATGTGCAGGTGTTAAAGTGCATTAACTCTGTGTGTAGACTGACTTAGGACTCAAGTTAGTCCCAAGCCAGTCCACAGTCACAGTGTTACTGTGCAGTAAGGCATTCACACATGCATTAGTGCACAATACCTAATCGGGCATAGATTTGATACCTGCATGAAGCAGGTATCAACTTTACACCAACCTGGGTGTAAGTTACCATATTTACTGCACAGTATGGGCATGCACATGTCTGTACTGAGCAGTAGATGCCCGAATGTAGACGTGCCCACTGAGTGGGTTCCTATGCGTTACCCAACGACTTATCTATTACTATATACAGGAATATGAAGGACATATATATTTTCCTTCATGAATATATGATGCTACACTGTCTTAATTGCAGTGTTAAAAAAATCCAGTCAAGGTACAGTGTTGATAATAATTATGCTTCCTTTCCATCAAATGTAAGAGTCTAAATCCAGTTTTTTCTTCTTCTATGGTTATATACAGTTGTTCTTTGCTTACAAAAAAATCATAAGAAAAACAATTTCCTGGACATACACAAAAGTATAAACTGCAGAAAACTAAAGTTATGTAGACACCACTTTCCAGTACTGTACAGTTATATACTGATTCAATTCTTCACACACACATCTGGGGGCATTCAATACTTGCATTAGTTTTAAACTTTTCAGTCATTTTGATGTATTTGGTAAAATAAAAGTATAGAAAATAAAACAACATTTTACCAGAGAACAAATAATTTCCTTGTACAGACTTTGGAGATATTTTTCTCCCTAATATTGTCAGCTAGTAATGCCTACAGAGGAATAAACCTCAGAAAATATTATGTAAATGTGTCATTCAGTATAACACAATTCTTCCTGTATAGGGGATATAAAATATATATCCCTACAGAGGGAGGTCTAAGACATTCAAACTGACTTTTTTGACATTCACCTCAGTTTTAAACATAATAAGCACAGGTTATCTATGGAGTCTCAATATTTCTCAAATTAAAAGCTCCAACAAACTAAAGAGTAAGTAGAAAGTATCTGGAGTTTTTTTTTCCTTGTTGGCATTTAGACTTTGGTTATTTTTCTTATTTTTATTCTGTTGATTTTCTTGACCATTATGTGCATGTTTAAAACAAAAACATAATACTGGTTATTTTGCTTTTAAACAATCAATACATTTTTAATGCAAGTGGAAAGACAGATTACATCTTCCTAAAAACAAGCCTATCTTCTTATTGTGGGGTTATATCAATATTAAAAACAACTTGTAAATGGTCTTCCAAAAGAAATCTATTTTTTTCCACGAAAATGTTTTTAAATGAAAGCTGATATACCCACATTATTGCAAACACTGCATATCTGCATGTACCAAAAGTTTGTTTCAAAAATGGAAAAAATCTGATATTCAGATGTAAAAAACAAGTCTACGACTTGAAATGTATATGTGAAGAGTCTAAGTAGCAAGCAGACAGATAAGCCCCAGCTGGCCTCAATAGCAGAGGTAGGATTGCTGCCAGGTGCCTGAGTGCCCTTAACTGGCTCCTTTTAAGTGTTCAGGTGTGATTCTGCATATAAGCAGCAACCCATGCAGTGTTCTATGGGCTTGCTATGAGACCAGCATCCCCTCTGTTATGCTCTGGTGCTCCTGATATCTACCCTTGATTCCTAATGTCTATCCCTGCTTCCTGGCTCTGAGTTCTCTAGTCTGGTTCCTGACCCTTGCTTTCCCATTGTCTAATTTGGTTCCTATTGCTTCTCCAGCTCCTAGTCCCCAGGTTCTGCCTGTGTCACTGCATAAGCCCAAGTGTTTGGATTCCCTGCTATTGTGACCTTTGACTCTTGGGATCCCTGGTATTATAACCCTCATCTCTGGAATTCCCAGCTTTCTGCCCTTAACGCTGCACCATGACCCACATATACAGGTCATGCATGTTAAGATCATATTGAAAATAACATTTGAGCTACAAATTGGAAATTGTCTGTAGCAATGTGGTCTAAGCCTTCAAAGCTCAGCACACTGGGGGCTGCTAGCCCTCTTCACTTAGTAGGCCCAGACAGAAAGTTGATGCTTTCTGGAAGATACAGGCTTCTGCAGTAGACCTTGGAGCAGTGGAACTAGGGTAATGTGAAGGTAATATGTGCAAAAGCAGGAGGAATCAGAGAAAGTCTGCAGAGGTGTTCTGGCTCTTCATTTGGACTGCAACCACCAGAAAACCCCAGGGGCTGGTGGGCAAAGGAGAAAGGAAGAGAAAGCTTGATGCTTCTTCCTTAAGGGGCAGAGATCAGCCTGCATGTGGAACCTGGTCAGCCCTACACAAAGATGATAGGCATGCTTGCACATGCATTAACATGCTTTAGTTAATGCACAATAAATCTAGTACCTCTATTACGGGTTACTAGGAAAATGCACATTAGCCTGTTTTAATGCACATTAACTAAAGAGCAGTTTTTAAATGATGCTTAATGTGCATTACTTATTTTAATTAACTAAGAAGTGCATTTTTTAGTGATTAATAAGCCTTAAAATAAGCAAATGCACATTAAAGCTTATATGTAGACTAAAGGAGTGCACAATGGAATTAGAGATCTCACTGGCTCGATCAGCTGGGACTATGAACTGAAGGAGTTGGACTCAGACTTGGGGGCAGCTGCAGGCTGCTGTTTGAATGCTGAAGGTTTGTTGGGGATTACCTCCAGAGGCCTAACCCCTATAATTTTCTATATAAAAGTGGGAGCTCCCCCTTGCTTCTTGTGCCAGTTTCTGGGGCATGTAGAGCAATGGTTCTGTTTGACATTTTGCCTAAGTTTTAAGTGTAGGATTAAAACTCCGCTATGAGCGAATCCTGCATTTAATGCTTCGCCAGAGAAACAGACTAGTTGCTATACATGCAATTAAGTTATACTGCTTTAATCTGGAAAAAAAAAAAAGCATTGAGCAGGCAGGACAATGGGCAGTTCACACAATTTTTACGGCAATGTTAGTTTCAATGTTAATAATTACTAAATGGGTATTGATTTAACTGATGGAGCATTTGTTCAGCCACCCATTAACATTACTGACAGTCAACCTTAATAAATGCAAGTTTACAGCTGTGAACAAAGTTTTTAGCAGTACAATAATACAAACTGGAATAAACTCATGATCCCAGGCATAGGCCACTGTATCTGCTGTCACATGTACCTGGCATGTATAGCTGTCACATGTAACTGCCAATTCAATAGGTCAATGATTAATTCCACAAGGCACCTACCTGCCAGACCAAGTGTTCCTTTATGATGTCTGTACGTGAGAGACAAATGCTGAGCACAGTGGTGTGGGAAGCAGAGGTCAAGACACTGGCAATTATAGCATCTCTCATGTTGAAGGGCAGCATGGTATATACCACAAAAATAATGAACAAGAAAAATGATACCTGTGCAAAAAGACAAAAAAAAATCTGTCAAATTAACCTTGGAATACAATGACAAAGATAACACTAAACATTAAACTAACTTCAGCACAAAGCTAGCAGGAACTACAAGCAAAGTGTCCTTTGCAATTCAAGTGATGCTAACTTAGATCAGAAATTCAGAGTTCATGAAAATGTCACTCAAAAGTATTTTTTAATTTTTTTAAGTTTGTTTTTCCCAAAAACTTTGTTTCAATATTTAATTTCTATAATCCTTTCAAGTTCTGTGGGATAAAACAAAATAATCATTTCATGTTCACAAGTACAGTGTGTTATGGGAATGAATGCCTTCAGGTGTATGAGAGCTGGTGATATTGTCAGGAAGGTTATATTTCTAGACACCTTGCAACTATTCAAAGACCAGAAGGCATCACGTCAAAGAAAAATAAAATTCCGATTTATTGTCAAATTTCTATCATCCAAACCTTGCTAACTTGCAATATCTCTCTAAATATATGGTTATTTAAGCAAATAATAATTTGAACTAAATTCCTGCACAAAAATGGTCAAAAGTCCAACCCTGTGTATGTAGATGCGACCCCCAGGAAGTCAAGCAAGTTGTACTCTCTCATGCATAGAACCTGAAAACTGGCCCAGCAACTTCAGTGAAGTGATTTCCATTCCTTTGGATGCATAAAATATTCCCTAATTATCCAAAGCCTCAGATTATGCAAAAAAGTTACCTCCTCCCAACCCCCATCATTCAGTTAATGAAGGTTACTCTTTACAGGCAGCTACATATCAGATATCACTGAAATACTATTTCATGAAAATATATTTGTATTTTTAATATGTAATAGCAATGTGCTATTATAAAACGAGAAAATATTTTCATCCAATCAGCCTATTACACAGAATCTAATGTTATCTTTCATGAATGACACTGGGATCCATATTAACTTAATAAAACAAACTTCCTGAATTGGCTAAATAAATCATACCAGAAAATGCAAACTCTCATTGTACTTGCAAAACAGATGATTGCACACATATGTTTCAATGCGTACTACATATTTTAAGCAAGGGAATATGGATTGGGGGAACAGATTTTGAAATCACAAATTATGTGCATAATTATACCTCAGTTTTTGCACAGGCCTTTCCATCCAACTGTTACTCAATTTATCACTCTACCCACAAACAATTATTTTAGACTCAAAATTCAAAGTTGGATTATTTAATGAAGATGTGTTCCCAATGAGTTCTTAACAAAAGCAAAATATAGTGCAGCTTATTCTTATTTTTTGAGCTTCAGCCTTTAAGGGAAGTCTTTTACCTTACATTCGTATGTGAAAACTCCATAGTCAAAATTCCACATCACAGTTATGTGATGAACTTCAGGCTTTCATGCTCTCTTATTCTCTTCACTTATACATCTCAATCTTGTCCATTAGCATTAACTCACCTCATGCTACCATTTACATTCTCCTCTATGCTGCCCTAAATATACCTTATGCTCAGCTGCCACATTTCCTGTCTACAATTTAATACCACCCACATCCTTTTCTACCACCACATCTCCCTTTTGCACTCCTTGCTGTGGCAATTCCTAACTCAGACCCCAAATTATTCAGAAGGGGCTGATGTTCTCAAAAGGCAGCCTGGCTTAATCATCACTAACAAAAACAAAACAACGATAATTTTTAATAGAAGTGGGCAAAATATGGCCCATGGGCTGGATGCAGCTCAACTGATTGGATCCAGCCCATGGGCAGACACCCACCAATTGATTGGATCTAGCCAGCAGCTGCCCCTAAATTGCTCTGCATGGGGCTGAGCGCTGGCTGCTCCATGCTCCCAGCCACAGCCACCAGACCCCACCAGAGCACACAGCTTCCCAGCAGAGCTGCTCCCAGTGCACCTATGACCACCTGGGTACTGCTCTGCTCCTCCCACCTCCAGTGGCTCATCCTATGGACATTAAGTAATGCAGGGAAGCCATAGGAACATGTACCAGGCAGCAGGGCCCAGCCAGGTTGGGAGGCAAGGGAAGCTGCAGCCAAGTGGTTCTTGCCCCAGCATTTGGTGGTCCAGCTTCAGCTCCCGGCTGCCTTCCACCTCTTTGGCCATTCAAAAGTGGCTGTTCATCATGCCAGATGGATGGAGTAGATGGAAGTCATCTAGAGCTGGAGTCCTGTACACTGGGCAGATGCCACACAGCTGCTGCTTCCCTCCCTGCCTGGCTAGGCATGTGGTTCCTGACATGCATCTACATGACTGCTGCTGCTTCCCCACATGACTTGCTGCCCAAAGTGATGCAGCAGGGGCAGGAGAAGGAGGCACCTCTGGAGGCAGGGGGAGCCAAGAAATACCCAGACGGCACTAGGAGCATCTTCACTCGGAAGCTGTGCATGCTGGCCAGGGCTGGGACTAGGGCAATGCTTCCTTGCAGGAGTGGGGCAGGTACAGGCAGGACTGCAGTGTGTGCTGCCCTGGGTGGGAGCAGGCAGGGCTGGGCCCCATGCAGAGCACTGCATGCTGGATGGGGAGGCAGGGGCAGATATACTACACTTGCACCACACTGCCTGTGTGAGCTCTGTTGAACACACCCTGACCCCCACCATCTTCCCCTCCACCTGCACAGCCAGCTTCTGGGACCTAGCATGCAGGCAGCCTCCTCCCACACACTCCTCCCCCCCACACCCACATACCCCCAACCCCCACAGGCACCCATCCCTGACATCCCTACATCTCCCCACATGCATCCCAACCAGCCACACACACCATCACCCCCCACACAAAAATCAAGGTTATATAAAAACCTTGATTTTTAGTATATGATTTGTTCCTTATGTATAATTTTTTTAAAACAGTATCTTCTGAAAGATTTTATGTGCATAGCTCATGACAGCTCAGCTAAAACTCAATAAACAGACCCCAATCAAAATAACTGCCCACCCTTGAATTGGAACCTCATTTCCAAATTCATAGACTATAAGGAACTGGTGTCTGTCTTGGCCAAAATGAAGAGTTCTCAGGAAAGGTACAAAAAAATCATGAAAAGATTTAGAAACACATATGCAACAGGGACTGATAAAGCCAACAGCAGCCATGAGCATAAAGTGAACAGGTTATTTAGGCTATCACATCATGGGCTAAGAGAGAGCCTGGGAGTGTCTGAAGAGCAGCCAAAGAGAACGTAGGCAATAAAGATGTAGGAGGTAAGTCCCCTAGGTCACCTGAGCAAATAATTTGGTGTGGGTGGAGGAGCAGAAAACAAAGATTTAAATGAAGCTAAGCAGCAAGGAAAGGATGGGTTGGGAATGGCCTAGGACTCTCAAAAGTAATCAGTGAATGATTATTTTTCAGACGAACATTAGACTGAGGGAAGACATTTCAAAAGCAGCAGTGTTACACTCACTTTTGGTGACCCTTAAGAGTCCTTAGTTCCTGAGTCACTTTGAAGAAAGGGACTTAGAAGCTCTAGAGCAAACAATTGCATGTTTTTGAAAATGTTACATTCAGTTTCTATCAACTTATTGGACTGCCACACAAAAACCCTGGTTTTCATATTTTCCACACCTTTTTTTCCCTGTAAGTAAGATTCACAGGCAGGGAAGTTATACCCTCTTGTTTTCTGCCAGAGCCATTAAAGAATCTTCCTTCCTTGTTATGATGCTTATGTGGCACTTACTGAAAAGTTACTAAGGGCTAAAGACTGTAAGCTTACTTGGAGTAACTACATTTGGTAGACTGCATGGTACATGAAGCGGTCTACCAAGTGCCTGAAAATATCTGGCATTATTCCAACAGTCGCAGCAATATTTTGCTGGGCAGTCGGTTACAATACTGTAGGTGCCACGTTCAATGTACTACTATAACTAGATCATAAATTCAGGGTGGAAGTGGGCTACATTGTGGCTCTTTTAATCTTGCAGATTTCCCCACATGCTCCCTCATCACTGATTGATGGAGGGGCTCCAATGGCTCTGCTGCTTACTTCTGATCCATGGGGAGGCAAAAATGGTACCATGTTTAAAACTGCAGATTTCTCTTCCCTGCTGAGCAGGAGCAAGCCACAAGCAGGGCCCTTCCACCAAGCAGCGGTGTTGGGGTGGGGGAGGGGAACACACAGGGCAACTTGCAAGATTAAAGGAGCTACAGCGCAGCCCACATCCACCATGAATTCAATAGGGCCCTAAATATAACCAACAACTACCATTTCCATTAAGTTATCCCATGACCTTCCTAGCTCTGTGGAAATGCAGAGATAATTAAGAGATCTACATCCAGAAACAAGAGATTTTTCAAGAGTCAAGTCTGCATTTATTTAAATGCTAGTCCAATTCTCAAAAGATCAAAGCAAGAATCATTTGAAGTTTTGTGTTTTTTCTTTTTTTAATATGGCCCTATATTTTGATAATTACAAATATACCTATACCAGCCTGTACAGTGCCAGGTAGTGCCATACTGAGCTATGTCTTGCCACTACCATGCATGAAACCTTATAAACCAGAAGCAGTTTATCCACATTAGCATGTCATAGCAAAACCACCAATCAGGTCTAAAAATAGAGGGTTCGGTTACTAAGGTTTCTATCCAACCCGGTCTTCAGCACTACTAGCCTGATCGCCACTGAAGTCTGAGACAAAAGTTTTAAATTCAACAGCAGAGCACAGACTTCTGCCTGGCCCAGTCTTCCAGGTATTGATGCTTCTCTGTATAGAAGGCAAGGTCATGGTCAACTTCCTGCCCTTAAAGATAGCAAGTCACTGACCATTCTTGTCATTGCTTGCAACTACTCTTGGCTCTCACTGGATGTGTCTACACGTACAAATAATCTGTGACCAGTTTACTCTAAAGTACTGTAGAGCAAACTCTCCTGGGCATGCATCTACACATGCAGGGACATGGGAGCAGATTTGGTGTTCCAAGAAGCAGACTGCTCCTGCCCCCTGCGGCCCTGCACCAGGCCCCTTCAGCAGCCAGGGGGAGCTGTAGGCTTCCCTTGGGTGCTAGCACAGAGGCCTGCAGGGGGCCAGGAGACAGCTGCCTTCTGACAGGGGGTGGAACATTGCTCATTGCTACAGTGCCGTAGCATCTTGTGTAGCTACTTGCCACCCCCTCCACCCCTCCACCCTCATTGCCAAAAATGCCAGAAGCACTCCGCTGCATGTATAGATGTGCCCAATGTGACTATCATAAACCACCATTAAAAGAATACTTTATTTTAAACAAAATCTCTCTGATTATAAATGCTCTCAACATCTTTCTCTTTCCTCTTCCTTTCTCACCTAAATTCCCTTTTGTGTTCTTGAATATGAATTGCATTTACTTATTCTTCTCCATACAATGAATCCTGGATGCAAGCTGATTACAAAAGAAGAAGCATAACGATAAATATTGCATTTTAAATTCTTGCCATTAGATAATCATTAAAATATACTTAGATATTTTTTTTAATTTTACTGTCAGCTCCAGAAGTCAGGTATGTGCACCTCTTTTTGAAAATATATATACAAACATGAAAAAATAAAAAATCACACATAATGCAGAGAAGTCAATGTACAATAACAGTGTTTGTTTTTAAATATGCTAAATTCAAGGTAAAGAACCCTTGATACATTTGCTTTTGCAGCTGACTAGTTCATTCAAACTATTTCTGTTTTCAAGGGTAAGGTTTTTCTTTTGGTTATTGAATTCCTTTTCCAGATAAAGAAGTGTTTGATGCTTAATGGACTTCAGTAGGCAGCTGCCTGACTAGATGATGATCTTGAAAACTGGATCAGAGAATATTCCAATGAAACACAGGATTGCAGACATGGTTGGAAGTGTTTATGGCAGCACCCTGTTCAAGTAATTCATCCCTTTGAAACTTTCTACGTGGCTGTATTTTGCAAAGCAGAACCTACTGGCAGTGATTCCTTTTGTTGATCATGAAGATTAGCTTGAATTTTTTTTTTTCTTTTTTCACTCTTCCTGTCAGCTGATTTTGAACAGGGAATTTTGTTTTAGTTCATTTGCTTGTATATGATAAGAATAACATCCAATGAAGACCTACGGCTTCAAAAAACAATCAAAGAACTTTTTGGAAAAAAAGCAACATTGTAAACAAGACTTAATGGGACTCAATGGGTGCATCTACACAAACTTTACTACGTTAGGCTAATTTAATGTGCAGTAAAATGTCACAGCCTACACATACATGACAATTACTGCACATTAGATTATTCTAATGTGCCATTTGCTAGTACCAACAGATACGGGTAGTAGAAAGTGGTACATTAAACTAATATGCCTAAGTGCATGTACAGATGTTGACGTAGGGTACAGTTTGTACCCAGTCAACCAAATCAGCAGGGGCCAGCCTCCTGCTTGGTACTGAGCCATGTGGCAGGGGCAGCTCTTTGGCTGCCTGACACTGGCCTCTAGACCCTTGGCCTGACCTCTGAGGCCCATGCCAGCAGCTGTCTGCCCCATGGGCTCTGTGCCCCACCAATGTGGGCGTGCACTGGGCACTGCAGCTCTATGGACCATGACTGTCCTCCAGGACTCCTGCTGGGCAGAGCCTGCTTCATGGGCACTGTGCCCCTTACTAGAGCACCCAGAGCCCTGGCTTGACCTCCACCCCGCCCCAAGGCATCTGGTAGGCTGACCCTGCCTCCTGACCCTTGTGCCCAGTGCCAGCAGGCATGTGCCACCTACCACTGTCACCCAGAGCTCCATTCTGACCCTCGAAGGCCCCTTATTGCAATATCAGATTCTCCAACAATGGAGACATCAGCTTTGGAGCTAAACTAGACTAAAGAGGGAGTGGCAGACCACTTCACTATTTGGAGCAATGTAGAGGTAAAGCACCAGTTTACCCAGGCAGAAAAGGCCAATGACCATATCTATGCCACCACGGCAGAAAGCATGCAGAAGCACAGCCACCAACACTCTACCCAGCAGTGCCGCATCAAGGTGAAGGCCCTATGGGTGCAGTGGGATCATGCCAGGGACCACAACTGGTGGTCCAGAAGTGTGCACAGTTCCATGCCATTCCTGCACACACTGGACCACATCCTGGCCCCAATGGACCTGACAGGCCCACCTTATGTTTTCTAGCACAGGATGTCTGATAGCTATGGGCTAGTGAGCAGGAAAGGTGGGGAGGGAAGGTCCCTTGGACCTCCAGCACCAGGTCCCGGTGTGCTTCCTGCCATCAGCCTCACCAGGCAGCTAGGGCATCTTGGGCCACCACCTGCCCCAGCTACTCTGGCAGTGGGCCAGCAATGTAGAGGACAAGCTGGGGATGACCCCTGAACTGACCAGCTCCAGCTCGTCTCTGGAGGGGACCACTGCCTGGGTGGCCAGGTGCTGCGCCTCAGTGCCCTGGGACACTGGCCAGCCCGATCATATCTCCACAGCCTGGCCTCGAGTCTGACCACTGGCAGTGCCTGCCATGTCCATTCAGTAAGCCCTGCATGACAAGGCGGGCTGGGGAAAAGGGGTGTGGTGGCCATCTGTACCCATGGCAGCTCACCCGCATGCCTGAAGGCTGCATGTATGGAGCCAGGGGCTCTACACGGGAGAGGGTGGGAGGCCCTCCCCTCCCTGACCTGCCTGGGTGAGCTCCCCCTCATCTGCTGGTCTCTCCCAACACACAGGAGGATGGGAGGAAGTTTAGAAATGTATTGAGAGCCCTGCAGAATCCCAGCTAGGCAGCCAAGGGCCTGTCCCATGTGGACAAAACTTGTCAATGGCAGCAGTATTCTCTTCCTCAGCCGCAGGGGCCAGGCACTTGCCATTTAGGCAGATACCCCTCCAAGCAGCAGCACATGCTGCAGGGAAGTGCAGGTTTGCCTATCCATTGAAGCTTGGGGCCCCTCACCAGGCTCTCAGCTGCACTTGGAGAACAATGGTGATCGGCAGCAGCAGGCCATAGTGCATCGAGTACCCCTCGGTGCACTCAAACAGCCTGTCACAGCACATCCAAAGAAGTCTAACTGGGGCACGCTTGGGATTCAGGCCATGCGTGGTGGGAGCCTCTCTGGCCAGGGGTTGCCTGTGGCCAGCAGCAAGCAACCTGCCTGCCCCTGCTGAGGAAGTGGGGAGGGAGGACTTGGCTGGCAGCCACCTGTGGAAAGGCTCATTTGGCCAATTTATCATGGTTCCTGGGCACCTGTGCACACACAACCCCTGAACTGAGGGAAAGTGGTGCATAGCCCCTTGGCACAGTGCATGTTATCTCCGAAATGTTGCAAACTTTCAAAAAGAGCCTCTCTGTCTTTTCTCTGAAGGACCAGCTGCATGCATAGGAGAACCACCAGCCACTGATGGAGATGTAGCTGCAAGGATGCCACCACTGTTGGTAGGCACCTTTCACATACACTGCCTCTGGCAGCGCCATAGGCATGATAGCACAGTGCTCCTGGAGTGTCTGGTCACTGTGGCAGAGAAGCAGCTCACTGACTCTCAGGCCTGGCACTGCCAGGACCTGGAGAGGGACCAGGAGCGCTGACCCCTCAAGCAGAAGCACCTAGCCCTCCTGGAGAGGCTGCTGGAGGCCCAGGGAGAGCAGCATGCCAGGGTACACTGCAACAGAAGAAGACCACTGCATTGACAGTGCCCTGGCCCTGGTGGTCACATTCGTGCCACCTGACACACAGCCCCCAACCCCAGTCCCACCTGAATCTTGCAGGCCAGTGCCAAGCCCCCCAGTGAGCTTGGGAGGAGGTGATGCCACCTTCAGTGGCCAGCGCCCCCTGCCCCTGAGTCTGAGCCACGGCCCCCAAAGACATGATCCCCTACCGCTCACCCAGGCACCATGTGGCCCTTGAGCAGGAAGTGATGGGTGGTCCACATGGGTTCTGCTGGCCCCAGACCCATGGAAGAGGAAAGGGAGCAACCTAAGTGGGCTGGACAGTGCCTGCCTTCACCCCCCATGTGCCAGGCTCACCATGGCATCCATACCGAAGGCAATGTCAGCAGAAGCTGGGATGCCAGGCATCTCTCCTGGTGATCTGCACTGTAAGCACCTCCATCTCACTGTTTCCCCCCTCAACAATCCAGAAAACAGACACCGTGCATAGTTGCACGGGACACAGGTCCTCTATTAGTGATGTATGTTGGCGTTAGGGAGGAGTGTGTTGTGGGGATGGGAGGAAATCTGCTCTTGTGAAGGAAGGGGGGGTCAGTTGTTATGCTGTGGTGGTAAACAAAGTTTGGCGTTTCTTGCAAACTGTCCATAGCATGCATTGTCTTGGTGATGCATTGTGGACACAGGGTCTATTAGTGGCTGCCCAAGTACCCAACTGTCGGGGGTGGAAGGGGAGGTTGTCAGTGAGTGCTTTGCAGATGCAGTGCCCTGTCTCCTGCTGCTAGGGGCAGGGTGAGGAGTGTCCATAGTGAGTTGGCCGCAGACTACCAAGACAATGTCCCCTGCCAGCCTGATCCTGCCCCTGGAGCCCCCTGCCAGTCTGAGGCTGACCCCCCTATACCCTTTGCCAGCCTGAGGCTGCCCCTGGGGCCCCCTGCCAGCCCAGGGTTGGCACGCAGGCAGCTACAGCTTTGGACCTCACTGAATTTGACTGCTCCGGTTAGGCCCAAATTTGCTTCTGATGTGGGTGTGTAAATTAATATATCTGAATTGACTGTGCAGTAAATTCAGGTGCCTTAATTGTGCTTAGTCATTCTAAGCCCTGTGCATAGAATACAAGATGGAAAAGGCCAAGCCACTGCAGGGACAATCATGCAAGCTATCCATCTCCCAAGAAAACTCTACTATGCCGCAGCTAAACTGAACAGTCTGGGGAGGTGAAATCTAGACTCCTTTAGTCCCAGGTAGGAGGAGGCTGCAAGGTGACTGCTAGGGCAGTGTTGTTACTTTATCAGAACTTCCATAAATTAATATAGTATTTGTAGTTCCTCTCTTGATTGTAGGGCATGGGGATCCTCTGGCATGTGACACTCCCCCTCCAGCTCTAACCCTGTGCAACTCCCCTGCTAGCCACACATATACCATAAGGTTTAAATGGCACCTGGGGCCTTGCTCTGATCCTCTGTGTCAAGGTAAATTTCATCATCTGTAGCTCATCTAGAGCAGGAAACACAATTCAGTTGCTGTTGCAATCTCTGAACACCAAAAGGAAAAGGGACCTGAGGCATGACAGAAAAAAAGGGTGTGCAAACAAGGAAAGTATGACGCTGTTTTGTTTCCTTTTCCAGACAGCTCCAAGTAAAGTAAATTACACTGATCACCATTTGTTATCATCCTCTCCATGCCATAGAAGCATAGAGGTAGTAAGCCCTTCTATTAGAAGAAAGCACCACTACAGCTTGAAAGATCCAGAGAAGGAGTGACTCCTCATCTACAAAACCTGCTAGAAAGAGACTCTTGAGCATCTACATGAGATGCTTTACTATGCATTAGACTAATCTACTCCACGGTAAAGTGTCACCATCCATGTGTGCAGCAATTACTGGGCAGTAAATTAGACTAATGTGCCATTTTCTAGTACTGTAATTACAGGTACTAGAAATTGGCACATTAAACTAATGTGTCAAAGCACACATGTAGCACAATATGCACACAAAGTGCAACTTGCTCCCAGTCAGCCTAGGCAGGAGGGGCCAACAGGAGATGGGGAGAGCTGTCCCCACTCAGCAGGACACTGCCTGCCAGCCCTGTGGAGATTGAAACTACCCCCATTTCCCCTATCAGCTTGGGGCTGGCACCCAAAGGAGCCTGGAGCTCCCCCTGGTTGCTGCAGGTCTGGGTGCAGAGCAGGTCAGGAGTAGCTCCAGACTGAACTGCTCCTAATGGGTTTATGTTCAGATGTGTGAAGGGGCCCAGTTTAATGCACCTAAATTTTCTGCGGAGAAAATTCAGGCACATAAATTTTGCATGTAGACATGCCCCATGAAGATGATTTTTTTTTTTTTTTATAGTAAATCTCAAGTGATAATTGGCATGAACCCTGATAGTCTGTACTGGGCTGGTAAGGCAGAATTGTATAACACGCTGGGCAGAGAAAGGGAAAGAACATTTTTCTTTCAAATAGTGCAAAGAAGCAGTCTGAAATAGTACTGGTTTTGATTTAAACCTTATTTTCATTTTAATGTATGCAATATTTGCTCCTCTACAAACTCAAAAATCTTCAAGGATTATTTTAAATTATTAGTTAGATGAAGAATAACAACTGGGAAATCTTACTGTTCAAATAACCAGAAAAATGGTTGAAGAAAGGAAATATAATATCACTATTTACTCTATCATTTTTCAGTTTCAGAAAAGCCACACTAAAGCTATAGGTCCAGGTTGGTCATACATTCAATAGCTTCAGTTGATATAAGCTGCATCAATGCTGCTCATAGTAGCAGGTCAGTAGGGACTAAATTTTATTTCACCTTTATATGCCTAAGTGGCACTGTCTAGACAAGCAAGCACCTGCTTTTTCCTGAGGACAAACAGCAGTGGTGCATAGTTGTGCTGCTGCTACTTCTTCCCAGGGAATACCTGTGTATGCATGCAGTAGGTTGCCCTGGATGGAGTAGGGGAGGCTGAAGCCAGCACCTGAGCTGGCCTCAGAAGCCTCACCTGGGGTCCTGGGGGCCTCCCAGGGCTCCAGTGGCAATGATCCAGCAGCAGGGAACCTGGCTAGCAGCTGGGGTGTGGCTTCAGCTGGCCAGGCTCCGGTTTTGGGAGGTGCACGCTGCTGCCGCCATGTGTCCTGCCTCACTTTTCTCTAGCATATTTTTTTTTTTAACACCAGGATCTCCATGTGTAAAAAATAACCCCCCTGCACTGCAAATCAGCAGAGCAGGAAATGCCTGTATGTGCAACATGTACAGTGCCACAGGCAGGTCTACAGTGTTGCATACTGCACATGCCCGTGAACATATGGATGTGCTGTATGTTGCTATGTAACTGCCATTGTTGATGCTCATACAGTTTTGATTCCATGTGGCTAGGCTTGCCCTGTTTTTCCCTACTGAGTCTGTTCACCAGGCTGCACAGATGCTCAGAGGGAAATGAATCGCCCAGGCACACATGTAACATCATAAAAATCTCAAAAAGGCCCATTATTATGTGCAAAACAAACACACAAACAAGCAAAACTACTGTGTTTGATACCAATGGAAGAAGAGGAATGCCCTCCCAACCTTTTTAACCCAATAGTCCAGTGGTTGGGGCACATGCCTAGAAAGCAGAAGACAATTGTTAGCTCCAGTCCACCTAAGCATAATTTGAACCTGCTTCCCAGCAAAGATTTCTAACAACCGGGCCATGAAAGAAGCAGTAGAAAATCTCTCTTCTTGAAGCTGAACCAACTGGGCAGCAAAGAGGGCAGACATATCAGACCAGTAGGAGGAAAACAGACAACAGAAAGTGTCGCTCAGTGAGTTAGATGCTGCTCTTGATGTAAGAGAGATATGGGCTTCTATCTCCCAATCAAGCAGAAACTATGTCATTCCTGTTTATCCCAAGAACAGCAAGATGCAGTGAACCAACTTCATGAGGATGGAGGTTTGCACCAGAGTCAACTACTCCTGGGCACAACATATATGCACTTGGGACCACAGCACTTTGGGCTGTGGCAGAGCAGCTCTGGGCTGATAAAAGACCTGGGGGGTTAACCCCAGGTTCTGGGTGGTGCTGGGGATGGCTGGGGCATGAGAGTGCTAAAGTATGGGAGTAGGCAGCAGGCATCCCCCTGCACTTTCGTATTCTTGTGCCCCAACCAGCCCTTGTCACTGTCTACACGTTTCAGTGCATGTAAGTACTCCACCATAAGATGGCACTGTCCCCAATAGTACTTACAGCAGAGTTAATTAATTTACTGTGCCCTAATAACAGCACATGTGTAGATGGTGATGTTTTACTACAGTTGATCATCTCTGCAGTAAAGCACATGTGTAGATGCTAGTCCTGGGTATTTTGTGGGCTATGGTCTTCATCACTATATTAGGCCAGGGTGGTCAACCTGAGGTTGCTGTGCTTAAGTGACACAGGCAGCCTTCTTACAAAGACGCCTCCAGGCTTTTCTACTTGAGTGAGTGAAATCCAGGGTCTGCAATGCTTTTACCCATTGCTCTCATCTGGAAGAGTTTGATGACCATAGGGGCTTGTACATGACAGCAAAGTTACCTTCTGTCTTCTACTCCTTTACGGTCTGCTGATTATCAGAGAATATAGGTTTATCTACAGCCACGGCAGATGTTACTTTCTATTAGGGCAGTGTGAAACAGCATTGTTCCGCTTCAATGGAACAGTGTTTCATTCTGAGTTTTGTTTCGAAAGCACTGTTCCATTTTGTTTTGTTAAAACTCTTTCCCTGTTTCAATATTGTTTTAATGTTTCACCTATACCCAGCACCAGGGAGATCAGTGCTGTCTCTGGCCCCAGCCGGCAGCACCAGCCTCCTCTGATCCAAGAGGCAAATGAGGACCCACACCTCCAGGAGCAGTCCAGCACAGCCCTCACAACCCTCCTGGTGGTGCGGGCAAGCCCCCAATCTCCCAGCTGGATGATATGAGCCTGGTGCTGCCAGCTGGGGCCAGAAGCAGCACAATCTTACTGGTGTTGGGTGCAGCTCCCAGCCAGCAGCATCCATCTCCTGTGATCCGGGAGGCAGAATGGGGCCCATGCCCCCAGAAGCAGTCTGGCACAGCCCACACAGTCCTCCCAGTGGTGCAGGCAAGCCCTCAATCTGCCTGCCAGATGACATGAGCCTGCTGATGCCAGCTGGACAGCCCGTGCCAGGAAGATCGGTGCTGCCACTGGCCTCAGCTAGCAGCACCACCCTCCTGTTATCCAGCAGGCAGATCAGGGGATCACTTGCACCCCTGGGAGGGCTCCAGGGACTGTGCCAGACTGCCCCCAAGAGCACCAGCCCCAATCTGCCTCCCAGATAACAGGAGGCTGGTGCTGCCACCTGGGGCCAGCGACAGGCAAGGCTGGTGCAAATCAGCATGTGCGGGTACCCACTCCCCCCGGGATCAGGGCAGGGGTAGGTCCCAACACGCACTGATTTGCCCGGGACTCTGAACCCTCCTCAGGTCAGCTCTGGTGTAGGGCCCAAGGAAAATTAGTTCATGCTGAGACCCAGCCCTGCCCTGATCCAAGGCAGGGGCAGGTTTGCACACAAGTTGATTTGCCCCAGGCCCCACACCCTCGACCAATCAGCTCTGATGCAGGGACCAGGGAAAATCAGCTTGTGTGGGGACCCATGACTGCCTTGGGATCGGGGCAGTGGTGGGTCCATGCACGAGCTGATTTGCCCTGGGCCCCACACCAGAGCTGATCTGAGGAGGCAGGTAGGTGGGGAGAGCCAGGGCTGCACCACATGGGACTGCGGAGCTGCTCAGAGAGCAGCCCTGGCTCTCCACTGCCAGCTGCTTTGAAATTCAAAATATTTTGCAACTTTCCAAGTGTTTCGACTGGCCTCATTTCATTTTGAGGCTGTTTTGAAGCCCTTCATTTTGAAGCCCTGACTTCCCCACCTGCTGCTGCTGCCAGGCAGTGGGGGCTGCACACCATGGGGGGAGAGTGTGTGGAGGTCTCTACACCTCCCACCCTCCCTCACACCCACATCCTGCCCAGCTGAGCTCTGTGTTCCTGCTGTCCCTCTGGGGGGAGAGGAAGGAGGGGGAAGAGTTCTCCCCGGCTTGGAACAGGGCCTCCTCCTGCCGCAGGTGGGAGGTATGGTGGTGGCCATGCCCCCCTCCTCAGCTCAGCTTCCCTGTGGAAGGGAGGTTTGGTCTAGCACCACGGGGTTTCTGGCTTGAGTGCAGGCATGTGCCGAACATCTATCCACTTGCAAACCGGTTCACTTTCTGCAGGTTATACTAATCTGCAAAGACTGAATCAATTCAGGCTCAGGCTTTTTGAATGTTTTTCCCTAGCTTAGAAGTTGAACAAAGGGAATTTCTTGCAGTGTGAGGACGTTCCCCATTCTATTGATGGGGAAGCTGAGATGCAGATAAATGGGCCAACTTATGCATGTTTATACAATGATTCTTCAGCAAAACTAGGCAGTGAACTTAGATCTCAAAACTTCTATGTTTTAACCAAAAAGTCATAATTCTTCCCTCTTTTCCTGCTTTTATTTTGATTAACATTGCAAATGGAAATAACATTGAGATGCTTTGGTGCTTCTTAATTAATTTAAAATCGTCTCCATTCACAGAATTATATGTATTGTTTTTGGCCCCATGCATCTTCTTAGGAAAGTGTTTTTAAGATTCCAACAGCAAGCCATAATTCTACAGCTGGATGTCCTTTTAAAATTGCTAGTAAATGGTTAATCAGAACTAGCCTGGTATTATGCAAAAGTCATGTTACTTAATGTTACTGTGATCAGATTTTCCCTGGAGCCTTGAATAACATCCTTGCATTGAAACAGTCAAGGTACTTGGATCCGTATATTTCAGCATGAACAGGGAGAAAGGATTGACTTGGACAGATGGTGGGGATGAGGCATATGCTAATAAAATATTTGTAGTTAATCAGGATCATATTTTACTTGTAAATATAGTGACAGCAACATTTCATTGGTAAAATAATTGTTTTTTGTTGTGTCCCTTAGAAAGACCTTCTTGCCATAATTAAAACATTAGACTGAAAATATTTACATTAAACGAGCCAACCATTTATAGGATTGATCTGAAAGTTTTTTCAATATCTACCTTCTTTTTATTTTATAAGGTGGTAAAACAGAAATTACTGAAAAATAAAGACATGCTCCCACTAAAGAAAGAGATCTTGATTACAGCTATTGGCTTTAGATATTGGATATATAAAAAACAAAGCAAATGAGAATAAAAAAGTTATACATTTATATTCACTCACATCAGTTCAAACCCACACATGATTTTCTAAGCTCATATTTCACTTCTCTAAGCTTGCTCGTTTTACAAAACCATTTTAAAGGCTCTCACATACACAGTTTACACACACACACACACACACACTCACACACACGTTCCAGGTTTAAGAAGGGTATATATACAAACTATATTTTAATCCAACTAGAAAATGTATGTAGGCACAATTAATGTTGCAAGCACAACACAGCTCCTTGTGGTCACTGTGCCCTTCCCTGAACTCAAGAATTTAGGTCCCCATACTCTAACATTTGAAAAGCTAGAAGTTTACACTTCTCAAAAAAACCCTACTTTTAACTGCATATTAAGAGCACCTTCTGTTCTGAGCTGCCTGATAAATGAACCTATGAACTATATTAGAAAGGAAAAGAAACTAGTAGGAAAAGAAAAGAAAGGAAAAGAAAAGCAGTATTTCCTGACACTAAGATGATCCTGAATTTAAGATGACCCCCCCCAATTATTAGATTGTAGACACAGAAAATTAAGTTTGTTTTAATTTTCCATGTCTAGAATCTAGTTATTTACATTATAAATAAATAATATAATGTTTATTATAATTAACTCATATAATAAGTCCTCTTATATTTATTATAAGAGGGTCCTCTTGTATGTATCCCTCCCACCACTGTCACAGGAAAAGTAATGACTAGGGAAGCTGTGGCTGGGGGACAGGCAGCCTGCCCCAATCACATTGTGTTGCCTGCTTGCTGCTTGTGTCCTGTGTCTGCCTCCTGCCACCTGTGTCCCTGTCTTGTAACCACCCCCTGCCCCTTACCTCTGCAGCTGCTCTTGCTCTGTTTCTGCTGCAGGCATGGAGTACCCAACTGGGCCAAGCACTGGCTGCAGCTCTAGCTTCAGTCTCCACCCTGGTCAGGGTCAGAGCCAGAGCTGCAGCAGCTTCCCTGATGCTCTGCATGCCCCTGTCCCGCAGTCCTCCTGCTCTGTGCATTGCCTTCCCTATGCTTCCCCTGCACCACATCTGCCTTCCTGGTGCTCCTCTTGCTCCAAGCTTCACTTCCCCTGAGCCCTACTCATCCCTTTCTCCACTCAGCTCATTCTGCATGTCCCTTCATCTGTGCTCCCCCCACACTGTGCATCCATTCTCTGTGTTCCTCCCACAGTGCACCCCTCCCCCCCTGCTTCCTTCACTCTGCACTCCCCTTCCCCTATGCCCACAAGCACTTCCTCTGCACTCCCCTTGTTCTGCAAGTCCCTTCTCACACAATCATCCCACCACCATTTCCCCGCATGCTCCCCCTACACCATGTGCCCCATCCCCACGCTCTCCCACATGCCCATTATCTACCGCATGAGTCACCCTGGCCCCATCCAGAGCTGCAGCATTTGTCTGCTGACTCGTACTCAAATCTAAGATGAGGGTCCCCCCATACTGAGTGGGGAGGGCTCATCTTAGATTTAAGTAAATATGTTATGGTGCAATGGTTAACTTGACTTTCTACAACTATATGTACAATTAGGAGTAACAGAAACTGAAGGTCGCATCAGGTTTTCAGAATTTTTGTAGAAAGTGCTATAAAAACATATACCAGTCAAAAATAAGTGGAAAGAAGGCGGGGGGTGGGGTGGGGAGGCACATAAGAGAACGCAATTTTCAAGTATTATGGGAGTAGACAAAACCCAAACTGAGATTTCAGTTTATGCCAAACTGTTATATCATATTGCACTTAATAGATTCAATACTTCAAAAATAAATCCAAGACAAGAGAAGTTTGCCAAAGAAAAGACCTCTGTTATTGTGCCCAAAAGATTGCAATTGAAGGATTTTTTTTGGCAAAAATCTAGTTGATCTAATAAAAGATGTCACCTCTGCCATGAGTTCAGATTCCTTTTGCCTTTAGACAAATACAGCTACAACCTGGATACCTGACACATAGAAGACATCAAATTTTAGCCAATTTTTAAAATGTAATCTTCATAAATGTACAAGGAGGAAGCAAGTTTTACCATAAAGAAACCTGAGATCCTGCTCCTGCCTTTGTTTGAGTTAATTTGCATCATCACAGAGCTCACCACATAAGAAATTCCTGCTCAGAAGAGTATGCCATCTTTTTAGTCTTCTGTGAAATATGAAACATAACCATAAGAAAATATGACTACATCCTGCTTACCACCAAACAACTTCAAGGTAAACAAACTATTCCAAGTTTTCTCTGAGCCTAACCTGCATAAAATGCACTATTCCAAAAAGGAGATTTTACCACAACTTTAACTCTCCTATGAAATATTAACTTTTATTTCTACTTAGAAGAACATTTACAATCTTTTCTCCTATGCCTGATGAAGGGTGCTTGTGCCTAAAAGCTTGCAATTAAAGATTTTTTTTTGCAAAAATCTAGTTGGTCTGATAAAATATATCATCTCTACCACAAGTTCTGATTCCTTTTGTTATTAATAGAAATGTCAGATAAGGGGTCTTCTAAGAATTTAGGGAATCACATATTAATATGACAATAAGATAAAATATTTTAGAAATAAAAGGAAATATTTGGCTGAAGCCATCAAATGTAATTTAATTATTTACTATTAATAGGTATGTTGTTGCCATATATTATAGTTTCTTTTTTATTTGAGGGACTAGATAGGAATAGGACAGAGGAAGCACCAACTAGAAGTGAGTTCTGCCATCATGGTGGCCTCTCCAAGTCTGCTGGCATCCTGGGATCCACCATGACAACACTTGGTCTTTACTGACTTGATCAGATCAAGCCAGAGAAGGGAAAACGATGACCATCACTACTGGCTAAACTCCCAAAGACAGTAAGGTTTGCTATTACCCCCTTCCTCACATTATTTCCTTCCTTCTTCATTTTATTTCTCCTCTTTCCCCTTTTTCTCCTTCTGCCTGCTGTGTAGCAGGGTCTATTTTACAGGGACCAAAAAGACAATTTCACCTTTTGCAATACTGTCATGAGCATGTGACCAGAAAGACAATTACACTCAGTGCCTGAACTAGCCTAACCATAATCAATATCTGCCAAGTTTTGCACTCACCAGACCAGATCATACGTTTTTTCAGAATTGAAGTTGCAAGGTTAAAAGCTAACACCAAAGATAGATTGTTTTCTGTCTTTATTATTCTTTTCTCTGCCCTTCCTTCCTTCTTTCCCCCCACCAGCCTGCCCGGCGTGGCGCACATTGTACAAGCCGCCGACCGCCAAGAAGACTGGCGACCTCCAGTGGCGGTTGCTGCACGGCATCCTAGCCACTGGCACGTTTGCAGCCCACTT
>JAGPOW010000261.1:143905466-143926884 GCA_030014935.1 Caiman crocodilus
GACCCCGGTGCTCTTTCCTGCCAAGGCAGGGGGTCGGACTAGATGATCTGCCCAGGTCCCTTCCAACTCTAGATACTATGATACTATGATACTATGATACTATGATGACATGCAGAGCTTCGTCAGTGCAATCAAGGCTGTGCATGGACTAAATTCTTGTGGATCACCCCGCTTAGATCTGAAGACAGCAGTACACTTTTAAAAAAAGGAGTCCATCAAAAACCACTGGAAGAAGCACTACCAAAATTCTCAGTTGAGCTGAGAATCAACTGTTAATAATAAAACCATCAAATGCATCCTGCAGCATGCACTTGCCAGTCCACCAACCTCTGAAGAAGTCCACCTGGTGATAAGACAGATGAAGAACAACAAAGCATCTGGTCCTGATTGCACACCAGCTGAGGTCTTCAAAGCTGTTGGGGAACTGTGACCAACAAGCTTGGCGCACCAACACGCGATGCTTTACCACACAGCTGACTAATTGACTGTGCAGTAGTGTCACTGTCTACATGTGCAGGCTCTTACTGCACAGTGAGATAGTCAACTGCAAGGTTCATATTTACAGCAATATAGCATTTGCAGGTAGCAAATTAACCATGTGGGTAGTGACTGTGCAGTAGCCCATGTGTAGATGGTGGACAAGAAATAAATTTGCTTCTGATCCACCTGGGCAGTGGGGGGCAGGAGAACTCCCCTCCCCTGGAACTGCCTGCTCCCAGCGCAGATCCAAGAGCAGAGTCCAGGCTGGGACATTGTCCCCCTGCCCTGGCAGCTCCTAACCCTGGCTCCACAATCAGTGCTAGGAGATTGTTTCCTTTCCCCAGGAACTGCCTGTTGCCAGGGTGGGATTCGAGCTCAGACCCTGGCCAGAACAATGTCCCCCTGCCCCAGCAGCAGGCAGCTCCTGGCCCCGGTTCCATGACTGGAGTGGGGGCTGGGAGATTGCTCCCTGCCCTGGAGCTGACTGCTGCCAAAGCGGCCTTTGAGCTGAGAGCCCAAGCCAAGACAATGTCCCCTTGCTGCTTCCACAGGTAGCTCCTGGCCCTGGCTCTGTAATCAGAGCAGGGGCTGGGAGATTGCTCCTTGCACCTAGGAGCTGTCTGCTGCTGGGGTGAGCGTCAAGCTCGGAGCCCACTGTGGAAGCAGGCTGCTCCCGGGGGCAGGAAACAATCATTTATTCCATCATTTGTTTCCCAGCCCCCATTCTGATCACAGAGTCAGGGCCAGAAGCTCCCTGTACCAGCAGAGTTCCCGTCCCAGCCTGAAGCAGGCTGGGACCTGCCCCAGAACAGGACACATTGCAGCCATCCCCAGGCTGCACGGGGAAGCCCAGCTGGGCACAGGGCTTGTTCCCACGTACAAGGGATGGGATTGCGCTGCAGCAGTAACTCTCCCATGCCACACACATCAGGACCGCTCCTGATGTGTATAGGACTAGAGACAGTTGTCTCCTGGCCCTGGGTTCCTTGCCAGTCCCTGGGCCAGCACACAGCTCCTGCTGGCTGCTGCAGAAAGACAGAGCAGGGTAGGAGCAGCCCTCTCTCAAGAAGGAGCACATATACATGTGCCCTCCCCCCCACCCCAGTAGGCTTACTACACAGTATTTTTATTGTGCAGTAAGCCTAATTCGAAATAACAGAACATGTAGAAGCACCCAGTGTTTCTTAAAATCTGGAACACCAAAGAAATTCCTATTAACCTAAGGAATGCCAATACTGTCACCATTTTCCAAAATGGAAATTAGTTTCCACAGTCAGAGCTTCAAGGTATCACCTGCTTCTCCATAGCTGGGAAGATCCTCACTTGAATTCTGCTGAACAAACTGCTCCCTCTTGGTGAGGAAATGCTTTCTGAGTCTCCATATGGCTTCAGACTACCAAGAGGCACCATGAAAATGATTTTTAGAGCCCAGCAGATCCAGGAAAAATGCAGAGAAAAACATCAGGAACTGTATATAGTCTTTATCGATTTGAACAGTCTTCAAACTCTGATAACCATGAGGCTCTATGGAAAATCTTATTGAAGTCTGGGTACCCAGAGAAATTTGTCACTATCCTAAGACTCCTTCATCACAAGATGACTGCTTCCATCTCATGAAATGTTCCACTCCAGAGCCCTGTGCCATGCAAACTGGTGTCAAGCAGGGCTGCGTGATTGCACCAATTTTGTTTTCCATCTTTCTTGTGTTCATCAAGATGCTCATCTATTACCATCTGCTACATGGCATCAGCATCAAGTACAGGAATGATGGAAACCTTTTCAATCCTTCCTGCTTCCATGCTAAAACCAAAGTTACATCAGTCTCAATTGTGGAACTTCAGTATGCCAATGACTGTGCTATTATTACTGAAGAGGACCTACAACCTCTCAAGCCTACCAGTGCCTGGGACTGACCTGTAACACTGGAAAAACAAAGGTTCTTCTCCAGCTTGCTCTGAGTCACTTAACTCCACCAGCAAAGATCCTTGTTGATGGACAGAAGCTGAAGAAGTTTGAATACTTTGCATAACTCTGCAGCCATTTTTCAAAGGAGGCTCTTATCAACGAGGAGGCCAAAAACAACTTTTTGGGGGACTGCATTTCATAGGCAGGAATTAGGCTAGAAACAAATCATAATGATGGGCATTCAGGTTTAACTGTTATTGATTAAACCCAAAGTGCGCTGGTTCACAATGTACTTTAATGGCAGCCTAAGAAAGAACATGTTACAAAGGAAAGTATGTGTTGCTGAAAAGATTGAGCAGCAAAGCACTAAGACTGAAATTACAAAAACCTAGATCTTGAATGCTTAGTTTTTTTGGCAATTGACATTCTTTCTAAGCAGAGAGAATCTAAAGAAGAAATCCCCTGGGGTTATGCTGTGAAATACAGCAAATGTGTGGGGAGCGCTAATAAAATCCGAGTGAATCAAGCCAAGAGTTTTAGATTGGTCATTTCAAGCATTGTACACACACACACACCACGACCTTCATGAAAACAAACTGCACTAACTATAGAAGTCTATTTTTTATGAGGTCTAAGTCACATGGGTACAAAGCATAAGTGTACTGGTTTAATTAATGAAAGAAGCTACAAAATTATAAACTTTTGTAATCTCATTAAACTAACAGATTTCTACCAGAACCTACTTTAGAATTGAACAAAGAGGTATATTTTTCCATAGTTTTTTTTTTTAATGATTTCCTGTTAAATTAAAAAAATATATATTAGTTTAAATTGAATTTAGGGCAAATGTACTTAGGCTCTTCACCACTAGCTCTTCAGTTCTGTCCTTTCAACATTTAGTTAGTATGCAGTGAATGGAAATTGGTGAAAGCTGTCAGGTTGTCATGCCTGAAGATACAGCATAGGTTTACTGCTAGGTTTTCCCATGATAAAAAGGCAGGGAGGAAGAGAGGCAAAGAGTGCCCCAGGTCAACCTAAGGTTGGCATGAGGGTTTTTTGTTTTTAAAAAACATGTAAACCTTGAGAAGTTTTGTTTGTGCTCTCATCTTCTGGTTTTGATGTGCAAGAGGTGCACAGCTTTTTATTTAGAACGCTTCTACCAAACTAGCTGGAGAAAGGGAGACAGCATTACACTGTGGCTCAGCTCTCACTTGCCCATGTTTCCCCCTTTTGAACCTGCAGCATTTAGAACTAGGATAGGCTATGGACTGTTCTCATAGACTCCTGTCAGAACACCCTAAGGCAGAGGTGGGCTAAATACAGCACACAGGCTGGATTTGGCCTGCCAGGCCATTCTATCTGGCCTGAAAGGCACCTAAAGCATTGAAAACATTAACATTTATCTGCTCCTGGCTGTCTGTCAAACGTGACAGGAGATGGGGGCAGTAGGGCCTAGGGGAAGCCAGAAGAAGTTAGGAGCAATCCTGGCCCGGCCCTGCCCCACCCCCAGAAGTCTCTGCCTGTGGCAGCTTTCCCTGCATGCAGCCCTGCAGGCTGCTCCAGCACCACATGGCTCCCAACTGCATCATCAACCACAGACAAGGCTGCATCAGTATCCCAAGGCCAGGAGTGGGAGCGGGATGTGTGTAGTGAGACAGGCACACAGTGTGTCTGTGTCCATACAATGAGGGAGGGCGAGACAGTGTGTATGTCTGTGTGCTTTTCCATGCAATGAGGGACAGGGAGAGAGAGAGAGAAAGAGACAGAAACAGAGAGAGCATAGTGCAGGAAGCACAGAGAGAGAGAGAGTGGTGAGAGAAGTAGAGAGAGAGAAAGAGAGTGTGTAGTAAGGAAAGCACTCTGTGTGTGTGGGTGGGTGGCTGGGTGGTGAAGGAAGCACAGAGTGTATGCGCAGTGAGGGAGGGAGGGAGAGGGAGACAGTGTGTGTGTTTATAGGGAGAGTCCCAAACGCAAACCCCACCATACACATGCATCTATACCCCTCCTCACTACCATATATGCAGACCCCCACATACACACCCCCTCACATACCCTTCTCCCCACAGACCCCATACCTACTCACATGCTCCTCACTCCACCCTCACACCTATCCACCCCCCCACAGACATACTCACACCCTTCCCCACATATCCACACACCCACAGACCCTCAAAAATCTATACCTACCTCCCATACCCCGCACCCCAACACAATATACAAGAGTAAGACTTAATTTTAAACTATTGTGCAATCACCTCTGCGTACAATACACAAACACATGTAAATCAGGGCAAAAATATTTTTTTTAAATCAAATTAATGAATGTTGTAGATGTTTGCTTTTTAGACTGTAATATGGCATTTTTCTGGTTCTCAGATGGCAAACCCTGTGGCTGAAATGTGTATTTCTGGGTGAAAAGGGAGGGTCTGGTGGCAAAAGTCAGGGATTAGGAGGGCAGGGCTTCCGGTCCCAAGATGGCAACCAGGGGCCAGAATACTTGCCAAGTGGTGGGTCTACCCACATGGCCCTTGACAGCTTGCCAAAACTCAGTAAGCAGCACTTCACCAGAAATAATTGCCTGCCCCTGCTCTAAGTGCACTTTTGAAGCTTCTCTTCTAAATAAACCTTTATTTGGATGGGTAAAAAATACTCAAATTCTTCTTCAGACAAAGAGCCTGGGAAGTATGCAATGGTCACTGACCCAATATTCCTCTATATTTAAAAAAAAGATACACATGTAAAAATTAAAGATGCCGGCATGCAGACAGAGGTGCAGTGAGATCTTGTTGAACTTCTCCTATTTTAAGATTAATGAAGCAATCTTTTGGCCTAGAAACCTACCTATATGAAGTACAAACCCACAAACAAGGGGCCATTACTAGACAGTGATTCACTCAAATGAGATGTGCAGTCATTATGGGTAGGTGATGTTGGAGCCTATATACAGACAGGATATATTCTTGTGGGAAGAACAAGATAGACAATTGAAACCATTATTTATGGTCTGGCTCATTCTTTTATAAAGTAAGAAGGAAATGGATCTCATTTAGTTGAAAATTTTAAATGCTGGGCCAACAAGGAAAAAAACAATTAGGCTCTTTCTGGTAACTTGCACTTATCCTATGCCTGCTTGGTTTATTTCCATTACTTGTACAAAGAATAAAGGCCAACTAAAAATTTTCCTGCTATTGTTCTTTTATTAGGGTGCATTGTTTCATTTCATCTGTTTTTGTATCATTGCATTATGTTTGTTTTGAGTTTGTTTAAATAGGTGTAATGAAAAATGGACCCATCTGGAAACACAATGGAAGCCTCTTCTTTTAAGAGGATGGCCTGTAGAGGTTCGGGCTTTTTAACCAAACTACCATTGAAAGAACAAAAAAATGGTTAAGCAACACAAAAGCTACATTAAAATTACATTAAGCTTCTAAATTAATCTGAAAATCCAAGTGGTTCACCCATAATGCAGTCACTTCAACTTTCCCTCGCTGCATGGCTGGGTATTATGCTTCTCTTCAATAATCAAGTAAGCATTTTTTGGGAGAGCTTTCTTTCCTGAATTCTTTTCTCTTAGACCCATATCTTAATATTTTGAACTAGCTTTGTGGTATTTCTCCAGTCTCTCCTTGCATTTATAAGAAAAATATTCATATGATTTCACCATAACAAAAGCACTAGGGAAACATTTATGCAAATTATAACTGTTTTAATATGAAACTCTCTAACAAAAGAGTTGTTTATTCTTACGCCAATACATTTAGGAAAGCACAACATTTAATATAACATATGAATCAGGACAGTGATTTAAATTCTGTGTTCTGGTAACTATTTCAATATAGTTATATTTGAAACAAAATTGTGTGATTTAAAATAGTGTTTCCATAGAAGGCACCAATGAGATGAATAATGGTTTCAGACCAAACTGTCTGAACAGATCTGGCATCAAAGGTACACAGTTAGATTCAATTTGAATAGAGAGTCACATGGGTTTTCTTAATACTATAATCAATTGGGAAGAGCTAAGTTCAGCTGGCTGATGATCCTTGCTTCACATACACTTCCATAGCACTTAACTGTGCCCCTCCACTAATCAGAATGATAATCCAATATTCTATAGAATAATGTACATCATCTACTTCCTTTCCCCTTTTAGCATGAAGAAAGCACAATTTAGCATTTTGAAGAGCTAAGTTTCATTCTCAGTTTTCCTACTGCATTCATGTGGCACCCATCTATAAAATCATAATAATACTACCTACCTTTCAAAACAGATTATTGGAAGAATAAGTTCTTTAATGCTTATAAAATGTTTGTGCTTCTCAGTTGAAAAATACTTTAGAAATATTATTTTGCAGGACTGTTTAATGCTTTGTAGATTTCATGGGTTTCATAGATTTTTAGGATCAGAAGGGACCTTAGTAGATCATCAAGTCCCACCCCCTGCCCTGGGCAGCAAACAGTGTTGAGGCCAGAGAGGTCACCACCTCACTTAGAAGCCCATTCCAGATTGCAGCAACCCACACAGTAAATAATTTTTTCCTAATGTCTAATCTAAATCAGCTCTCTGTCAGTTTATGGCCATTGTTCCTAGTAACGCCAAGGGGCGTGCCTTGGTAAACAGTATCCCCTATTTCTTGCTATTCCCCTCTCCCCCAGTGAATTTGTAAATGGCTACAAGCTCCCCTCTCAGCCTTCTTTTGCAGAAGCTGAAGAGATTCAGGCCCTTTAATCTCTCCTCATAGGATCTAACCCATAGGGCCCATAACCATACGAGTAGCCATCTTCTAAACCCTCTCAAGGTTATCCACGTCCCCCTTGAAGTGAGGTGCCCAGAACATCAAGAGGGATGTGGATAACCTTGAGAGGGTTCAGAGGAGGGTTTTAATGAATATGTACAAATTCACCTTAATCTTACTACTCAATAATACTTTTTAAAGCATTGAGATTTGAAAAGCAGAATGTCTTCTCTGTTCAAGCAGATTGTCTGGGCACCCTTATATTTGGTAATATTCACATTTCTCATAATAGAAACAACAGAACATAGGTTTGACTGTAATCGTTCCTGGCCCAATGCTCTGAAGGAAGGCTAGAAATGAGATATCATGGTCTTCAGTCTTTTCTTTCTGTGCCAAGTTAGGGAATGCTTTAATCAAGTTCAAGTTCTTTATAGACTTAATCATGTCAATTACACAACAGTGTGCATCAAATTCCTGCGTGTACCTTAGCAATGATAATTCCATGATGACTTGACACTCATGTTAGTGACACAAAATTAATTTACTGAAAACCATATGAAAGAATAAAACAGTGATAAGGTAGCAATTTTCAAACAGATATACAGTGGGTTTGTCTACACATGCATTTATAACGGCTTAAATTTATTGTGCAGTAAGAAACTGCGCAGTAAGCAGAAATAGGCTGGCATCTACATGTTCAGGTGTTAAAGTGAATTAACTCTGCGTGTGGTCTGATTTGGGGCCGAAGTTAGTCCCAAGTCAGTCCACACACAGTGCTAGTGCGCAGTAAGGTGTCTATACATGATTTACTGTAGAATAACTAATCACGCATACATTTGATACCTGCATGATGCAGGTATTAAATTTATGCTCAAGTCAGCATAAGTTGCCATATTTCCTATGCAGGGTGTGCACATGTGGACGTACACCCTCACCATGCAGTAATTTTGCTCACTGCGCAGCAAATGCATATATGTGTAGACGCACCAAGTATGTATATAAAATACATTAAATAACCAAAACATTATGTAAATTTATTGGAATGAATGTATTTAGGAGGAAAAAAGCATTTCAGTATGTTTTAACAAGTTTGGAAGTCCAAGTAGCATTATGTTAAAAATATTTTAGACCACCTACCAACTCATTTACTTAATGTTTCACATGATATTCCAGTCAGCACTTTACTGAAAATGTTTTCTTTTGTTTTCTTTGCATCGAGTTCCTTTCAATCACCAGAGGGTTTTTGGCTCCCCTGCCACACCAAAGTGTTCCATAAATTATTATGAATGTGAAATATAGAAGACTATAGGAAACCATAACTAGGTAACTACTTGATTTGCAATTTTGCAGATTTCACAGAAACCACAAAATCAGGCATTGTCCATGAAATCCACAAAATAATAATTAAAAAAAAATCTTACTAAAAATAAAAGGTTGGCTCCCCGCTGGGATACAGCAGTCCTCAAGGCTGCTGCAGCCCAGACTCACAGAATGTTGAATAGGTTATAGTTAGGGATCTACCTATGTTTTAGCACATGAAAGTAATTTTCATAGGGGAAGTGCCACATGATGGACAGCCCTCTTGGCCAATCAGGGGTGAGTTGTGGGGCCACCAAGTCTCCTCCAGTAAGCAACAAGGGGCAGGCTTGCCATGACAAGGCTGCAAAAATCAGCTCCACTCACCACAAGCAGCCTGTGAAAATCTCTTTTGCTCACTGCAACTTAAGTAGATCCCTAACCATAAACTATTCAACATGTTACATAACCTGTCAGAAGCTGCTTCTGAAAGCTTTTGGGAATTATTTTTTTTCCAAGAAAATTTGTCTAAAAGGACAGTATGCACCATACACATTATGGGAAAAGTTCTTTGAATAAGGCAATCAAATGTTTAGCACCAGGCATCGTTCCTGCACTTCAGATAATCAGCACAAATCTTGAATTAATGTAAAGCTTACTAATGCAACAGTAAGTGCTCTTATCTAGCAGTGATATAAATGACAAAGGGGTTTAAAAAGTCAAGTGTTATACAACCTGAAACAATGTTTAACTTTTCCTCCCATTTTTTTCACGTTAAAAAAATAATTTTTAATTTAAAAATCAAGACTTGCAGTATTGCCAGAGAATAGAATAAGGGAAAACCACAGATTGGTGAAATATTGAAGATTTATTTCTTCATAATCAATCCCAGGTAGCACAATTCATAAACTGAAGACCAGTTCAATAAAGTACCTAATCTGATAGATTATACTGTAAAAAAAAGTTACGAATATACTGAAAGTTAAATTGACAAAATGAGCTGGGAAAAAAGATAACTATGAAGTATCACAGTGTGAGCCTTAAACTGAGCTAAACTCTTGTTACGTAATCATAGCATTAGAGATAGCAAGTGTTATGTTCAACTAAGGAATGCAAAGTTTCACCAAAGGCTATAAAAGCCTTTGCTGTCATGAAAAGAAGGAGAAATGGGAGCAACACCAAGCATAGACAACAGCTCTGAAAGGATGATGACATTCAAGTAACAGTATAAAGGAAAACCTGTAGGAAAGCATAAGGCATACAGCCCTTTCCATTATTTCAATATTACAGGTTTCTTAATTAGTTAGCCATGCAAACTTTTCTGGGTGGTCACATACACAGATGCTTATAGACATGCAGATCACTAATTAAGAGAAAAGCTTTGCCTTTCAATGGAAGGTTCCATATCATGTTGACAGAATAAATAGAAGCATGGCATCAGGGGGAAGACTAGTCTTTAGCTGAGCACCAAGCTCACTGCAACTCATGCAGTAGTTAAGATACAATTTACAGTGGCATTATTGATGCAATTGTCTCAGCAGCTTAAGTGCCACGGCACAACCTACTCTGTATGGCAGATCTGCACCATTTATAACGTGATATTTTCTCAGAAAAGCTCCCAATAAGTTGCATATGATTGCTCAGTAGCATTGCCTTACCTTTGGTTTTCTGCTTAGCAACCAGGCAGAGTATGTATTCTGACAATCACGACTCCCTAAGCTTCTTCCTCCCTAGCACCTCTGCAAGGACCAACTCTTGGCTAGGAACAGACATTACGCATAAACTACTTTAAGTAATTACAAATTGGTTTAAACCTGGTTTAACAGTACAGACATTCAGTGCACCTAAACTAATTTCAAAATGATTGAAACTGGCTTGAGATAAACCTGGTAGAATGCAGTATCAGGCTTAACTGACTTGGCTCAATCCAGTGTATGCAATGTCTGTTCCACACCCCTTTCTGGTTTAAATTAAACCAGGGTCTCCCAGCATCCCAGCATGCTCTCAGGGCTGAGTTCTCTCCTCCAACCCTGTAGGGCTAGCCCTACCCCTCTGCTCCCCAGCTGCAGCAGGGACAGGCAGCAGTAGAGGTGTTAGGGGAAGGCACACCAGGTGACAACCTGGGGCCCCACATTTTGGGGGGGGTCCAAATTTTTGAAGGGGTGAAGTTTTTGCAAGGAAGTGGCTCTGTTTGCATTTTAACACTTGACTATTTATCTAATTCCCCCAAAGAATATTAAAGAGATCCACAATACAACTGTGGTGGGTTGCATATCTACCTAAGAACATACCTCTAAGGGGCCCCAAATGACTCTTTTGCCCAGGCCCCCAATAGCCCTAAGGCCACCACTGCAAGCAGGGGTGGGGATCTGGCCACAGAGGGTTTTAATTCTCGGCTCCATGTCTCACCGGCAGGGACTCAAGCAGAGTCTGCCAGGTGTCCCCCCACCCCCTCATTGCTGCAGCAATGGGCCACTGTAGCCCCTGAAACAGAGGAGGCAGAGAGGGGGGTTATTCCCGCCTCTACCCCCAGTGCCTCTGGGGAACCACAGCCAGATCACAGCCAGATTTTGAAAAGAACTATAGAGCAGTGTTTCCCCAACTCATGGGTTGCAACCACAAAATGGGTCGCAAGAACATTTTAAAGGATTGCAGGGAGGTTCCATGGAATCACCCAGTTTCTCCATGCAAGCTGCAAGGCTGGCAAGGTCATGCCTGAAGCCAAGGGCATGGTGAGCATGCAGCATTGTGAAAGCAGCAGCCCCAGGAGCTGGAGAGGGAGGGAAAGGGCTGGATGCAGCAGCCAGAGGAGGGAGAAGAGAGAGAGAGAGAGACAGGGAGAGGGAAGAACTCTGTCGGTCAGGGCCAAGAGTCGGTGGATCATGGCAAGCATGGCAAGCTGATAATTATGCTAATGGGTCCCCATGTGAAAAAGGTTGAGAGCCCCTACTACAGAGTCTCCAGGGCTTTGAAATAGGAGAAGAGAGACCACAAAGGCTTAGGAGACAGCAAAATTGTCCTGATGAAAGTTAGTTTAATTAGTGGAACATCAAGGCCATTAAAAAGGAAAAATGATCTTTAACATCTCTGAAATGAAGAAAAATGAGTCATTAAGTCAACCGACTCCTTCAGTACTCTGAATAGTACTGCCACAGCTGCTACAGTCTGGGGGCAGGAATCAAAGCTGGGTGCTTCCATCCTGGACAGATAATCAGCTTTCCTGCTTAATACATGCACATGTGAGCTTTACTGAAGACTAGACTAATTATCTCCACACTAAATTGTCACCATCTACTGGTATTAGGGTGCAGTAAACTAATTAACTCCATTGTAAGATGGTACTAATCTTAAGGCAAGGAAATTTACTGTGTGAAAACACACACAGACAGTGACGAGGCATAAATTGCAGCTAGTCAACCCAGCCAGCCAGGGGCCTGCTCTACCTTGGCTCAAACTGCTGCTGTTCCAGGTGCACATGCAGACGCTGCACCTGAGATGAGTTTACTCTGGCACAAACTGCTTTGGAGTTTATCATGTCACCTTTATTGCTTGAAATTGAAAAATTTTCCAATTTGATTATCTGGGTCTTTTCAGGCAGAAAAAAACAGAACCACTCAAGTATCACTCCAACCATTCTTGCCCAGGTCCACCTTTATGTCAACAAAACCCTGTGATTAATGGTCTCAAAGGCAACTGATTTCTCTAAGAGTATTAGAACGGACAACTGACTTTTGTCCACAGCACCTGCCCCAAAAATCCTCAACCAACAAAACCAAGGCTGTTTCTGAGTTAGCCCCAGTCTAAGATGAAATGAAAAAGGGCTTAAGAAACTAGTCAGATGAGGATATTTGTAGCTGCCAAGGCTTTGCTACAACAACCATCCATGATGCATATGGAGAATTACTAAGGTACTTATCAAAAGAAGCCTTCTTGAGTTGCAGGCTTTTTTTTTTTTTTTTTTTAAGTTTCCTCTCATCCTAATTGCATGGAGTTTGAATAGGAAGCATGAGTTAAAAGATATAATTTTGTCTCTGTACTCTTCCTGGACAGCCTGAAAAAAGTAAAGGAAGGTTTGTGAAGGTAAGCAAAGACTGGTAAGTTTTCCAATTTAAAGCATCAGAAAGGTATTTTCTTCTCTGTAAATCTACCTCTTCTGGCTTAACTCCACAAAAAAATACTTTAGCTCCCCATTTTCGTATTTCAGGAAGGAAAGAAGTGGAAGGGGGGGAGGAGAGAGGGGTGGACAGGAGATATAAATTGCACTGAAATATTTTCTGTGCTTGTTTTATTAACATGCCATATTTTCTCCTACCAAGAACTGTAGCCTACACATAAAAATGATATTAGGAGAGAGAATCTAAGTGACCTGGCACGGCTACATAAAGAACACTAACTAGAAGGGGATAATCATGCCATGCTCATGCATTAGGTCTTCTGATCAGTTGACAACAAAACAAATCTCAGAAAATTTTAAGAGTGGAACCACATCTAATATCAGAAAATAGCGGGCTCAGGAATCAGCAGTGATATTATAAATTTCTCTAACAACCCTCCCCAGGGTCTGCAAATATTTTGTTTTTAATCAAAACCCAGGACCCCTCAACAGTCATGCGAGAGAAATAACATTATTTCAGTATCTGTAAGATAAGCGTAATTTCTCCAATGTGACACATGAAGTCTGGCCCAGGCCCAGAAATGGAACTCTAGAGTCCTGAGTCACAGTCTCCTGCTCTTTGTGACACACGTGGACAAATCTAGTGATCATTCTGCATCCAGTCCATTTCTACAAGCAGTATATTCCTTCAGGAACAGTTTAGACTTTAGCTGAAAAGGCAAGAGGTATGAATTAAAGATGAAGAGATTAAAACTTAAAATAGACCACTATAAAAAGTGAAACACTCAGCAACACCTCAGATAGTCACTTCTGGTCTGAAAAAGAACAGCTTTCAAATATGACAATGAACTAAACTGGTAATATAGACAATATCCAGGAGTTCAGTGGATAGATAAAATTGGCACTGTACTTAGTCATGTATTTCTAAAAGTGCAAACAATCATTCTTCTGATTATTGATATTTTATATCAAAGATATTATAATTAATATATTTTTATTCCTAACAACTTTTTCAATTTGTAAATTGATTTAATAATTCTCATTCTAAAGCTAGGCATTTTGATGTACATCTATCCAGGCACAGAGAAACTCTTCGCTGGTAGACTGGTTTCTGTTTAGTGCATAATGCTGTGAGAAAGGAAAAATCTCGCCATTCTCTAGCAAGCAGGACCACATGAAGAGAAGCCTGTGCTTAACCAGTGCAGCAATCTACCTACAGATTTAATCTTTCAAAATCATGGCCTCAAGGCCATGTGAATGGCCACAGCATTCACTAATGCTACTGGGAGAGATGGGAAAGCTCAAACTCCCCCAGGTGCCAGAGGAATTAAAGCTGGGGTCTCCAAAGTGTTTGTATGCAGCCTGTCAAAGGTCTATTTAACAGTGATTGCCGTCAACAGAACCAGCTCATCAATAGGGCTGTACCATTTTAAAATAGTCATTGGCAGACAAATTACAGCAACAAGCCTGTGAGTCTTTTGGTCCATCAATTGAACATAAAAGTAGTGCACGATGTATTTGTTTTGCTACGTGGCCCCCAGCAAGACATCCTATTCATTAAGTGGCACTCCACAAACAAAAATTTGGGATTATAGGATTAACAGTAAAGAAACAATTTACTTGTTTCCCAGTTACCTACTCCCTCACACTGCTAGTTACTACCATGACAGGATTTTATGGTCTCTTGTCGAAAAGGTAGGTATACTGTTCCTTCCAATCCTGAGCCAATACATCCTTCCCAAAATACCAGACAGACAGCATAAAATAGAGGAAAGGAGTGCAGCTTCTAAAACAGACAACACCCTATGGAAAGAAAGGACCACCATCCCACTATTGTTACTACAGGGACACATGCTTATGTGTTCTGTACTAAAACAAACAAACCCTATATCTAGACAGTGTTATATGGGATTAAAAAACCTCCCACAAAACAAGAGCTCTAGTTCCTCTGACATCCTTAGACAAGCTGTACACACACAAAAAAATCCATATCCCTGATGCCCACCAAAGCTTTTAGCTAAAATTTTCTATCAGCTTGACTTCACCCCAAATGGTCAGCATTCATCATTAATAAACTGAAACTCCAACTGTTCCTGTTCAGCCTTCTGGGTGCTGTAACTGCCAAATATAGTTTATGAAATATTAATGCAGCTAGTTTCATATTTTTACTCTTACACAAACAGGGACAGAATAATTTGGTGTAGTACGAAATCTGAGGAATGATTCTGATCTCAGTTTAACTTGATTTTATCACTACACATCACCCTACTCTGACATAGCGACACACTACATTGCCATATGGCGCACCACAATGACATACTAATCACATAGGCCTACACATGATCGGCAGCATGATCATTGTAGCAGTGTGCTTCCCTGGTATAGTGCATTGCTACAGCAACGTAGTGGCAAAATTTAACTATGCCTGTACGCATGGCGCAGTAACCAGACATACTGTGCCATGCTTTAGTAGTTCCAAAAGGAAGTACTAAAACATGGCACTATAGCAACGTTGCCATGTGGCAGTGTCTAGATGTGCCCTGACATCAGTAGTTTTAATCCTAATACAATGGATGCTTCTGCACACGTGTCTTGCTGAGGAGTAGACTAATTAGCTTCACAGTAAAGTGTCACGGTCTACATATGCGCTAGTATTAGGATGCAGTAAACTAGTTTAGTCCACCATAGTACTGTTGAAGGCAGTACCATCTCGCAGCAAAGTACTTTACCATGCCAAAACACACATGTAGATGCTGGCTGGGGTTATAAACTGTCCTCAGTCAGCTCAGCCAGCCCGAAGCCTGTTCTGCCCTGGCTCAAATTGCTGCTGTCCTGGGTGCACAAGTACATGCTGAACCCAAGACCATTTTACTCTGGCTTGAACTACTCCAGAGTTGATTTCATTGTATTAATTGCAAATATAGAAGCACCCACTTTGGTGCAAGTGAAAATCAAATCAGGTTTGTTAACTCTAGCATGGATTTGAAGGCAGGCAGCCAACATCATGCTTCTAGTTTAATTTTTCTTGCATTTATAATTGTTTTCAAATGCTTACTTAAAAGCCTTAAGCCACCTTGGTTTACTGTGCAGTGGCAAGAAAGCAAGTGATAAAGAAAATTAAAGTGATACATGCCATCATAAGAAAACTAAGATTTTTTTTTAAATGGAAATAACTATGAATTAAAATATTTAAATAAAAATCAACTATCTAAAGAAAAAAATAAAAATATAAAATTACAAATTGAAAAACCTAGTACAGTTTCCAACTGAACTGAGATCAAGCTGGGTACTAGCTAGTCTGCATATGGAAAGAATTTCCTCAGTGTTATCTTTTCTTTCTCGCATTAGTTCTGTTAAACATCATATTGTCTCATTGGCATGCCCCAATGCTGAACACTTAGTCAGGTACTTCCTGAATGCACTGTGACTAGCTCGATCCAATTTAGTGAGTAAATTTTTGCTACTGGTATACTTAATTGTGACAACGGTGCCACCAAACAAAGATCCTCTGAGACAAAAAAAGCATATCTGTGACAAAGCATACAGATGGATGGGCTGTTACAGAAATGTCTGGCCTGATGTAGAGGAAAACTTGCATCTACAATTTTCTGTCATATTCAGCCATGCCCAATGTATCTACAAGGAGCAACTAAAAACTAAGCAGTGGTTAAAATACAGAATGAAATTATTCCAAGACTGTTCACATCAAGGGCTGCACTCTCAGGTGCCAAGAATGTAGGAACCCACAGGCCCTGGCCTCTCTTGGGACAAGGGTAGGGTGACCACCTATCTCTAATTGGGTGGGACCAGGACAGTCTTGAAATGGGAACATTAAGTCCCAGTCCTGGGCTGCATGACTCTAGGACAGCATTTGTCCCAGGTTCCCAGTATTGTGCAGGAATCCAGGTTTTCCATTCATCAGGGAAAAACATGGGAAACAGTGGTTTTCCCCTTGTGGGCTGGTAGAGTTCCCTCCACCCAGCAGCAGTACAAGTCCATATAGAAAACCACTAAATCTTTCCTATAGGGCGAGTCCCCACATGCAGATGTGCACTTGAAGTGGCAAAAATTTGTGCTGCTACTTTTTGCTGCTGCACACACCCCTGCACATGCAGTTTGGTGTGGAACAAAATGCCCCACTTCAGGCAAACTACCCTTTCCCCACTTCTCCTGCCTCATGGCATGCTGGAGGAGCCAAGGCAGAACTAAAGGTAACAATCAAACCTGTGTCTGCCATCATATATACGTGTGGATTTTTTTTTTTTTTTGCTACTGGGATTTCCCATTGGCAAATTTTATCCCTGTGCTGCAAATCTGCAGTACAGGTCACATTTTAACCTGTCAGGTGTGTGGTCTGTGGTGCTGCAAAAAAATTTGCAGCGCCATAAACCTCATGTTTCTGTTCATCTGGAACTGGCCTTAAAGGGATCAGTCCACAAACTTAAGAAAAAGGAAGATAAAAACTAGAGACAAATATAATGATAAGCAAGGAATTGCTATTTTATTATTACATTATTATTTCACTGTAAGACTATTCAGTGCTGTAAAACCTGTTAAAAGATAGAGTAGCTTTACACCTGAAAAAATCCAATTTATAAAGAACTTTCCTTTTCATTCTCTCCCAAATTAGTCTGCTTTCCTAGCAGATGTTTCTAAGCTTCAATATTTCTGCTTTACCAGAAGGATGTGTTCCATTATTTTATATAAAACTATAGTCATACGTATATATTGGCAATAGATCCAAAGTCTGGTAATATGTGCATTTATTTCTCTTATGCTGATGAAAAATCTTTATTTTTTCATATGTTGGTTCTACCATACCTTGGTGGCTGACATAAATCTTTAGCACACAAACAAGCAATACTTGACCCTTCTGTTTTTCCCAGTAAAATTAACAATGTGTGCAGTTAAACAAAAAAGAAATCTATGGGGGGGGAAGAGGGGGACCTCTATTAGATGCCAGATGTTGTAAATATAATTAGTAATATAACAGTAAAAGAAACTGGAAGAGGAAATAATTATCACTTCACTTCTTAAAGTGTGAGTTAATTAACTATAATTAATGGAAATAAAGTTTGGGTCTATTCTATATTTTATCTCCTTGTATTGCAGAATTGAGAAATAAATTAACTTCGTTTGGCAGAGCCCTACATCCATTCCAAGTTTTACAGAAATGACTTGGTGCCTTCTTAATATTTAAATGGGAAGCCAAAAATTCCACCCACTGCTATGTTTGGGGAACAAACTATCTACCCTCTCAGATTAATACTTCCAAATCTGAAATGCCAAAACTAAAACAATCACTGTAAAGCTGGAAGTGAAGATATAAATACCATATTTACTTGCATACCACAAAAAAACCTCCCTCCAAAACTGGAGTGTGCATCTTAAGCAGAAAAGCTGATTTTTTTCACTGGAAAAGAAGCAGGGTAGAATAGGGGGCAAAAGATGCTATGCTCTAACGCCTATCAAAATGGCTGCTGCTTGTCTTGACCTAGCAAGCAGAAGGAGCAGAGTCCTGCATTAACCCTCTCACCTGTAGCTATTGACAGAGCTCTATAGCATGTGTCTGAAAGAGCAGGTGAGCTGCTGCATGCAATGTGCAGTTTCTTCATAAGTCCTGTGATGTTAAAACAACACTTATTTACGTACAGGAACGTAGATAAAGAACTATGTACAATACAGAAATGAAGTGTCTTGCTACTGCCCTTGCAGGGGTTTAGGGCCTAGCCTTCTTGCCATTCTGCCACAAAACGGAGTTCCTGTTAACGCATCCAGATTCTCTCTTGGGAAAGCCACACTTTCTGCACATTTTTTTTCCAGTAGGACTTACTCTACATCACATAGTCAGCCATGACTGACATTTTTTTTTCTATATTCAGTCTTTGAAAAGCTATGTTTTATTTGGAATTATGTAGTATGCTAGACAATAGGGTATAGCCATCATTATAATAAGCTCAGATGGCACCTCCACATTAAATAAACAATATTTTTGGTAGTAAGGGCAAAGAGTAGCAAAAAGCCATAATTCTCACTACCTTAGGTTTATACTTCTGCCTCTTTAAGAGTCCTCTCCAAGAAATGAATCCCTGTACAATTAAAAACATTTTTATACAACTTTGAAAAATAAATAAATCTACAAACCCCAGGGGGAAGGGGGGCAGAAGAAACTCCTTCTGCCTCCTGATATTCATTTATCCCAAAATTCTCAGGAGTTTATGGAAAAATAATAATGAATGTACTGCCAGAAGCTGGTCTCAGGACTTCTCCTTAGTTAGCAACTGATGTGTTAGCCACTTTCCCTTTATTAAGCAACTAAATTGATGTTATCTGGTTTTCACTCAGAAGAATAATTAAGAAATGATGATACCTCTCTGCTCCCATATAAGCAGCCTACTTTAAATCTAGGTCCAAATTCCCAGTTGATAATATTTCAATTTCTTCTCTTGAAATATTACCCTGTGTCCCACAGGGCAGGCACAACACCTCTTTCTAACAATATTTTCTGTTTTCCAATTTCCTATTAGGAAAAGTAATTTGTAAGTCCTTTCAAACTAGCAAATGATTTTCACTTTACTCTATTACTTACACTTTATGCAGTAACTTTTGAAACCTTCAATGAAGTCTATTTATATCTCTGAACATTTAATGAAAGGTAAAAGAAGTTCACCCACTGTTTTCCAGCGTAAGCCACCCTGGCTTTTGAGAAGTAAATTTTTTACAGCAAGAATTCTCAGGTGCTAAATTTCAGGCATTTGGGACTTCCAACTTATCCCTTTCCTCCTCCTCTTTTTTTTTTTTAAGCTTTTTAAAACAATAACATGAGGCATTGATTTGATCATGCCTCATGTTATTTTAAATAATTAAAAATACAATAAAAAAGGATAGTAAAACTGAAATATAATGGGAACAGGTATCCTATAGCATAAAGTAAACCAAATTCATGATTTTTTAATTTTTTCAGTGTCCCATTTAAGATGGGCATGGAGAATACCCTGCAGGTGAGCAAATTCAGCCTTATCTTTCTTATCCTGTCATAAATAACATGTCTTTTCTTCTGTCTTTCTACATAATCTTTTCTATGAACTTTCTGGATACAAGAAATAGCAAAGACAAAAATACTGAGCAATTACATTTCCACTCTATCCTATTTATTCCCTGGGTAATTTATCATTCAGAGATCTCCACCCCCAGGCCTAAGCAATTTCTGATTTGGGCTGCAAGCTACTAAAACATGTAGGCTATGTACAGACAATCAAAAAGCCCCAGGCAGAATCGATTCAGCCTAGATAGCTTTCTCTAAGCTGCACAGACTGGACCATTTATGAACAGAATATGTGTTCACTCATCAGTTGGCCAAGACAGACAAATGTCTCCACTGGCCAAGGCCAGAAGGCAGGGGACATTTGGACATACCTCCCAGCTCTGCCAGGCTGCAAACCACCCAGCCCCACCTGCCTGTCAGCCCGGGGGGTGGAGGGAAGGAGGGGAATGGACCCCCCTGCTCCCCATGGGAGGGTTTGCATGGTGGAGGTGAGGAGAAAAGCCCCTTGGCGTTTGCAGCCTGGCAGAGATGCACTACGGAGGAGAAAGCCTCTGCTTTAGGGGCTTTTCCCCCACCCACTGTACAGACCTTGCTGCGGAGAGCCAGGGCAGGGCTCCATTCCCCACATCGCCTGCCCTGTGCTGCCACTGGCAGTGCTGGGGAGGCTGTGTACTACTGCAGAAACATGCAGGAACAGGAGAGAAGAAAAATCATTCCCATAAAGGTCTAATACTTTTCCTCATTTGCACCATTTGAAATCAGACAGGGCACCAATTTTATTAGTATCGTGATACTGAACCAAAATCAGTCAAGGTATGAAAAAAATCAAGTCTCCAGTGAAAAAAAGAAAATCAGTCAAATATTTTCTAAATGTAAGTATAAATATCAGAAAATACTATGCTGTACCTATGATAATAAAAAGCTTTTGCGTACAACTCGATACAAATGTTTTACTCTGCTAACAATTTTACATCATTATGGACATATGAACAAGACATTATGATTTCTGCCACTAAAAGAGGTATTATTATGATGCCAGACTTTACTAATGCCTATAGATACTCTGTAAATTAAGCTCTATTACGTTATTTATATTGCTTATTTCTTAGGAAACTGGGACAGAACAGCCTTGTTCAGAGTTCGGTATGCTGCCAGCAAGCTTCCCTAGGCAGCTGTGCCAAAAACACCTCCACAATGATGCAAGGGTCCTAATTCCATTCCTTAGACAGTCTCTTATCAGCAGCCACTTAGCAATGATGTTGAATTACATGCTAATTTTGTCATAAGGACAAATCACCAGGTATCAGGGGACTTGATTAACCACATCTTCTGCCTCAATAACTCTGTGGTCTATTATGTTTTACTTTGCCTGAAAGGTGAGAGGGAAACAGGGGATTAGAAAAGGGTGCAATTATTTGAATGAGGTGAAGAAATATACATTTTCTATTCTTATTTACTCTATTTTCACCCTCCCTTACATTCTCCTCTGTTCACCTTTTTTCTCTCTTCCCATCTCTCAATCTATTGCCTCCCCAGTTCTCTGCAAAACCTTTTTATTCACATATAGTCCTTTGTACTTTCCCAGACAGGATTTGGTCCTGGCTGCCAAAATCCAATGCTCTCTTCTGTTGAAAGAGTAGCAAAGTCACAGCAGAACAGGAGTCAGTAGCTGTTTGCCTAGAACACCAGCAAGACAGAACAGGTGTTATCAACTCTCAAGATTAAATCACAAGTTTATATTTGGTAGCTTGCTTAGAGGCCTAGTAACTGAATTTACAGGAGGGCATGAGCATGTCACCTGTTCATTTAAATATATGTATGTGTGTGTGTGTGTGTGTGTGT
>JAGPOW010000261.1:143926984-143952775 GCA_030014935.1 Caiman crocodilus
TATATATATATATATATATATATATTTTAAGGTTCTTTTGGCTAGTAATGAGAGCTGAAATATGCCATGCAAGTGCATCCTAAAGGTTATGATACCAGGAAACTAATAAAAAGACCCCCCTCAAAACTATTTTTTTTAAAGTTTAAGCCCAGATGATGACTTCTTTTGAGTGGAGTCATGGAAGGTAGACCAGATGACCCCCGAGGTCCCTTTAATCCTTACGATACTATGATTTTGGTACATTTAGGGTTGGCAGTTCTGCAAAGTTTCCTGTAGTCCTGTCTCTCATTGCAGTGCCTGAAAACAAAAGGGGTCTCCAGCTCCTTGCAGCTGTGCCTTTGCATAGAAAAGTTGACTTAATGCTGCAAGCCCTGGGGACTCATCAGCAGACTTTTTAGGAGGAGGACTTCTGTTTAGTATGCGACAGGTCAGGTCAGGTCAAGGTGGCCTTGTACACAGCTTGCAGGTATTTTTATTGACACTACTGGCCATCTGAAAGGATCTCAAAGCCAAACTGCAAGGATTTAACTCTTTCCTTTGCGAAAAAATAGGGAAATATTTTTTTGTGAAATCAAAAGGCCATGAAAAACAGGAACATCTGGACATCTTAGATTGGGAAGATTCAATCTGGAATAAGAAAATTGTTGTTCTGCTGTGTTGTATGTGTAAAAACTATTGAGAAGTTTAAGAAAATGTTTAAGTACAAAGAATAATTAGGAAATAAGGAGCACAAGTCATTTGTACTGTAAGATCCCAAAAGACACTATAGAGAACAGAGCCACACCAACCCATCTATATTATATTTTGTGAAACCTCCTACTTACACACTGAACAACAAAGCCTCCAATCATAAACCTTCTTTGCAGGAATGAAGTGCCTATCTATTCAGGAGGCTAATGTGTACCGTTCAGAACCTAAAAAACCTCCAATTCTGTATCCGCTGAAAATATTAAAAACATTATTGTCTTGGAACATCTCTCTAGCAATGAAGTAACAGCAACACAGTGTTGACACCTGCTGTACTTCCTGCAGTCAATCACTTGTCAGTCCCATATAATCTCACAATAACTTGTCAATTCCCAGTCAGATTTATGTCAAAAAGTAAATATTTTCTGAAAATCTTTACCAAAACATGGATGGCAAAATCTATATAGCTACATCTGTTTCTCAAATAAAGCAAAAGCAAATCTCACTTTTTTTCCTGAATGGATATATGTAAATCAGGCAAAAAATGTGTTGTCATTTCTTTAAATAATTGATATCATCTTGGGCTGACATGCTTATTTTGGGGGAAGATTACTTCTCTTTTTGCAAGAAAAGAAACTGAACCGATTAAAATACATATCACATTGTTTGGGGAAACGCTTCCATTTCCCAGACATATTCACTACATAAGATAAAAATAAAATTAGTTTGAGCTTGATTTGCAGACCTCACTGAAAAGAGAATGACTGAAAAGTAAAACTCCTAGCAGAGGCATCATCACATTTCTTCAGAGCATGGCCCACATTTTCAGGCATATATTGTCTTGTGGTTCCCTTCACTTCCTAAATGCAATTGTATAGACCACAACTCCAATTTCCAATAGTGAAAGAGACTTCTTCAAATTCAATAATTGTTTACACAAGGGAAAAGTAACATTGGAAATCTACTTCTATATTTTTAATTCATTTTCCCCCTTCCCTTCCTTTTCAGAAAGAACTATGCACAAATCATTTTTTACTGCCCTTGATATCTACTGTTTCTTCTCAGCTGAAAAGACGAACAGAACCAGCATCTCGGGTGCCTATACACATGCAGTGAGGCTGCTCCAACGTGCTAGAATTCTAGCGTGTTGGAGCAGACTAGATTAATCAAGTAGGATTAATTGAATCTGATGGAGCAGTATAATTACCATGCTCCAGCAGACTCCAGCATCATGTGCATCAGTGTCCCCATGCTGAAAAATGGTGGCAGGGGCATTTTAACTAGAGCTCGTTTGATGAGCTGTAGTTAAAGCGCCCCCACCACCATTTTTCAGCACAGGGACACTGATACATATGACTTTCCAGGCACTTTAATTAGTACAGTTCTCAGAGCCACTCTAATTAAAGCATACCCCACCCTCCAAAAACAGCTATAAATGCCCTTTGTGATCAGCCAGCTCTCCCTACTCCAGCAGCAACCACTCCAGATACCACACATTAGCCATGGCCAAGAGCATGGGTGCAGATAGTTTAGAACTGCTGCAGAGCTAACCATGGGGACAGGGAGCCAACAAAAAAGTACTAGCAGTACTGGCTGGTACATTCCCCGACTACCCAGGTGGGGCTACAGCTGAATGAGATGAATCACATGTACAGGTAAAACCTACTGCCTTCAACCTGAATCATCCAGACTTCAGACTGGCACAAGAAGCAATCCATCTTCTGCACCACTGTAGATAAATCTAGCCGTGTATATTTTTAATATTTAACAAATACATTCAAAGAATAAGAGAAATTTTTTCAAGATTCAGAATTTTTACCAATTATCTACAAAACTGAACAGACAAGGAAAATGTAGTGGACAAGTTATTACCTGTAGGTATTTGATTTTAAAAGGGGCATTGCCCATAATATTCATAAAAAAATTGTTTGACAGCTATGTTAGAAAGTTAGAGATTGAATTAAAATATTTTGTCAACTATTTGATTTACTTATAATGGGTTCTAAAAGAGCTTTGTCATCAAAGATTTGGGGGGGGAGATTTCCCCCTCCACAGTTCTCTGGATGTAAGTCAATCTTTACTGGTGGTCCTGAGTTTTGTAGAGACATGCTGAGAGTTAACAAAGTTCCCTTTGTTTATTTTTCTGTCTGCAGTGCAGCTGCCCATGGTTAATGAAAAGATATCTGTCTCTCATAAATGTGTTCTGTTAGTATTACTTCTTTCATTGACCCTGCTTTTCATGACTAGTGACTTTCATGGCTAGTATAGGTTCTTTCAATACTACATTCATTTGGTATAGCTAAAGAGGTTCCCTAAAGGCTTTATTTTGTACATGTACTTTATAGTTATGCTCCATCATCTATGAAACACACTAATTTAAAAATAAGGTAAAATTATTAGTACCAAGTTTTACTTTTAAGAACAAAAGTAAATTTACATGAGTTTATGGTGACAAGAGAATCAAAATCCTTTTTTTTTTTTTTTTGCCATGCAAATTTGTTTAATCGCCTAATACAATTTAGTCTTGATTTTGCTGGAGGGGAACACAAGTGAAGTAAACCTCTGACAAGTAAAACGTCTATACACAGGGATATTTTCTTGAGTGTACATGGTTCCTTACAGAAGTATCTGTTAGCAACTCTATGATGAGGCATGCATTCTTAAATGGATTCAAAATAGGGAACACATTACTATTTTCTCTAACGGTAGGTGTCTAAATAAGTTAAATGTGTCATATAACGTTAGGTTTTAAGCTATTAGAATGTTCTATCTTTGTTTGCTTTTTCTTCAGAATTTTTAACAAGAAATCTCCTCTTATTTCACCTGTACAGCTAGGGACAGAAATTACACGTAAACTGTTAAAAGTGATAGGAAAATGGTTTAAATCTGTAATACAACAGAAGTTCATGGCACACAAACTGCTTTCAAAATGGGCAAAACCAGTTTAAGATTAACCTGGATTGATGTAGTATCAGACTTAACTGATTTAGGTTAAATTGGTTTATTGAACTTTTGTCCCAGATCCCCTCCAGATTCAAGTTAACTCACAGTCCCCCAGTATCCCCCAACAAGGTGGGTGAGATAGCCTTGGCCCAACCTGTCTGTTACAGTGGAACAGGGAGATGACTCTTAACACCCACTAGGCCTAGTGTCTGGCCTGGGCCACTGCAGGCACATGGCTGTATTTCTGTAATCAAAAGTGAATGTCTGTTCACTTGCTTATCGGTTCAATTTATGCAGCTTAGACTAACCTGCAAAGATTGAATCTATTCAGCCTCAGGCTTTCTGACCATCTGTACTTAAGCTACATGCCTACTATTTACACTTGCATACCATTTAATAATTACAACTTACACACTACTTAAGCATTCAAACGTAGCTGCCTTAGCCTTCATCACCTTGAGGCTAGACTGCAATGCGCCTCATGTAGGACTGCCCTTGAAGACTGCCTGGATGCTGCAAGTACTATCACTATGCCAAATCTACTTGGAAACAACATGTGAGAGATCATTCTTAGCAGTCACTCCTCAGCTCTGGAATTCCCTCCCTCTTGAGGCCCTCCAGGGTCTGAGCCTGGACATATTTTGAAAATGCAGTGAAACCTTCCTGTTTGGGAACACATTTAGCAATCAAAGCTAGGCTGAGATATTGTTCATGAGGTTTCTCATTAATGCTGACATTCTAGTTCCCTTGTAAGCTGTCTTGTTTTCTTGCTGTTCTCCTGTTTTATAAGTTATTTTGTTCTCTGACTGTAAGCCACCCCCAGCCTTTGTTAGGAAGGGCAGCTTATAAATTGAATAAATCCAATTTAGATCCTATTTTGACCTAAGTAGCTACGATTGCCCTTCCTAGCATGCTTTGTGGCAGATTAGAATCACTTGAGTAGGTACATAACTGCATATAAGTCTCTAAAAGAGTGATCAGAAAAAAACAAGTAATAACAAATCCAGCTCCACCTTTTCGCCCAGTAGCTTAACGCTTAAGCCACTGCCCAGGGCAGAGAAGACCCAGGTGTTCCCTGCTCCCTCCCCAGTATTCTGTGCACCACAGGAAGAGGCTACCCAGGTTACTTGTGGCAGATATGCCACAGCTCAGAAACCCCTGATCTAGAGTATTATTGTAAGAGACCTACCATGATAGGACTACAGCTGCAAGTACCATGGCTGTAAGTAAGAAAACAAACAAGTCACCTTTATACTGTATTGCTTATTGTGTTGATTATTTGTAGGAAATTACCCAGTTCTTAAAGCATGGCATTTTCATATCCTTTAGAATTCATGGACTTCTCCATAAACTAACATGTTTTATCATTATCAGTGAATAGCTGTGCTTATTTTACTGTTGGAAAAGCATAATTCTAAAAATGACTTAGTATGAGGTCATGTTAAAAGTTAGAAACATGTCATCATCTACATTAATAAATTTTTCACTGTACCCCATACAGACCTAGATACATGAGTTATGAATTTGCATTAATATAGCATTACAATCTGACACACTTTTCAACAATATTTACCTTAGGCACACTTTGTAATGTTCTATTTGAGCATAGGCAGACAAGGTTCTTTGAGTAAATCTGTTATCTTTTATTAGACCAACTCAAATAGTTGGAAAAATTCTTCTTTGCAAGCTTTTGGGTACAAATACTCTTCATCAGGCTGAGAAAGCATCGAGAGCTGAGAAACATCCTCAGCCTGACAAAGAGGTTTTGTACCCAAAAGTATGCAAAGAAGATTTTTCTAACTATTTAAATTGTCCTAATAAAACATAGCAGATTTACCTAAAGAACCTTGTCTGCTTATGTCCGTAGACTAACATAGCTACATTCTATACCCTAGAAACAATTTAGGCATGCAATTCTAATTTTTGAATTATACAAAACTGTTAGGAACAACACTTACTATGTTCCATAATAACTTTGTGAGGTTTACTTCCAGATAAGTAAAAACAAGTTTACTTAAATTCAGACAATTCAAGGAAAAGAAATTGTTTATATATTTCTTTATCTAAAAACCTTCAGTGTTGCTCTTTATCTAAAAACCTGTTGCTCAAGTATTGAGAGAAGAAAAAGAATGCATACTTCCTAGCTTCCTAAAATTTTCACAAGACAGAGATGTTTCATTTGCTGTAAGGTTTAATTCACATTTGATAAAGAGACTGATGTTCCTTGCAGTCAAGAAATACAAATCTATGGAACTGAAAACTTGCAAAGAATTTTTTTTTTTGCTAAAATGTAGTCTGTCTAATAAAATATATTGCCTCTAACCCAAGAGTTTTGTTTGTCTCTATTTCTTAGACCAACATGGCTACAACATATATCCCTCGAGCTATAGCCTGCTTTTAAACCCACAACCCACTCCTCCCTTCCCCCAGTCTATGCATCTGTGTACCCAACTTCAATCCACCCCTCCCTGTAAAGAGCAGATAAAAGAAAGAGATTCAAGCAGCAGGCATAGTGGGATCAGGGTTTTCCAGGGATCAGTTGCAAGGATGACTCCATTATAAGGTACTGCTAAAGTTAATCAGTGGGACTAGAAACCATGATACAGCTTTAGCACAGCAGGAAAACATTGGCACTATGACACAATGTGAGAAGGCTGGGATGGTCTTTGACTTACTGGAGGGGCTTTGGTTGGATTTTACCTGAGCACCAAGTGGTCTTATCCCATCACTGTCTATGGGAAGTGTAACAGTGGATACTGTTTCTTAGTCTCTTATACCCCTGTATGACCATGTACCCCTTACCATAGTCTCCCCTACTATATCATTAGGACAAGGCCAATCACAACCAGTCCTTCTTGCAGAATATTTCAAACTATTTTGTCCTTTAATACTGTTTGGTGTGGGGATGACCCTGGTCTTCTTTTCTATTTGTACTTTGTCTGAGCACATCTCAGATGCTTCTATAATCAACAAATGATGACAGTACAGTTTGAAGCACTGCTTTGACCCACTTTATGATAGACATGTTCTGCCTGCATTAATAAATAATTATGTAGGAAGGCACAACAATCACTTTGACCCAGTTCTAATGCTACCTCATAAGTAATTCCTAGTCACATCTGACATTTAGGACAGCTGCTAGTGGTAAATCACAAATTAATCTTCAGTTTTTATTTTTTAGTTAGACAAAAATGCAGCTTTTAACAATACATGTTGTCTTTTTTCTGTTATTGAAAAAAATGATTCAATTTGAATCCATTTATTATTTCATATTGTCATATAAACAAAATGGGTTTTGTTTTGTTTTTTGGAAGCAGTAAGTTCCCCTTCTCCCACCTCAAAATGTTTCAGATGGGAAGCTAAAACATAAGATACACACTTGAAGTTATTGGTCTCTAGTTTCTTCAAGAAGGCTCTAGTGTTTTCAATAAATAATGATTCATTCAATAATTCCACGTTCAATAAATGATGAATGAAAGGAAAAACACACTTCAATTTGTGGAGCAGCACACAACATCTGCAGACCCTTAGTTTGTCTGTCTCTAACTAGTTACTTTCTTAACCGAGGGACAATCTCCCAGTTCCTGTATCTTCTAAATTAGGGAGCGTCGCTAAATTATAATGTTTATCATTACAAAAACTAGTCTACCATACCTTGCCTACTGCCAAATCATTCCAATCATACCACTTTGTCACTTAAGAAAAATCTTTTCATTGTAATCTCATGGAAGGACATCTCAGCAAATTTCCAAGAAAGGGGTGGGCTATTGCTATGGAGTCGGTTCCCAGAACCTTTGTCATTAACCATTTAAATGCAAAGGGAGGAGAAGGAATGAGCATCCTAACACTGAAAAAGATAATGATTAATATTAATACAGCTCAAGATTAGGAAGCATGTCATCTTCATATGTTAAGGAAAACAATAAATGAATGAAAGAAAAGAACTGTCATTCCAAATTTGATTAATGAACATTATTGCTCTGAATTTTAAAGAAGCCCAAGAAAGCCTGGGGAATAACTCGTAACTCCCATCCCCTGCCCTTCCTAAAGTCAGGGGATATAGACTTAACCTGCTGTTTAATTTAATTAAAAACAAAGTATTTTTCAAGGCTTAAGTCCACTTATTCTTGACAGGAAACTGCAGAAGAGAGCTGCCTGACTCATCTACATTAAATAACTAGAACCAAAATAGCCTTAAGAGCTGATATCTTACAAAGAACACAAACTGCTACCTCAGAAGTGCTCTCTCAAAAACAGATTTGGGCTCTAACCTACTTAATGACAGTATTTCTTACAGGACGTGAGTTTGGGATGGCTTCAAAGAACTAAATTGGCAAATCAAGATATTAATCTGAGCTAAAGCCCAGCTTCTTCAGGGTGCTGGCAGTCAGCATGAAATGCTACTCTACTGGAGGAAAGTATAAAATGTGTGCTTTTTTTTTTTGCTTTTTTTTTTAAAGAGGCAGACCGGAAACTATACTTCTCAGGCCTTGTAATCAAATCTTGCAATAGGCAATTGCCAGGGTACTCTTGGGGAAAGCCAGGAGTGATGGCCACAAACTCCTGGAAGATCATTTTAGGCTTAACACTAGGAAATGCTTCTTCACAGTTAGGGTGTTCAGACTATGGAATAAACTCCCTCTAGAGGTGGTGCAATTACCTACCCTGGAAATCTTCAAGAGGAGACTGGATGGTCACCTTGCTGGGGTCACCTGACCCCAGTTAATTCTTTCCTACCTAGTGCAGCAGGCTGGACCCAATGATCATGTGTGGTTCCTTCCAGCCCCCTCCAATCTGCGAATCTATGGAAGAACATGGGCCTGAAAAAATAAGGGCTGTGGCATGAGTCTATAACTTTCCCTCTTTTGTCTCCTGGCCCCAGGTTTTTATAATTCCATGCACAACAGCGCTAAGCAAGTAACATGCTGCAGGCAATATCAAAGTCTGTTCCCTCTGTCAACTTCAGTTTTGACTTTTTAAGTTCCTTTGGCCCCAAGTAAGTTTAAAAGTCTTGCAGGCAACACTGCTGCCCATGAACTTTGGGAGGAAAACTACTGACCTGGAAGGACTACACTTGCATTCTGACTTATTAAGGAAATGGTTATAAAGCCAGGGCTTGTCAGAGCAGTCCAAAGTCCAGGAAACCAACATAGCAAAGAAGTATTTCTCTCTTCTTGTTTTCAGGGAACCAAACCATTTCTTGATGCAGCTCATTTCATTGCTCTCGGTCTTGTAGATTTAGTTCCTCAGTTGGAGAAGAGAAAAGACTAATGGCCTAGAGATCTCTGGCTCAGGTAGACCATTCCTCAACCTGTTTTTTCTCTACAGCATAGCACATTCCTCCTAGTTCCTTCCTGAACTCCTTTCTCTGCTAGGCCAACTTGACACTCCTAAGATAATGATTTTTTTTTATAAAAATAAAAAGCCAGCCAGCCACTTTTACAAGGGAGTCTCAACTGTTTTTTAACCATGCCCATCAGTATCACATTAGCTTCCATGCAGTTAGTGCCCAGTAAGGTGACATTCACTGTTCTGATAAAACATTAGAGGACATAGTTCAAATTGTTTGTGCAGCTCTGGCTAGATGCTGCTCCATTATGATAAATCAGTGGTCTCCAACCTTTTTATGGTGAAGATCACTTTTTGAAACTAAAGGTCACCATAGGACCTTCTGCACCCCCACCCCCCAACCCAGCTGGGCCAGGGCCACCCCACATGAGTCCCCCCTGTTCAGCTGAGCCATGCCCACATGTGGTCATCTTCAGTGGGGCTTGAGGCCAGCCACAGCTGCCTCTGCCACCTCCACCCCCACAGAGGTGGGGAGGGAACCCTGGAGAAGCCTCCTGGGCTCCAATCCTCCTACCACCCAGCTGAGCCTGGGCCCCACTTACCTTCCCCTGTTCCTGGCTAGGCCGCATGGTCAGTCTCTCACTGCAGAGGCCTCAATCTGGCCCTCATCTCTTCCCCCCCCACCGATTGACCTGCTGGGGCTGGGGGCAATGAGTGGGCACATGCACACATGCCCAACCGTCTCCTTGGCATAGGATCTACCAAAAGAGGCTCTGGGATCTACCTGTAGATTGGGATCTCTGAGCCAGTGTGATAAACTTCACTAACAACCACCCCTACACCAAACACCATAGACACCACCTATTCTTAATATTCTAGTGAGGACTGTGGTCAGGAAGACCTCTCACACAGCTGATGCTGCTCCACCAAGGATCTTTATATTAAATGCTGTAGCACTTGATGTTCCTCCCATCACCAATAACAGGGAAAGGAGCTTTTGCCTGGCTGTGGAGAAGCTATACCATTTCATCACATGCCACCCCTTGTGTATTTTACCTTTGAGTGGCGTCAAACGAATACCCTTCAACTATCTTGGTAACATGCTTGTCCAATCACACAATGGAATTGTCTGCATTATGTTTGCTCATTGCAAACCTCTACTACTGTAGTTTATCTGCATTAAAGTCCTGTAAATGTCAAAGTGGACAATAGTATTCCACCGTTTGGGGATTTATAGTGGCAATTTAACTAACCACCATAATCAGATTACAGCCTTTGTAACATTTAATTTTCTCACTGCAGTAGGCCTGGATGGCAGAGAAAGAGTACTCTTTCTCCAACAGGAATTGTCTTAACAACAGGCTAGATCAAAGCTTGCAAGTCACCACCTGGTGTAGGGGAAATGGTGCAGAGCATTCCCAGTGTCAAACACCTTGTTCCAGAGACACAGTCTTTCCTAGTGCTGCTGCTCCTGTACTGGAAAGATTATCCCTTGCAGACAGTACATACTCTGTGGGTAGGAGAATCCCAGGCCACACCTCCATCCTGCCCCTATCCCATTTACAGAGGTCTACACACCTAGGCAGAGTAAGAGCAAGATGTCCAGGACCTACTATTTATCTGAGGATACTTGCATAGATCCTAACACCACAGCAAGTTATCACCTCCCAACTGAACATGATTTGCCACTGAACAACCCTGCAAGGCAAGGCAAAGCTAACAGGTAGATAACTAAGCTTCAGAGAAAGTAAGTGATTTAACCAAAGGCATGTAAGAAGGCTGGAGAAGACCAGGCAATTCTAGTCTAGCACAAGCCTAAGATCCACCTTTGTAGAGCTGCTGCATTGCTTCACAGAGCCAGAACCTGCTTACTCCATCCAGCACGTGACACAAATGCTTAACAGCTTGTGGTAGCTACTTCTGTGGTTTATGTAGAATATTTGACAACAAACCACACTGCAGAGGAAGGTCTCCTTTAATATTAATGTCGGCACTCAGGAAAACAAAAAAAGATTGATTAGTAAGAGGTATAGCTTGTCATTTCCTAGAATGAATGGCACTCATTAGTTTGTAAGTCGCTGTAATGGCATTCTCTCTCACAGGAGCAGAAACCAACAGAAGAAAAGCCACATAAAGACACCTGATCCACCAACGTGTTTTGCCAAACAAAACAAAAGATAAAGGGCCAATTGTGTACCAGTATAAACTCTTGCTGACTTCACTCAAACCAAGGGAGTTACTTTGTATTGATACTGTAAGTAACAGCAGAAATTATACTCATCTATTTATCATAAAAAATAAATATATAAAAATCCAACCTAGGATTATATAGGGACAGAAGTTACACATAAACCAGTTTAAGTAATCAGAAACTTGTTTAAACCTGTAACAGAACAGAAGTTCAATGCATATAAACCAGTTTCAAAATGGCTGAAACCGGTTTGAGATAAACCTGGTTGAATGTCGTATCAGACTTAACTGATTTGGGTCAAACCAGCTTATGAAAGTTCTGTCCCAGACCCTTTCCTGGTTCAAGTTAAAATCACAGTCCCCCAGCACACTTTCCAGCCCTGGGCCAGGCTACGCTGTCTGCTCCAGCAGAGAAAGGTGTAGGGAAGCAGGGGCTGCCTCACCAGGCAAACCCTGGCTGGGGTCTGGGGCCAGGGACAGGGGTTAAACCTCCATTCCATCAGTTAAACCTCCACATTCCATGAGAAAAAGAGCTGTCCTACCTTGCTAAACTCACTGAAAATTACTGCTGGCTGAGACCGTGGATTACAAATTGAAGAGGTACGTGGAAGCAGGATGAGGAAGTCATGAGCAACCCTGCAGAGTCCAACTGCTGTGATTTTGAGCTCCAAATACCAATGACCTCAGGGGCAGCTGGAAGAGGAAGTACCGAACAGCCATGCTCTAGTGCCCCCTAGATTCTGGCCTGAGCCACTGCAGGCATGTGGCTGCATTTCCTGAATCAAAGGTAAATACGTGTCCAGTTGTTTCTTAGTTTAATCTTTGCAACTTATACTAGCCTGCAAAGACTGAATCAATACAGCCTCGCGCTTCTTGACTATCTGTACTTAGTCTCACTGACTCCGCTCAAACCAAGGGAGTTACTTTGCATTGATACTGTAACAGCAGACATTATACACACCTATTTATTATAAAAAAATAAATAAAAGTCCAGCCTAAGGCATTATCCACAACAGGACTTAGGTATGACAACATTCAGCACCATCATTACAAAACTGAATCAAGCACCTAAAACCAAAACTCTGGACTTCCTCATTTCTAGGTGAGTGGCCTCAGCAACAGCTATCAAGTTATGTTTCCTCTTGCTTGTTTTCTCAGGCTCCACAAAGCTTCTAAAAAGCATCACAGCTTTTACAGAAGGGATGAAGAATGCCCCCACTTGGACTGGCCCAACTTTTGGCATTACAAAACTCTCCTAGACTGTGTCAGATGCGAGTTTAAATTCACTCAGACCAGCAGCATCATACAATTTCCCATGTTCTGGGCACATGTTCGGTCTACTAGAGCAAGGGTCAGCAATCTACACTGAGCAGGTCATTTCTGTCACAGAGCCACTGGACCTAACCCATGGAGTTGGAGCTTTAGCAGCTGTGGCAGCTTGGAGTTTCACACCTCCTTCATTATGGCTGGGTAGTGCAGAGAAGCGGCAGCAGGGAGAAGCATCAGTGACAGCAGCAGCCAAGTCCCAGGGTCTGCTCACCTTGGCTCTAAACTGGGTTATTCCAGCCTGCTGCTGGAAAATGTTGCCAACCCCTGTACTATATTATTATATATAAATAGACATCACCATTGGCTATGACTAGATTGCCTTCATTTTTATTTTCAAGTGGCTGTGGTTACTGTGCTACTCCAACAATATTTATAGTGTGTTAGGATTTGGATGGCTATCTTGGACTTAAGGGGCATCTTTACATATACTCCAGGGTGTAGGGGGGGAAGTGGTGGCACTTTCACTAGGGTGGCTCTGAGAGCTGCTCTATTGAAAGCACCCATAATGTATTGTGTAGTTAGCATCCCACATTTCAAAATGGCAGCAAGGGCACCTTCACTCAAGCTCATTTGACAAGCTTGAGTGAAAGTGCCACCGCCACCATTGGTACCTCTCATCTCTGTGTTCTTGAGGAACCCTGGCACAGTACACAGTCTGTCGTACTCATGAAAGACTCACCCCCTCCCCACCTCTGCCTGAACAAGAACTGATTAGAGGAAGAACTTCCAAAAGACAATGAAGATGCAGTGGGAGACATACCTAAAGCCCTCCAGACAAGGGTGATAGAAGTGAAGCAACTCCCCTGGTCTCATTTATATTGGAGATGGAATTGGATGGCAACTCATTTATATGGGAGATGGGACAGGAAAGCATCTTCGTTAGCATTCAGAATGGAGAACAGAGATTCCAAGGCAAGGACCGCACTGAATTCTGGGACCAGAGAAGAAGGAGAGCACTGCATGATGGGGGATCCCTGTTCCAGATGTTAATCAACCCACATCTGCACACACCCAGCTCAGCATTTAACAGACCAATTCTATTAACGACTTCTTTATTGGTACCCAAAACACTGAATTGTGTCTGTATTGTGAGCTCCCTCAGAATAATGCCACCCATAGTCAAGAGTGATCAGTTCTTATTATCCAGGATATGAGCCATCATTTACCCATAAACAAACCTATTGTTCTCCCTTGAGCTATTGTTACCTCTCTACAAAAACCCCTACCCAAGTTCAAGTTTCTGTTCTGGTACCTGGATCCAAACGCTGCACCAGTTCCACTCCTTTTTTTCCTGGAATCCTCTCACTGATCATGTTGAGGATTCTGCCTGTCTGCAAACTCCAACAAACATCTGGGAACCTTGACTGGTTCAACCCTCACTGAATGGTTAGACCCCAACTCTCTCTCTCTCTCTCAACCAGACTTTTGCTGATCAAACTTGAGCTAGACTTCCCAAAATACCTAATTGAAACTATGCAATATTGTAATTGTTTTATTTGTCTCTCATGTATAGCTATTACTACTCGTATCATTGTAATTTCATATACCTGGCAATAAATAAATCTTATGGTCAAGCTGGTTGCCATAGTCTCTGAACCTCACTTACTGTTCCTTCCCCTTGGCCTCCCCATTTGCTCTGCAGCAACGCTTCTTTTACCTAAACCAAAGATTCCTGTAATACCCAAAACTACAGTGGGGTCTGCTCATCAAGGAAGTTACTATTAGGACCATTGTGATAAGAGATTAAGATGTGCTAAGTTTTGAGGCACATAAGGGTATCAGCTGAAAGTGCTGATCGGACCCAGCCTGCTCAGACATACTCTGTTAGCATGTCTGTATGTGGGTCTAACTGCATTTATTATTATCTTGTTGAAATAAGGGATGACCCCAGTTCAAGGTACCTGAGGGTGTTAGCCTGTCAATGCTGAATAATCTGGCCTGACTCAGATGCGCTCTGTTAACCCATGTGCTTGTGTCTGACTGCATTTTATTGTTGCCCTGATGAACTGAGTTCAAGGCATATGAAGGTGTTAGCCTGTCAATGCTGAAAAACCCGGCCTGGCTCAGGCATGCCATGTTAATCTGCATGTGCATGTGCGTATAGGTGTTTGACTGATTTGGTGATTGGAGGAACCCAACCCAATTAAACCTGAATCCTGCAAGATAGCTCCACTCCGAGTGAAGACTTGCAGACAGCAGAGATACAGCTCCATATAAAAACAAGCGACACAAGCAGCACATTGATAGAATTACAGAGACCCCAGAAATGTACCCCTAATAAATGAACACACCCCAAAGTGACGGGCAAAAATGGTAAAACCATCTTGAAGTACAGGGGCACTGAATATGAGAGATGTGGAGCTAATTAACACACTCCAGCAGACTCAATTAATTGAGTCTGATCTGACACGCTGTAATTACAGCAAGTCAGAGCAGCATCCCCACACATCTATATGCACCAATATGATTACATTCTGCCTAAGCTGCATTTCAGATGGCTAAGTGCTTTTTTGGATCTGACCCTATGCTTTTGTTTTGTATTTTTTAATGTAATTTGTTAACCAATTACGCTTGGCTATATATCATGTGATAGAAGATAGCATAACCTCATCCAATATAATTGATACTGCATTACAGGATACTGAACTAAAATCAATCAAAGGGATTTTAAATCATGTCAGTAAAGATGCAGTAGTTTTGGAAGGTTTATTAAAATCTGAAAGTTACCAACCAAACTTATTTCACACATTGAAAGCTCACAGCCACAACAAAAATAATTTTCAAAATTCATAAGTAGAAATATGTATATTTTATTTGTACCTTGGATTCTAATGATTCCTTTTATTTAATAGCATTATTCCAAACAACAATGAGGGATCTGAACAGCAAAAAGGGAAAATATTTTTATATATGTATATATCTGTAATCCTTGCTGGTGAAAGTCTGGTATAAATTTTATATAACTAAGGATATTTTTTTATCTTTACACAATGCTAACTTTAAAAAGTATGAGTGTATCTTATACCTCCTTACTGTAAATGTTTACTGACTCAGCACTGTTTGAGCTAGTTAAGACAAGTTAAAGATGTCCTTAAAATCATCCAGTAGCCTGCATTAAGGTAGCTTATCTCTTTAATCAGTTTTGAATTTATTCCTGAACTATCATAAATTGTATGAAGTGCCTTGTAAAAATATCAATAGAGACTAGAAAAGGAACCCATTAAGAGAAAAAAAGTGTTAATTTCTAGTAATGGCTTTGTCAGATAAATTGAGCAGCTCCATAGTGAAATAAATCAGGGCAAACTATTTCCCAATTTATTCCACTTGTCTTTGAAAAATCCAATGGAACTGTCAGTGCTAATAGCGAAATATGTTTTATCACAGTTTTTATTTCAACTTATATAACTTTGAATAATAAACTGTTCAGATTTCTTCATATTAGCATAGTTGATATGGTATTCAGCCACCAAAGTAATGTAATCTGTATGGGTTAATTTAATAGACAGTCAAAAAATTAAAAGCATGCACCTCTGTTGAAATTAAATATCTATTTAAATCTCTATTTCTTCCTTACAATTAGATTACAAAATTTGAAATGCATTTGGAGGATAATGGATTGATTTTTCATGACCAAAAAAACAAACGTTTTAGTTACATTTTACAGGACCCAAACAGGCCTCAACATTGGTAATAGCAATGGCTAATTTCAACTTTGAGAGCTTTCTTTTACACTTGAATAAATACCATCATATCCCATCTTAATTAAAAATTGATTCCTTTTCCCGTTTCAGAAACTCCTCTTTCTCCCAGTCCTTGTAGAAGCATCCCAGTTCTTTAATGCAATCACATTTCATGTCCAATACATTAGCCTGGGGAGTTCCCACATACTTCAGACATTCAAAGAAAGTTAATTATTCTCATTCTACTGACTTACTAAGTAAGTTTCAGATATTAAGTCAATCTCTCTCTCTCGGTTTCTCTAAGAAATAGAAATGCCTCACTGCATTGCAGCTAGGTTTTCATGATCTGAGCATTATAACTTTGTGTATAGATGTCAGATTCACAGACAGAGGAAAAGAGAATGTCTTGATTCCTACGTAGATATAAAATGATCTTGCTAGTTGAATTTAAACTTTGCTGGGAAGCAAACACTAGATCAAAAAGGCCTATGGCAAAGTTTTTGAGCAGAGTGCCAAAAACACCCACAACCTCGACTTGTAAGATGTTGGTATACCAGTTGCAGACAGTGGGAGAGCTGCAAGGGGCCAGATCCTTGTTGTGGCAGTGCAGCCCTGGCCCTTTCCTCACCATCTGCCCCAAGGCACACATGCCAAGCAAAATGCTTGTGTGCCACAGTCTGGCACCCATGCTGGGGGTTACCTATCCCTGCCCTATGGTCTTCATATCTGTCTTATCTGGGGCAGGGGGAAAAAGCAGGGCTGAATTATTGCTTTGCTTCTGTCTGATATGCTCTGTGAAAAAAGGAATTAGTAAAGAAGTTTGTAAGAGCTAGACTGAATTTCCCCAATGCCATTTTGTCTTGTTAGGGCAGCCAAGGATGAGGACAGAACTTAAGACAACAAGGCAAAATGAAGTGACCTGGGCACATCTCTTCTCTGACCAGGCTTCCCATAGGGTTATGGGGTTCCACAAAGATTATTAGTTGTTTCCATAAATACAGTAAATAAATTACAAGGATAAACCTGGTTTGAGTGGGCTGGGGAAGCAGAGGCATATGACTCCATCAAATAACTAATAGTTTTGCCTTAACAAACTAAATAAGGACTTCTAGGTCTGCTCTGTTGTGAATATTTTTATTGATTCACAATAATAAGTATATTAGCCCTTTTGTTATCTTCTCACAATGAGTTCACTCTCTTACGTCTTACTACGTTTTCCTTCACTATTAGCTATAGATTTGCTTTGAAACCAAATCTGACATACACATACATTAGAATACTGTTAAAAAAGAAGGAAACATACCCAGTATTAACTAATTCAAAAGTAAAAATGAAAATGGGCAAGGTATTATTATGTTTCTGTTTGGCTTAAATTACTTTGCAATTTTTAAGTCATCAGAATTAAGTATAAATGTAACAGGCGTGTAAGTGGATTTCATGTAACACGAATACAAAGGAAATTCCAATATTTTTGGTCAACACAGCAATGAAATGAAAGGGAAAATAGTTTTCTTGAAAAGAAGATGTGAACTTCAGGAATCAATTTGTTTGAAAACTGAGAAAGATACAGCATTGTACCTATACAGCACACGCTACCACTCTTCTTGTGGAACTGCAGCTTATTCCTGATGGGAGCTTTTGGGTGGTCACAAAGTAGAGGCAGAAACCAGGGAAACGGAGATGCCTGAGTGCAGCTTCCCTGGACAAACCTTGCAAATGGTTTTACCTCCCTCTACAGCAATGCTCCTATGCATTAAATAGAGATAATGATCCTCTCCAACCTAAAAGAGGTATTATGACAATGCTTCCGCTACGATAAGCTATCTGAGTTTGTGGCATTGTTTTCATTAAACAATAAGTGCCTAGGTTAAATTAAAAAAAAAGCACAAGCATTCCAGAAAACCTATAAAGCTAAGCAACAGTAAAATCTGAATTGTCACTTAAAATCACTTCTGTTTAATTTTGTGAGACAGCTACAGATACCAGCCAAAAGAGCTTTTTATGGTTGACATTCTTTCCATTCAAAACATTCTGCAGCTGCTTTTAAGTACTTTTAAGTGCACTGTTTAATACTTTAACTGCATTTTATAATGTCAGTGGAACACCTAGCAAAATTACTGAGTCCCTTGCAGTGCTTTCCTTTCCAAGTGCACAAAAAGGAAGAAAGGAAAAATACTTCAATATTCTTCAGCTTATTTTGTTATCTGTTTTTTCCTTCTCTATTATGAACTAGAATTTATTCCCTAGAGAAATGTTCTCACTAGTGTGATTTCATCTAAAGTTTTGATAGATCATAATTCTTTCTCTATTAACAAGTATTAGGGTGCCAAGTTTCATGTTGTATTTAAAACATGCAAGATATGAACTAAATATTTAAATCTGCATTATATCTGATGATCATGATATATTTAATCAGCCACAGAACTGACTGAATTACACAGTATGGGAACAGACCAGAAGTGATGAGGCAAAACAAAAAGAGGGATTTTCTCCTCAGTATCACAAGGTTTTAATTTCTAAAAAATCTGTTTTTCAGCCTGCTTTTGACTTTTTAAACCCTTTCTACTCCTCTCTCCATGTACATAATAATGTCAAGGTGTAAAGTCAACCTTTAAAGCACAAACAAATGTTCTCCTTGGCTGCTCAAATGGAGACTTTGCTCACCCAATTAAGGGAGACTGGAATCTGTTCTATTATTATCCAAACTTTCTCCCATCTGAGTTTTCCTCCAGATCCCTATATTCCCCTTCAGATTACGCCATAAAGTGCAACTGGAATATAAGTAACAAGAATCCAATAAACACAAAGCATTCTTAATAAATATAACATCTTCCAGTTATCATTCAATAAAGATTCAAGAGAGTTATAAATACCTTTATATGCAAGAATGTGCTTAAATTTAATCTACCTTACTAACTGCTGAAGAAACCCAAACTGAAGACTAGCTTGAGTTTGCCACTATAATTATATTTAGAATCCTTAAATATTCACTTTAAAAAGATAAACAACTCTCACATGTTTAAAATATTTTTAAATAATTTTAAACGATTTTTAGCTCTGTAAAGTTCTTGTCAGCTACTTAGGCAGATTTTCTTTACAACTGTAATTATGAATGGTACACACAGTTCAAAATAATCATTTTTTATTTGAATTATCTTTTTCCTTTGCCTATACCTCCTGCAGCTTCTCGGAGCATCTTGGCAAAAAGAGACCTCCCCACAAAGCAGTGGGAAACTGTTACAAAAGGTCCAGTGCCTCATGCAAAGCTTTGCCCATATCTCCATCCCCATGAACTGCAGAACAGAGCAGACTCTCACTGTAGTGACAAAGGCTGCACCCTGGAGATACTCCCTTACTTATACTACAGGTTGGAAATTGAGACACGGTCCCTTGGTTAAGTTAGTGAGCCAGAGAAACCCAAGTCCCCAATAAACGTTCATTTGAAGGCACAACGGGATCTGATCCACAATCCCACCAACTGCACTGCCTGCCATGACACACAAGCCACAGGAGATATGACTGTGGGATCAGGGATTAGCTCCCAATTATGGCATATTGCTTGTACAGGGGGAAACTGGGCTCCGCCTGCATTGGCAAATTGAAAACTGGGTGCCCAACAACTAGCCGATTGGTGGCTACCTCCAGGGACCCATGGGGCAGGTCTGAGCCCCAATATGGTCCCTGGAGCAAGCACACAATCAGCTGACATTGGCTGGCAGGGACTGTAGGGGAGTCAAGGCCTGGTGTAGTCCCTGCCAGCCAAAGATCAGCTGATCAGGACTGCACCAGGATGTGCAGAAAAGTTCCTGCCGGCTGACTATCAGTTGATCTAGACTTCCTCAGAGTTCAAGCCATAGCAGGAATGACCCCAAATTCTAGCCCTAGGGCAGTCCCAATCTGCCACCCAATCTGCCATCACCCTCATGTCGACAATCAACTGACTGTTCGGTGATAGGGACTGTACTGGAGTCAGCTGCAAACCCTGAGGTGGTTCATCCTGCCACACATTCAGCTTAAACCTTGATGGAAAACCAGCTACAAAGTTATTACACACATTTGATGTAATAATATTGTAGCTGGATTCCTATTTTATTGAACTATAAACCCCTTGAACACATGGCTGATTTACAGATTAAGACAACATTAACTGTTTGTGTCTTCAATGTAATATCTGCCTGGGGCCAAAAGAACTGAAGATACTGCTCCACAAATAAAGTTTATTATTTTATTCTCATTCACAAATACCTGTATTTACTGAACCTGGTGTTCACAACACTTACACCATCCCAAGGCTCTCCCTGAAGATGCTAAATCCCTAAAACTCATAATTATTTTCCAAACAGCTGTAAATAAACACCCATTCCCCCAGATGCAGACAGGGGATAGCCCTGCCCTAAAGTAGGGATCTGCTGTCTCCTCCCCTCCATCACTATGTCCTGTCCCCATAACCAAGAGGCAGTTTTGCTGAGAACAAGACAGAAAGGTCGTGGTCACCTGAATTAATCATAGCTTCACTTGTTAGTGCAAATACTGTAGAGGAAGAGTAGCCATCTTGCAGGCTTCAAATGGACTGGCAGCAATGGGAGATGGCAGCCATTTGGGATAAAGCAAAATTCAAAACTCACCAGTTTTTCATTCTATAATCATGAGAGGTAAAATATCCTCCCAGTTCATGAGACCTGCCTGTAATTAAACTGAGTTGTCCTTTGAGCAAGAAATGATCAGTAATAGAAAGGCCAATGAGCCCCTGGACCATGGCTGGGCTGCCTAGGAGTGATAAGAATATAAACAATAAATCATCTTAGCAATGTGGATTCTGTGAACATGTCTGAATTTACACTTGCAGCTAACTTAAGCAGCCACGAGATGTCAGTATTGCATCAAATATGGCAGATGGCAGAATATTTACATGGCTACAGAAATTGAAACTAATTCATTCATAAAACTTGATTAAAAGCAGATGAGGAAAGGAAGGCATTCAATGTTAGTGGAAGACTTTTTCTTTTCCTTTCCCCCCCCCTTTTTTTTAATGACTCCTCTATAATGCACAGCACTGCTGCCTTTTTTTCTAAAACAAGTCCTTTTGGAATCCAGTGACTGCTAGTCTAAACCACATATGAATCCAATCTTTCCTGTTGTGCTCATTTAGAGTTAATCAGATAAAGGTATGCAATCAAATATCATGAAAACTTAGTGACTGTTTTTATTGCACCTTTCCACATGCTTGGCTTTCACTTCTGGGAGGAATTAGTTTTCCCTCAAAGACTCCATCCAATTCAAGAATAACCATCTACTTCTTAACAAAACCCACACGCAGAATCAAAAGAAACATTTTCTTGCTCAGTACTACTCACATGACATCAAAAGCTTTCTTATGGCAATTAATGAAAAAATGAATACCATTTGGTAATTATACCCCCCTTTCCTGTCAGATATCTGCATGACCCAGCATTCATACCAGCAGATCAATGACCAACTAGAAAAAAACAAAAAGTCAGATTTGACATCTATGAAGAAGATCTAAATGTTTAGAGGAATGTCCAGATTACTTCAACATGACAATATTTGTCAATATGTAGGCAAAGAGGTAGGACAAAGAGATGGAGCTAAAACACAGCGTGGTCACCCTGGTAACATGAGAGTTAGCTTAATCTGAAATCCCATGGGGGCATGACATGGGAAAGATTCCTTCTTCACAATTCAATGAAAAAAAAAAGTAGTAACTTTGGGGTTTTTTCCCTTGCATGTTTTAAACTTGACTTAATGCAAATTTTCTACATTCCATAATGCATATACTTAATAAGAATAATTTAGTGAATTTACTGCATTATCATAATCATTTTTTAAAAATTCTACAGAAGTAGAACAATATAAGCAGAGTAAAGAAAAACAGTTATAGTAAAAAATTTCAAATCAGGAAGTATAATCACAGCAATTTCCTTTTGCTAAGACTGAAGTCTCCCCAACCTACCAAAACAAAGAAAAATTCCCTGAGCATCAACAGGATAATGGTGAGATGGGCAATAAAAATTATGAGTTTATGGCGAACAAGCCTTCCCAGGCAAACTACGCTTTTGTAGCAATAATACTGTTGATGAAAGGAATATGATAGATGTAGATGCAAGCCTCTAGACATTTAGATTTTAGTAACAAATGGCATTGTCTCAAAAAAAAATGTTACCGTCTTAATAAATTAATTTAAATTACAAGATAAACTAATTGTAATAGACACTGAAAACTGTTGCAAGATCAAAAATGTGGGAGAATGTTAAGTGGTAACATATCAACTGGAAGAGCTACATCTTCACCAATAATTTAGGAACAGGTATACATATCATATTAATGAAACATGCAAGTGGGGGGGTTTTGTGTCAGTTTCTGATTCCTAGGGGTATTTTTTTCTCTTTTTAAACAATGACTGCCCAATGTCAAAATTGTCCTGGGGGCAGGAAGTATAACTCAGGATGTACTTTTTCCCAGGGAGCACCCTCTTCACCAAATTGCTGATGTTATGCCTCCTTGTTTATTCTCTTTCCAGTCCCACAAATCTTGTACTCTCAGCTTCCCAGTGTCACAGCTTCAACAGGAAGGACTGAGGAAGGCCCTCTTCCAGGCTAGCCTATAGTTTAGCAGGGGAACTCTCCTGGTAGGCAAGAGATTGAGGAAAGCCAAGAAGCCAAGTGTCGTATGTCCCAGGGAAGTTCTCGAACCACGAAGTTATTGGAATAAAGGAAAGCAGTGCCATCCACAGCCCCACAAATCAATGCCCACTTGTCCTGCAATGCCACTTAGGCAGGACTTGGGCATGTCGGTGCTTGATTTGGATTGCTTCTGAGCATGCACACAAGCCAAAGGCAAGACACCAAGAAGCAAATGAAAGTGCCTAACCAATCTAGACACCTAAAGAGTTCTGCTACCCTGGTCAGAGTCAGTCTGGACTATTTTCTGTGACTTGGGCCCCTCTATTTCACCTACATCTCTCTGGACACTTACAAGGAAGATTTGGGTTAGAATTCCAGTGGATAGTAAATTATTCCCAAGTTGTAGTGTAAAAGCAGTTTTGAGCTGTTTACAAAGTGCCATGACATGGAAATGGGAATTAGAGTCCCTCTCTGTATACACCCTTCACATGGCACCCTAAATATAATGCAATTCTAGAGACACAATTACAAAAAGGATATTGACAAATTACATAGGGTTCAGAGAAGAGGGACAGGAATGACCAACAAAATACAGTGGTAGATGCCATACAAATATCTAAGAGAGATAGATGGAAATGATCAAAAGAGTTAGATGCTTTCTTAGCTCAACTAGGTGATGCTACAAGACAGCATAATAGTATGTAAATATTTTAAAATGCTAAACAGAAGGAAGACAAACATTTCTAAGCTGATACCAGGGTTATATCGGCAATATGGTATGATAATAAGAAAGGGAAAATTCAGACTGAATATTTTCTAACTGAGATTGCTGGATGGTTGTGGAACTGTAAAGAGCTGCAAAGTGAAGGGATACAAATCCTTTTTTAATTGGCACTGAACACATGTTGAGTATAACACATAAGATAGAAGATAGCCTTTCAATAGCAGGGACTGTAACACAGGAAACCTTCTCTCATGCAGTGTTTTTTTGGTTGTCGTTGTTGTTTTTTTTAAAAAGAACAAAATCATTTCTTTCTTTAACAAATGTACTGCATTTAAATGGATGCTTCATAATTAACGCATTCTTTCTGTCAGTCAGAATCAATACTTCCTGCCATCAATCACAATTATCAAACTACCATGGAGATGGAATGAAGTAACATACATAAAAATATCAATGATTTGACAGATTATAATTTTGGAGGAAAGACACACAGTTACCCCCAAAATAACCTTATCTTTCCATACTAATCACAGTACACACTCTGTTCATAACTGTTACTTTTAGCAATTTACATTCCATAATACAGTTGCTCTCAAAAGTTTCAAACAGTTCAGGGCTCTGTTCTTAGAGGTACTGTAAAAAAAACATTTTTTTTAAAATCAAGAAAATGAAAGTTTTTGCCTCAAAGAGCGTATTTTAACATGTAACCTCAGCAATAAAGACCAAATAATTGGATGTGGGGAGCATTATTTATGAAAAAATTAAAACTTAGAAAGCTTATAGAGCTACTAGAAGGTCCACAACAAGATTATCTCAAATAAAAGTCTGTTACAATATTTTTAAATTAATGCATCCTTAAGATTTGAGATGATGTATATGTAAGGATACAGGGACAGAACAATAGCAACCTGTCGTTAAAACAAATCATAATAATAAAAAAGCTCACCATACTGAGAATGTTTTCTCATTGCATCATCTATGAACTACTGGTAGGTCTCTAAGGCTCCTACCTACTATAGAGCTGCAGAAAAGAAAGAACCTTTAAAGATAATTTAAATAGGAATAAAGCCTACAAGAGTAAGATGTAGAATTAAACCCCATCTAAGACTTCAGGTTTCTTATGCAGCTGTTCTTCTCCTTCAGTTTAAGCTCCAATAAGCAAAAACTGATAGGTTCTCTCACAGTACTTTCTTTCTAAACATACATGCTGAGACCACTTGTACAATTTTCCATGAATTGCCTGATAGGCAAACATTTAAAAAAGCACAAAAGCACTCTTACACTGTAGAAAAGGAAAAATCTCAAGACTAGTTCTATAGGGGTTCTCACCTCATTTGATTCAAATACTTATTATTCATTTTGTGATATTATTCCGGTAGGATGGTATGTGCAAGAACGAAATAGAAAAGTTGTAATCTAGGCTGAGACATGATTAATAAAGTCATCTTCAATTATCACAATTAACTCTGTCAGAATAACATTATTTAAGATTATAAGATATTATACAAAAATTACATTGTCACAAAATATATCAGGATGTTTGGTTTAAGCTATAAAAATCAACAGGCAGAATTATTATTAGTATAATAGAAACTTCTATTATTAGTAGTATAATAATTATTAGAATTATTATTAGTATAATAGAAACTTCTATTATTAGTAGTATAATAATTATTAGAATTATTATTAGTATAATAGAAACTTCTGTCTTTTTTTCCCCTGATTGACAGAATACAGCATGATGCACAAGAGTGACAGCATGCTATAGAATGGTAAGTTACTTATTAAAATTTCCAGCCAGCCTCCCAAATCTAACTTTTCATAGTATCATAGTATCTAGGGTCAGAAGGGGCCTAGAGCAGGCCCTCTAGTCTGACCCCCCGCCAATGGCAGGATCGAGTGCTGAGGTCACAGGACCCCAGCCAAGTACCTATCTAATCTACTCTTAAAGACGCCCAAGGTAGGAGCAAGAACAACTTCCCTAGGAAGCCAGTTCCTCATCCTAGCCATCCTAACTGTGAAGTAGTGCCTCCTAATGTCCAACCTAAACCTGCTCTCCAGTAACTTGTGACCATTGGTCCTACTTACCCCTGGTGGTGCCCGGGAAAACAGAGCCTGCCCTATTTCCTGCTGATCGCCCCTCAGCAGCTTATAGGCAGCCACCAGGTCCCCCCTCAGCCTCCGTTTACTGAGGCTGAAGAGATTAAGATCCCTCAGACGCTCCTCATAAGGCCTATCCTGCTGCCTGCATATCAATCTAGTGGCCCTCCTCTGGACCCTCTCAAGGCCGTCCACATCCTTCTTGAAG
>JAGPOW010000261.1:143966190-144028660 GCA_030014935.1 Caiman crocodilus
TGGTCTGATGGTTTTTTTGCTTTCTGTACCTGACCTTTTGTAAAATAAAGTTGTTAAAAAGTCAAAAGTCCTTCCTTCCGCTTTGGACGCTTCGGACCAAGCTCGCCTGGAGCTGCGTGGGGCAATCCCGAGCGTAAGACTCCCCAGCTTGCTATCTCTTTTCTTTCTTCACTCCACCTGTTTAAAGGTCTCTAACCTCTGTTTATTTTGCTTTCTGACTCTTTTCTTGCTTTTTTGCAACCTCTTCCCCCACTTTTCTCTCTTCTCTCTTCCCTCCCCCTCTGCTTCCAGTTTCTTTGTCTGCGAGTCACTTCTCGCAGCCTTCTATTTTACTGTCTCTTTCCCTTGTTTTCTCTCTTTTCTGTCTGCTTGCTGCAGGGAGTTACCTCTTCCATTAGTCTGCCTTCCAGAGGTGATCTTAATTACCCCTCCATCCCCACCTCACCCCTTTGTTTTCCCTTTCCTTTTTTTCTTTTCACTGTTTTAACCCTCCACCCCTCCTCCCCCTACCCATTTTTTTTTTATCCTCCTCCACCCTCCTCCCCCTACGGGGGGAGATCTCTTATCATTTGCCACTTGAGGGGTGCATTTTTCTTTCCCCCGCTTCTTACTTTGCTCTATCCAAGCTTTTCTTTCACTCCCCAATTCCCTCCCCCTATTTTGGTGGCTTATCTTCATTTTCTGTTCTGGCCGCATTCCTAGGAGATTGGCCTTGAGCTCCTGTGTTTAAGTTTTCTTTCGTTCCCTTAGTTTTTTTGCATTGTAGTTTAACCCTGTCCTAGTGAGAAATGGCTGTGCCTACATCTGGCAGCTGGCATGAGGATGTCTCTTGGGACCTCCCACTGACTCGTGGCCTGAGGGTTTATACCCGTCTCCATTTGGGGCTCGAGGTTTGCACAGAGGCTCTGGCTGCACTCCTGGAACGGTGTACCATCCACTATGCGGATCGTGTGAACACTGTCCCGATGATTTATTTGAGCACGCCCACCTTGGTTGACCAGGTGCATGTAGAGGGCCTAGACATTGCGGGCATCCACTACCCTATTACGCCCCTAGAGACTCAGGCAGTGAAGGTGATGATCTCCAACGTCCCACCACACGTTTCTGATCGGGAGCTGGCCAGGGGACTCGAGGCCTACGGGGTTCCTGCAAGTCCTTTTCACCAACTGCTGATGGAAAGCAGGGATCCTCAGCTGAGGCACATCCTGTCTTATCGGAGGCAGGTCTTCATGCTCCTCAAGGAGGGCCCCCAGTCTCTACCTCGCTCCCTTAGCCTCACGCTCGAGGGTCAGAGGTTTATTATCTATTTGTCTGTGGGAGAGATCACATGTTTTAAGTTCAGTGGCTCTTCCCACCTGGCAGCTTGGTGCCCCCAGGGCAAGGCAGCTGGACCATCGCCACCTGCGGCAGCGCCGAAATACAACGCGTCGACTTCTCGGGCATGCGGCAGGCCCAGGGAGGCCGAGAGCTCTTCCTCCCGACCTCTTTTTACCCCTATTCCATCTCAGGGGACTGGGGTTTCCGGTGCAAAACCATTGTCCAGTGGAGGGGCTGGTGCTACATCTGCGCTGCCCTCCCGTCGGCGGTGGCGGCCGCCTTGGACGAACATCTCCGGGCACGCCAGATCCCACAGGCCACGGATGCCGTGAGCAAGGCTTTCCCTCCACTGCCAGTCACCCCGGCTGTGGCCGCGGAGTTGGCCGGTGGGCCGGGCACTTTGTTGCGGCTCCCCATGCCTCCCGATAGTGACACAGGTTGTCCCTTTGCTTCTCTGTCGCGCAGAAGCTTGTACGCCTGGGTGGTTTGCATCCACCACACTCAGGGGCTGGCAGGCCGCCCTGATACATCATGGCGACGGCACCTGGGGCCATTGGCTTCCCCACCAGCCCACCTAGCATGGCACACATTGTATAAGCTGCCGACCGCCAAGAATTCTGGCGATCTGCAGTGGCGGTTGCTGCACGGCATCCTAGCCATTGGCACGTTTGCATCCCACTTGGACCCAGCCGCTTTGACGGCCTGCCCCTTCTGACCGGGGGGCGTGGAGGAGGATCTCTTTCATGCCCGCCTGGACTGTCCCTGCCTGCGGCCGTTCTTTGCCACCCTCAAGCCGCCGCTGCGGGTGCTGGGCAGGAGCTTCTCGGAAACCGCTTATGTGTGCTCCTACTCATACAGGGCGGCCGAGCAGGTCGCCATCTGCCTGGCCAACTTCTTGCTGGGCCAGGCTAAGGTGGCCGTCCTGAAGAGCCACCGCAACTGGCTTGCCAGCACCGGCTCAGCCGATGCCCCGTGGCTCTTCGGCCTCCTAGTGCGGGCACGCCTCTCACTGGAGTTTGAGCATGCTGTGCTCCAGTGGGGGGTGGCTGCCTTTGAGGCCCTCTGGGCCCTTGAGAGAGCACTGTGCCACGTGGAGGACAGCCGTCTCAAACACGCGCTCTGATGTCTTGACCAGTCTGGGCAACCGGGCAGGCGCGGTGACAGACTGTGGCTTCCGGCTTGTGCCGTGCCCTGGGACCTCACCAGGCTGCTTTTATTTTCTCAGGGTGAGATGTGGAAGTTTTTTGTATGTGTACTATGGGATAGGGAAGGGTGGAACTGCTATATATATGTGGGAGTCGAAGTACCAGTACCAGTAACAGACACTGGGACGAGAGGATAGGAAGGGCATAAGGCCTGCCCTCTTGCCTGGGATTATTTCTGTCCGGCGTGTGCTACCTGGCCGAGACTGGCTATGTGACCTAGCAGCACACAACATGCTGCTCAGCACCCAGCTGGTCTGCAAGGTCAGCCCCGGAACCCAATAAGTTAGACGGTCAGAACCGGGAAGGCAGCCTGAGATGGTTACAACTAACAGTCCCCAGATCCCAGTAAGTCGGACAGTCAGAACCGGGAAGGCAGCCTGGGATGGGTCACCGGGCCAAGACGGTAGGAAGGGCATAAGGCCTACCATCAGTACGATTGTCTGGGATTATTTTTGTAAAATTTAAGGGATATACCCCCCTCTCCTGTTTACTGCGACATTGGCATGTTAGACAGGACATGTATTACTGCGAAGGTGTTTGTCACAGTGTGATGTTTTGAATGTCCTGGAATGGTTTTTTCTTTGGTGTGGTTTGATGGTTTTTTGCTTTTTGTACCTGATTTTTTGTGAAATAAAGTTGTTAAAAGGTCAAAGTCCTTCCTTCTTTCCCTCAAGATCCTGTACTCAATCATCTTGTGGTCACTACTACCCAAATTGCCATCCACTCCCACATTCCCCACCAATTCTTCCCTGTTTGTAAGCAGCAGATTAAAAAAAGCATGGCCCTTAGTTGGCCACTGCAGAACTTGTACCAAGGAGTTGTCCCCAATACTCTCCAAAAACTTCTTGGATTGCCAGATCATTGCAGCATTGTCCTCCCAGCAGATGTCAGGGTGATGGAGGTCCCCCATGAGAACCAGGTCTGTGATTGGGAAAATTCTGCTAGTTGGTTGAAGAAAGCCTAATCCATCACATCCTCCTGGTCTGGTGCTCCAGACTCCCACCACAACATCACCATTGTTGTTCTCCAACCCCAACATCATAGGTAAGGCATTTCAAAGCCCTAGCTGTGGTGCTCCTTTGAAGCTGAGACACCGTTCCTTGCATTTAACACAGGTATCATAAAAAATGAACAAAGGACAGTGCAGGGAGAATGTTTCTACCTCACTAGTAGCAAGATACCATACTAGAAAGCAAAGCACTGTCGTTTCCATGCTAACAGCCACATCACTGAGCCACACACCTTTGGCTTGCTTTCTTCCTTCTGGCCCCAGCCATTTCCCAGATACTTCCCTCTCATGGCTACCTAGGGTGCTGGCTTCAAAGAAGCACCTGAGAAGGTACTGGTTAATCCATGACCTGTGATGTGGAGGCCTGGATGCTGTGCTTGGAAGTCAGAGGCAGAGGTTCAGATCTTTTTACATGCAAGAGATGCTCACACATAAAAAGAGGTGGAGGAATGCTCCTCTTGCTTCCTCAGCCTCTTGGCTGCTGAGAGGAGAGGATGAGAGTCCCTTTCTTCCCCTCTGCCCCAAGGTCTAAATCTCTGCTAGTTATGGCTTTTGGTCAACTACATTTTGGTGGTCTAGAGGTCATTTTGAGTCTATAATTGGCACATGTACATGCCTGGCTAGGTGTACAGCCAGTTCTCAATTTACTACGCATGCCCAATCTGCACATAGATTACTATATGTACGTATACAGGCTACATATCCAGGAATATAATTCTTACCTGATGCATCTATGGTATTTTTGGCACTTAAATGGCAAGAAATGCCACATGCAAAACCAAAGCAGGATATTTGGATGACCACAAAAGAAAGAATGTCATGGGGAAAGAATGTCACCCATGATATTTCAATACTTAAAAGTACGTATTTCAGCTGAACTCCAGAAAGGTAGGAGCCTTTAAAGAGAAAACAGTATAACTAGAAGTGTTCTGTTTGGTTCTTGTGTGAATTTCAGGCAAAGGTAAACTTTGACGTTTATTTCATCAGAACTTTCATTCACCCCTAACAGTTGTAAAGCCCTCTGTTAAAGGAATTTTGCATCACTGGAGCTAACCTCATTCATATTTCTAATTTTGCTACTATGCTTAATAACTATTGTTTATGTGACTAATGACAAAGACAGGGTAGAGATGCACCTTATAGGCTAAATAAATTAGAAATGCATAAACTGACCTAACCTCACTTCATCAGATGCTGTGACAGAATGTTAAGAGCAGAAAATGTTACCACAGTGGGCTCACAGAAAAGATTATTTTAAATAACTGGTAATATTGATGTATTTCAAAAATAGCTTCTAGATAAAAACAGGTTTAGGGGAAAATTTGCACCATGGACACTTAAATTAAAACTAGTCTTTCACTTTAGGTACCTTAAGAATATTTTTTTAATTCGGTCAATTTACACGTATTGACAAAGCAATGTAAACCTTGCATGTATCCAACAAACTACTGCTTTTCTCAAGGTCTACATGTAACCTATGTATAAGGACACATTTTAAAAATGCTCTGGTTTAGGCCAAGTTAAAAACAAAAAAAACATGCTCAAATATCAAAACAGATATCCAAAACATTAATCTTCTGTGGATAATTATGGGAATCAAAATTGTCATATCTTACCTGAAATAATCTAGCTATGTAACTGAGGATATATGCAGAGCCATGGTGCCATGGCTTTGTAAACATATCTATAATTAAAAAGATATGAATACTCAAAACCTAGCAATGACAGAAATCATTAAAGTAAAGCTGTCTGAAATTCTCCTTTTCCAAGATCACCCACTTCATATTTAAACAGCTCTTTTACCCATGGAAGTCAACATAATAAAAATGGCTTCTAATTCCTACTGTCATGTATTATAATTCCTATAAGGCCTGTGAGATTCCAGTTAATACCTTGCCATGAAGACATGAGAAAGGAAAAGAAATCAACAGGGCTAGGTTCTGATCCCACTCTGACCTGCTACAATACCAACGCCAAGAAAAGGACAACCCGAATCCCTTTGGTTGTCACATGCAAAACCTGTCTTGTATACCTCAGAGACATTAATGACGTCTAACCCCTCCCAGAAAATGTGACAGCCATCTCAAGGTAGCCATAGAAGACAAACCTTTCCAGCAACAGACTACCTAACTACTATTCTCATCAGGGAACCAGACCTTGCTCCAAACCCTGATGCCAGCATGTGTCCTCCACAGACCACATCATCATTAGACCAAATTAGATACAAAGGGAGAAGGAATTGCCTCATGCTTACAGGTGGGGGAGGGCCTTCTCATTATAACAGCAGTGAAAAGAGATCTTGGAGTCACTGTTGTAACTCCAAGATTTACATGAGTTGTCAATGTGACAAAGTGATCAACAAGGCTAACCACACTTTATCATACAGGTACAGGTATCATACATAGCAGGTGCATGACAAACAGGTCCATGGAGGTGATACTTCCCCTTCAACTACAGCCTGACCATTGCCGCATAGAGTACTGCATTCAGTTTTGGACACCGTACTTCAAGGCGGATGTAGACAACCTCAAGAGGGTGTAGAAGAGGGCCATTCATATAGTTAAGGGCCTGCAGGCAAAGCCTTACGAGGAGAAATTGAGAGCCCTGGATGCCTTCAGCCTTTGCAAGAGAAGGCTGAGAGGTGATCTTGTGGCCACCTACAAATTCATCAGGTGGGGGCGAAATAGGAGATGCTCTGTTTACCAGGGCACCCCTTGGAGTAACTAGGAACAATGGCCATAAACTGATGGAGAGCAGATTTAGGTTAAACATCAGAAAGAACTTGTTTATGGTAAGGGTTGCCAAAATCTGGAATGGGCTTCCAAGAGAGGCGGTACACTCCCCTACCTTGGGGGTCTTTAAGAAGAGGGTAGACATGCACCTGGCTGGGGTCATCTGACCTCAGCATTCTTTCCTACCCAGGGCAGGAGGTTGGATTCAATGATCTGCTAAGGTCCCTTCCAACCCAAACACCCATGAATCAAACAACACAAATTATAACATCCAAGGATCATTTACCTGCACCTCAACATCGTATACACCATCACTTGCTTACAGTGCCCCACTACTGTCTACATCAGACAGATGGAATAATAAATGAATATAAGTCATAATTTTTAAAGTTTGGTTGTTTAAAACAGCTAACTTGAATGGGAAATTGCAGAACAAGAAAACATTCACAGGCTGGATTGCTTTAAGTATGGTCTAAATCAAGACTATGGATTCTTACTCCATTACTGGATTAGCTTGTATAAACCCTGTGTCCTTCAATGGTTTAACTGCTTTTTCTCTCCCCTGCCTGCCTTTTCTCTCAGCAATATCTCTTCTTTTTTCTTCCTCTTTAAAAAGGTGGTAGAGAAGCTTTTAAATTAAAAACTAGGGGAAAGCTGACAGGTGCATAATTTGGATTGACATGTTGTAGGGGTGAAACCATAAATAGTGGGGATAAGAAATAGAGAAGGAGACAGTACTTGGGTGAAATGCAGAGAAGACCAACTTGAACAAATAGATTCACTGAGTAAAAGGTCATGCAAAGTGGCCAACCAGGCAACACGAAAAAGCAGAAGTGCTTTTATATTAATGCCAGAAGTTTAAGATCCAAAATGGGAGAACTTGAATGCTTAGAAGTAAATAACAATATTGACATAGTGGTATCTTGGCCAGCTGACTGGTCAGGACCGACCAAGGGGGAAATGATGTTAAGACGTCCAGCGGGCTAGCGATGGAGAGGAGTGACAGCATGTTGGTTTTAAAATAGATTTTACTTACACCGCCGGTGGCCGCGACACAGGTTGTAGGCTCACTTGCTTGGTTATAATCCGGGTTACTGCAACGAGTTTGTACACAAAACGAACGTGCAGCGAAAAGGTACATAGGGAGGTCGCTGACGGGGAGTTGTTAGTGGGTAATCAGTCCGCCAAAGTCACTCTGCCATGTGCTCAGAGCTCCTTGCAGTGTGCGTAGAGCTCTGAGAGATTTCTCTCGCAACATGGTCAGAATGCACTCTGCTCCAAATTGGGCAGAAACTGAACAGACTTGTATACTTTTGAAGTATACTTAATTAGGTGGAACACACCAAATTTAAGATGATGTCAATCATTTGGAGGGGCGGTCTCAATGTCAATCATATGGAAGGGTTAGTCTATTGTGTCAGGGACACAATACTTACTTGATTTGGGCTGTGACAAGTGGATCTCTCAGAAACATGGTGGAATGAGAAAAATCAATGGGATGGTGTAATACCAAAATATAAACTATACAGGAATGACAAAGCAGGCTATACTGGTTGGGGATTGGCACTCTACATCAAAGGCTACATTGAATCAGATAGGGTAGATATTTCAATTGATAATAGAGGTACTATAGAAACTCTGTGAATAGAAATTCTATTGTTTCAATAGAAAAAAAAGTAAATCTAGGGATATACTATTGACTCCCAGTCCAGAACAACACAGCAAGCTCCAAATACTAAGGGAGTTAAGAGAAGATGCAGAAACAGAAAACAGTACTAATGGACAACTGCAATTATCCACAAATAGACCAGATCAATCTAATCTCAGGCCAGGATGCAGAGACCAAATTTCTTGACATTTGAAAAGACTGCTTTCTGAAGCATTGTCCTGTATCCCTACAAGAGAAAAGGCCATTCCTAACATAGTCTTAAGTAGTGCAAAGAATTTTGATGCAGAGTAAGTGTTACTGCCACTCTGCAAAAGTAACCACAGCGCAGTTGGGTTTGACATCCATGACAGAGGGGAGATAAGAAGAAAATCTACCATGGTAGCCTTTAACTTTGAAAAGAGAAACTATATCAAACGAGGAAGCAAGTTAGACAGAAGAAAAAAGGGGTTCTTAAGGAGGTGAAGAACCAGCAAGCAGAATGGGATCTGCTTCAAGAATATCATACTGGCACAGAGCAAATACATACTGCAACTCAAGAAAAAAGAAAAGTGGAACAAAAGAAAGAAACATGGTTTAATGGCAGAGTTGCAGAGGCAATAAAAAGAAAAAAAAGATGGAAGACAAATCCTAATGAGGAAAATAAAAAAAGAGCAGAAACTCTGGCAAATCAAATGTAAAACTGTTGTAAGACAAGCTAAGAAAAAATTGAGGAGAAACTTGATAGAGATCAAAGGTGACCATAAACATTTCTCTAAGTACATTAGAAGCTGAAGACCTGCCAGGGACTTAGTTTGGATGATCTGGCAGTAAAAGGAGTGCTAAAGGATAACAGGGCCATTGCCAAGAAACTAAATGCATTCTTTGCATCTGTCTTCACTGTGAATAATGTTAGGTAGATCCCCTCACCAGATTCACTCCTCTTCTAGGGACAAGTCAGGGGAGTTGACCCAAACTGAGGTTTCAGTAGATGAGGTTGTGAGGTTGTAGAGGAAAACGATAAACTAAACTATAGCAAATCACCAGGACTTCATGGCATTCACCTTAGGGTCTTGAAGGAATTCAGATCAGAAATTGCCAAACTCCTAACTGTAGTATGAAACTTATGAAAAAAAAAAAGCCTTGGTACTAAAGGATTGTAGGACTCCCAATGTAACTTCCATATTTAAAAAAAAGGCTCCAGAGGGAATCCAGGAAAACTACAAGCTAGTGAATGTAATTTCTTTCCTGGAAAATGGGTGGAGACAACAATAAAAAGAGAATTTTTCAGCATATGGATGAACATGAATTTCTGGGGAGTAATCAACATGGCTTTGTCAAAGAAAATCATGTCTCACCAACCTACTAGAGTTCTTTGAGGATGTCATGATGCAGGTGGATTAGGGTGATCCAGTTGACTTAGTATATCTGGACTTTCAAAAAGCCTTTGACAAGGTCCCCCATCAGAGGCTCTTAATGAAGTTAAAGTAGTCTTGGGATTATAGGGAAGGTCCATTAATACATTAGAAATGGTCTTAAAGATAGGGGGAAAAAAGTATAACTAATCAGTGATGAGGATGGAAAGAAGTAAACAGCAGTGTCCCTCAGGGACCTGTATTGGGACCAGTTGCTGTTTAACATTCATAAATGATCTGGAAAAGTGGGTGAATAGCAAGGTGTCCAACTTTGCAGATGACACAAAGCTATTCAAAGTGATAAAGAGTAAGGTAGACTATTATGGAAGGATCTTGCACGATTGAGTGACTGGACAACTAAATAGCAGAAGAAATGTGGTGTAGATAAGTATAAAGTGATGCACGTGGGGAAAAATAACCCACTATATGTCTGCATTGTAATGGGCTCTGGACATCAGCCATTACCAGGCAAGGAAGAAATCTAGTAGCCACTGTGGACAGGTTTCTAAAAATAGCTCAGTACTTAGCAGCTGTCAAAAAGGCAAACACATATTAGGAATCATTAAGGAGGAAACTGACGACAAAACTGAAAATCACAGAACTCATAGAAAATTAGGGTTGGAAGGGACCTCAGGAGGTCATCTAGTCCAACCCCCTACTCAAAGTAGTACTATCCTCAACTAGATCATCCCATTCAAAACATAGTTTAGCCAGATCTTGAAAACCTCCAAGGATGGAGATTCCACCACCTCTCTGGGTAACCTGTTCCAGTGTTTTACTAGCCTTCTGGTGAGAAAAATTCTTCCTTATATCTAACCTAAACTTCCCTTGCTGCAACGTGAAACCACTGTTCCTTGTTCTGTCATCTGCCACGACTGAGAACAGTCTAGCTCCATCCTCTTTTGAACTCTTCTTCACATAGTTGAAGGCTGCTATTAAATCTCCTCTCAGTCTTCTCTTCTCTAGACTAAATAAGCCCAGTTTCCTCAGCCTGTCCTCATAAGTCATGCGCCCCAGCCCCCAAACCATTTTTTTTTTTACCCTCAACTGGACTCTCTACAATTTGCCCACATACTTTCTACAGGGGGACCCAAAACTGAACACAGTACTCCAGATATGGCCTCATCAGTGCTGAATAGATGGGAATAATCAGTTCCCTTAACTGAGTGGCAATACATCTACCAGTGCAGCCCAGTAAGCTGTTAGTCTTCTTGGCAACAAGGGCACGCTGCTGGCTCATATTCCATGTTTTATCTACTGTAACCCCCAGGTCCTTTTCTGCAGAACTGCTGCCCTGCAAGTCAGCCCCCAGCCTGTACTGGTGCATGGGATCGTTCTATCTTCAGCACAGGACTTTGCACATCTCCTTGCTGAATCCCATTGGAATCCTTTTGGCCCAATTCTCCAATTTGTCCCTTCCAGCCCTAGTTCACAATGATCTTACTAGCAAATTGCCTGTTAAGAATGATGAGGGGTGGGGGCGGGGGCCAGGGACAGAGGCCAGAATCTGGCCCCACTCCACACTGTCTCGGGCTGGGGCCAGGGTCATGGCCGCTCCCTGCCTCCTCCCTGCTGCTTTGGGCCCGGGCCAGGGCCAGGGCCGCTCCTCCCCATCCCCCGTTGTTTCAGGCCAGGGCCTGGGCTGGGGCCACTCCCCCTGGCTGCTTAGGGCCAGAGCCACTTCCCCACTCCGCTTCAGGCTCAGGCCACCAGGGTCCATAGCAGTGGTCGTGGCCGCAGTGGCAGTCACGGCAGATCACAGACACCCACCCCACCTTCCCTTTCAGCTCCCCTCCCTGCCTCCCTTCTTCCCCACCACCTCCCTCTCCCCACCAGCTGTTGTTTCAGGGGCCCTCTGGCCCCTGGCTACAAGAAGCAAGAGCCGGGAACAAAGCCAGCACTATTGGCCTTAAGCCCCACCTAAAGCAATGACCCTAGTCCCTGCTGTTATGGCTCTGCTGTGTGGGGTAAGGTGAGGCCAGCGCTGCACATCCAGAACCTTGCGCCCCCACTACCTCCAAGTACCTGGGAGGGGTCCTGGTTAGCATTCCTGGCCTTGCCTCTCCACTCCATGCCCTCCATCATGGCAGCACTCCAGTCCCTGTCATCCCCCTCTGCCTCCAAGGAGCAGGGCAGGGCACTCCAGCCCCTCAGTCCCCACTGTCATGGTGGTGCTCCACAATGTGTCCATCTCTCCAGAGCACTCTGATTGGCTGCTGAGGCAACCAGAGTGCAAATAAAGCATTACAGACAGACTAAGGGTTTTATAATATTAGAATGATTAATGCAACAACAGGCTTCTTCACTTTCTTTAAATGACATTGTGCAAAAAATGTACTCTTCAGTAGATAAGTAAAAATAAGTAACACTGTCTGCTATGACCACTTACACATTTCAGATTCTGAAGACTTGGAAAAAAGCATACTAAGAACCAACTAATCCAGAACAAAATGCTTAGACAGCAATTCTCTATTAAAATAAACAGGTGTACATGAATGGGCATTTCTAATTTTTCCCTTTGCTAACAGGATATTTTGAAATAGATTATATTTGAAAAGGAAAATAAATGAGATTGTATATAACAGTTGTATTACCTTTTAAAAAGTCCAGAGAAAGCACAAAAATATTTAACAAATTTAAAGGAGTCACTTATTTAGATATTCTTAAAATTTATACAATGAACTCTATTAAAAAAAACAGCTGTCAATGCTGATTGAACAAGGCTGTTTTAAAGGTTTTATTTCTGTGCACGTGATATTCTTGAAATTTACTGTAAAAGACTGGCTTTTGAACAAACTTATTAGTGATAGAGAGCAGCACGCGCCTTTAAGTATTTTGCTACTCATAGCTGTTTTGCACACTTCTTAAAAGTGACACTTTGGGCTAATTCCACAATTTAAAACTTAAGATTATTAACAGGCAATTATAAGCAGAATAAGATAGGTTATGGATGAAATGGGGGGAAGTGAGTGGAGTGGCTTCTGACAGGAAAATGCCAATTCATGAGAAGGAAAAAATTTATAAAATTTTCAACAAGGAAAAAATTGACATTTCTATTGCATGATTGAGAGTATTGGGCTGTCATGGATTCACCATAAAATATGGTGTGCATGGATGGTCTCCCTAATTAGATTTACTCCTGTTGGTGTTTAGTCTCCATTTGTAGCTAGGAGGAAGCCGGATTCAGTTTTGTCAGGTTCATATATGTATTATATTTGATACCTATGTATTTTTGTAATTTCATGATATAACTGAAAGATAACCAAGTGAGGTGTCTAGCAGGCACCCAAGGCATTGTCCTCCTGTGATGGGAGAAATAGTACAATAGCCAAAACATCTGAGACGATTGGCTCTTTAGCCAGAGGGGGGCCAGGCATCCCAGGGAAACTAGAAACTCCCTGGAGGGTTCTGGTTTCATGGGCAATTAAAATATTGCTCATGAAGGGGGTTGGCTAGGGGATTTAAGGCCGTTCGATTATAGAAGAAGTGCCTTTGAATCTCAAGGTTTGGAATTCAGTTGCCAGGACTGGTAGAATCTGCAGAAAACTTGATATCCAAGAACCCTGACAGGACTCTCAGAAAAACTAAGGGGCAGCCGATGAGAGGGCAAGAAACTTGTTTTGCTTTTGTCTCCACCAGTATAGTCAACTTGCCTGTGCAATGCTTTTATAGTAACAAATCCTTTTTATTGCCTTAGTCATTGCCTGTGGATTGGATAATTTCACAGTGGGTTATATTCCAGGCCAGCTCCTTCTGCAGAGTGGGGGACATGTCATTTATTCTCAGCTCTAAAGGGGGTGGGTTTGTCTCCAAGGTCTGGAGATGAAGTTTGCTAGGGCAGAGAGATATCCCAGGGTAAGCTCAATCTGTTCCCTGGGACAAATGGTAGCACAAGAGAGATAAACTCAAAGCTCTAGAGGTCCCCCACAGATGGATTTGTGATATGGACAATGAAGAATCCAAAGCTGTCCATAATGATGGTGATGGAGATAAGGAGGTAGAGATAGATTTGTGGAGTCAGCAGAAAAGGTTCTGTAAGAAACAAAGATGTGCAGCAGCATGGAAGAGCAAGATAAAAACGGGGAAGGTGAACAAGAAAGACTGTTACCATTTGAGCTCAAAATTGGAAGGAATGAAGAGTATGTGGCAAAAAAAGTTCAGGACATGAGAACTGAGGACAAAAGAAAGAAGAGAAGACCCAAGAAGATGTGGCAGAAGCACACAAACAAGACTTGAGAACAGTGTTTCAAACAAGACAGCAATGAACAAAAGCTTGTGGAGTATGTGGACTCAACATGTGAGCCCTACCTATAGGAAATATACTCAGAAGACAATGATTTCTGATTTATACAAAAAGAAGTAGAGTCAAATTATTGTACTAGTATTTAGAAGCAGAATTAATATTTTAGAAGTTTCTTTAAAATATTTTACAAAAAGCTGTTAAAAATGTTATGGGTGGTTTGAAATAAGAAATTTTAAACATGGTATTTTTCCTAAATCAGTCTTTTAAGAAAAATAAACTGAACAGTGTTTACAATAAACAAATAATACAACCGAGTAAGTCCACAACTGTGCACAAAGTAGAAAAAATCCAGTAGTACAACCAGCAATATAAAACATACAATACAAAAGCAAAAATAGAAAAATAAATAATAAAGGGAAATAAAGATACTGAACCAAGTGTAAAGGGTGTCATGGATATATGTGTGTGTACCTTCAAACTGAAATATAAAAATACTGAGGCATTTCCTTTAGTATAGTGAGTTTTAAAAAAGTTTCCTACAGATACTTAGAGCATAAAATAAATAAAATAACTTCATATAATTAAAAGAAAAACAGAAAGGTTTTAGGAGGACCCCTTTACTCCTTTACCTATCTTCTGCAGTATTTGTCATGTGTACATAGTTTAAAAGTGCAGTCTAAAATACAACGTTTGTGTTGTCAAGCCCAGATGTCACATGAAAATCCCATGTTAAAACCACTCTTAGAAAAGAATTATACATGCTTCCACTAATTAACACCCCTCCTTTTAATAATAAGAAAAAAGACTTGGCTCTATAGTACAAGTTGTTAAACAACCAAATGAACAGGATACTTTTTCTTTCCACTTAAAGGCAGATCCATGGAGAATTAATCCCTGGAATGTCTGAGAAAATGAAACCATGAAAATCACTCACAAAGGCCTCATGATTTCTATTAACTTAAACAGGTTCTCAATTCAAAGCTTTCGAGTCAATGGCCTCAAAGAAACCAGTCATATGTTTAAAGTTCAGCATGAGCCCAAGTACTGACTGGTCCTAAGTGATAAATAAGGGTAATTCTTGGAGTTTCCATTCATCTGAAAGGATTAGCAGACACCATTGTGGTTTTAAGGTACTCATTAAGTATCTGTCAGGAGGAAAACTATACATTTGATAAATTTCTTCTTACAACAAGATAAAAAGATGCATTACATAAATCACATACACACAATTTTGTACTATTTTTTTTATTAGACATGTGGAAAACAAAATAAAAATAGAACAGCCAATTTTGAGTTCAGTTCTGCACCCACTGAATTCTAAGGGTGTTTTGACACTCACTACAACAGAAACAGAAATGCACCATGCATTCCTGTGGAAAGGCCTGTGGAAATAACATGAGTGTGGGAAAAAGAAGAGACCATAATCAAGGGCAAAGGTTATGGATAATGCAAAGAAAGCAGAGGCTGCAACTTTTCAACCCCACAGTCCCCTTCTAAACAGAACCCAAAGATCTCTCCTTCCTGTAAATGCCTTTAGGTGTTGCTGCTTCACAATGGCATAATCTGTATTGGACTACACAACAACCACAAGAAAGGGAAGGCTACCAGATTCAATGCTCATGAAGCAGCATTAACTCACAATTGGATTTCTTCATGGAAGTCCACAGGCTTAGCAGGGCCTGGTGCCATAGACCACAAAAAACAATGAGCTCCAGAGGTGAGTTTCAATATGATCTCATACAGAGGGAAATAATGCTTCCCTGCTCCCATCCTCATGTCCTCCACAAAATCTTCTGGTTATCAGTTCCTTCTGATATAGGTAGACAAGGTTCTTTGGGTGAATCTGATATCTTTTATTAGACCAATGTAAATAGTTGGCTTTTCCAACTACAGTTTTTTTCCAACTATTTAAGTTGGTCTAATAAAAGATATCAGATTTACCCAAAGAAGAGATGATAATGAGCATTTCATTTTGTTTAACTTGTATATCCGTTATGTAAACAAGCATCTTAGAGAAAAAAAAAAAAAAACTCATTTATTTTTATTTTCTATAAACATACTATCACCAACCTCATCCTCTAAGTCTTGCATTCACTGACTGACATTATTGAGCAAGTCCCCAAGCAAACCATGATAGGGTTTGTTGTTTTTTATTTTTTGAGTTTTTAGGGGTGGGGTAGGAGGTTGTTTTTTTGGTTGGTTGTTTTTTTGGGGGAGGGGACTTACTTATATTAAATTTAATATTTTTAATCGCCACTCCTTGCTCATTTTCCAAAACTATAGTAAAAGCAATTGCTTTCTCTACAAAAAGTTACTGAACTGAAAAATCTGTTTCCAAATAACTTAACCTTTCAGTTAAAGGGATACAACAAAGAAAGAGTTACATTTTTCCCTGTAAAACTCCTTGATTGTTATAGAAGTTTGTCATGTTTAACAGTTATTGATATGAACAACCTAATTACAAGTTAGGGTCCATTCCCTGGCCTTCTAGAAACACTAACATTAAACTAAAGTACAGTTGTTTCTTATGATCATGTATCCTACACTAGACTGTTAGACTACAGGTAGTTAAAGACAATTTAAATTGGGTTTATACCTTCTCTTGCTTTCTTATGACATGTAAAAAGGGATTAAAGGTTCTGAGGTTTTAAATATTTTTTCTAATTGCTTATTACCAGGGATCTGGGTTTTCCGTTTCTGGTGGGAAAATGCAGTTTTTCTCCTTTAAAGGGGAAAATCATGTATTTTCCTGTTTAAAAGGAGAAAGACCCAGCTCTTCCCTTTTGAAGCAGAAAACTATGGGACAGAACTGATGGGAGGAGTGTTTGGGGATGGTGTAGAAGCAAGACCCAAAGGACAGGAGCAAAAAAGTGAGGAAATCACACAGAACAGTAAGGAGGGAAAGGAACAGGAATGGTGGGGGAAAATTCAGCAAAGGGGAAAGAGAGGTGGGCGGGGCAGGGAGCTGCCTGCATGTAGGTGGCATCTCTGGTTCCCAGGCTGCCAGGCCTGGGCTGAGCTCCATGCCCTGACTCAGAGCCATGCAACACAGAGCAGAGCTGCTCACAGCTCCCATTGTGGCCAGCGGCACCTCCAACTTACTCACGTTCCAAACTTTCCCTGGCTCCTGGTGGAGTGCAGGGGCCACCCTGCTGCTGGCAAGGAAAGGAGGCAATCAGTGCTCTGCCCCACCCCAAAGGGGCAGCTGCTGCTGCTGCCACCGCCGCCTCAAGAGGGTTCTCTGCTCCCCTCCTCCTCAGTCCTGTGGAGCATAAGGCTGGTTGAGTTCCTGAGGCTGCCCCTTGGGGTCCCCCTGCTAGCCAGATCAGGAGTGGAATGCATGAGGCTTCTGGGCATCCAAACTAAGCCCAAGCCTAAGTCACTGCGTGCAAGCTCCCAGATCTCTTGTGTAGTAAGGGTGGGTGGTCAGGAGTGGGGGGGATTCCTCCCCTGCTCTCCCTCTTGGCCCCACTGTTTTTTTGCAGCATTCTAGGGTGAGGGGCTGTCTCCCTCAGTACTCCCACACTATTCATTGTGTCCCCACAGTTAGCAGTATGGGGAGTGCAAGCCAAACCAGGAACAGGGGTGTTTCTCTCAGGGCAGGCATTGATGCCTATTGAGAGCCTTGTACCAAACTTACTGGGGCAATCTACTACCTTTGGCTGGGACAATCTAGTTGGGGCTGGTCCTGCTTTGAGCAGGGGGTTGGACTAGATGACCTCCTTAGGTCTCTCCCAGGCCTCATGGTCTATGATTCTAACATATGATGGGACCACCTGAGACAGGCTAGGCACTTCTGAGCACAGGAACCCCCCCAAGTTTCTGTTGAGAGCAATGTAAAGGCAGCTCAGGTGTCTGAGTTCAGCCCAGCCCCAACAGAAACTATGGGAGCTTTGCTGCCCAGAATTCCTGGAGAACCCCAAAGGCTCTCTCTTCCCCCACTTCTAAGCACAGATTTAACAGCAGAGGGGCAATGACAAGACTGCTCAGCACAACAAAGCAGCAGGTGGGATAGCTGCAGCTAAACCTGCAACCTGGTAAGCATAGTGGGGAGAGATAGTTCCACTTTTCTGTGACAAAAAGACCAAAATAAAACATTGAAATATTTAGGTATCTAGAATGTATTTTATTATAATAATAGAGGCACTGGTAGGCTTCCAAATTGGTTTAAAATTGTAAAAATATCAATAAAACAGTGTTCATCAAATACCTATACACACACATACATAAAGCTATACATATACATCTATATGAGTGGCGTTTCATTGTAATCATGGAAAAATGTGTATTTGGCAGTTTTTAATCTGAGAATTTGGGATCTTCAGAGGATTTGGGTTTTTTTAAACAGATAAAACCACAATCCCTGCTTATTACCTTAGAAAGATCCGTTATGTTCAAAAAGTCTATTTTGACATGGTTTACCTGGAAAACATGTCCAAACACTATGCTGTGAGCAATTCAGTCATAACTGAAGAGATGAGCATGTCCAATTTAACAAATATGTCCTTTCCCAAGTGTATTAATTATTCATTGGAGTTGAATTGAATGTTCAATTTCTAAACAAGCAGGCTAACCTATAAATATCTTTGAGAATTCTCTGTGTATTAACAAGCAACAAAATAGGGCATAAACTCTGTTTTATTCCCCTTTTGCAAACACAACTAGAAATGCAGGGCTTGAACTTAGACTTAAGTCATGGAAGTGTTTCAGATGAGCTGCGGCACAGATGTGAACAGGAATACTTGCATGTAAAGCGTCTTCGGTTCTGATTCAAAACAACCTGAAATAAAACAAATAAAAGACACAAACTTACCTGGTCCCAGGGACAGATGATACCCCCAAAACACATGAAGAGATATCCCATGGCAACAAGGCATACCCAGACCACCAGCGAGAAAATACGAAGCAGCTTCTTAAACACAGATTCTATGCAGACGAGGATAAATATAGCAAAAAAAATTGCTAGGGCGGTTGGAACAGTTATTAAAAATGCCACATGATCTTCAATTTCCTGGAAAGAAATAAAAGTGAAAAGAAAGTTAAAATGCAAGGCACTGTACCCCACAGCTAAAACATACCTCATCAATAGTTCATTAAGCAATACTTTTTTTCCTAATTCGGTACCCCATCAAGTCCAAGCCACAAAGACAAGATGTTGAATACAAAGAACTATTTCTTTCAGTATTGCAGTGTAGGTTACTTGCATAATATGTAATTGCACTGTGCATCTTGCTCTACACAAGAATTATGTCAAATCAGAATCATGATCAATACTAAGTGTTGCAAGACCTATGAGATTTAGATGCCAAGTCTTAATTTCAGAAGTGATTAAGGTACATTGATGCACCTCCACAAAAAAAAACTGAGGTGAAATTTAGGTCTACAAATCCAAGAGTGTCGTCTTCCAAACCCGCATACAACTCCTGGGATTTGGGGTCAATAAAACCCCTTTGAACCTGCATTCTTCCTGAGAAAATTTCCTAGGGGGACTGAGTTCTGCCTCTGTATGTGTCCAGAGAACTGCTCGCAGATTGACTCAGGACTCAGTGTCTCAGTGCTTCTCTCAATCCTAAGCACCTTTAGGGTAAGAAAAAAGAAAACAAAACAAGCAAAAGCAAAAAGTCTCTCCACCTACATGCCTGAGGTGCCCAATCCTGTACCTGCACACACCTAATGCACTTGCAGTAGCTCTTCAACCTTGAGGACAAGAAACTTTGAGAGACAAACAGATCATACAGCCTCTTAGTCACTTATGCAAGCAAACCCATTAGTTACACAGATATGACTCATGAGCAAAGATACAAAGGAAGTCCGAAGAGCTTATTAACACCTTCCATAAGGATTACATTTTGGGGCTGAAATTTCTCTTTAGTATTTCCAAGTGCAAAGATAAAATATGAAAAAAAATCGATCCACTCGTTCCTGAGATACCCAAGCACGAAGAAAATGACTCTTCTTGTTCCTTACTTTTAAAGCTGTTTGCATGTATGTTCTGAAAAATTACAACTGGCTGTCTTATTAAATTCTAAAACTTAGCATTCAGCTGAAGTATTTTTTGATGCTATATCTGTTTTCCTTTGTGAGAATAAAAATTGCTCTGGTAACAAAGTTAAATAAAACTGGAAACATGCATAAATAGTACATTTTCAACTTATTTAAGAAAATGCTGGGGGGATAAATTTCACATGTGGGCCTAAGTGGCACATACATAACTGTTGCCACCTAAGTGCAATGTTTGCTCTAAAAATTTCTGGCAGCTGTGAGATGTCAACTGGTGAGGAAACAACAACCAGGCTGGCATGGAATAAGTAGTATGGAATGGCCATAAGTAAACCAGAGAAGAAGAATGCTCCTGCCTCCTTGCAGTCAAACATCTTAATGGTTAAAGTTATTTGCCTAGGGAATTGGAGACCAGAGTCCTGGGCAACCCTCACTCAGCCAGGGTTTGAACTTGCACGTCCTACCTTCCAGCAGAATGCTTTAATCACCACATTGCAGGCTAGGCATTGTTCAGGGCAGCGGTTCTCAACCAGCAGCCCACGGCCCAGAACCAGTTTCAGGAGGTCTGCCTGGCCCAGCCAGGAAAGAGCCACCTCGGCCCCCCACTCCATCCCACCCCACAGCCTCCAACTTGCGAATGGCACTGAAGGCAGTGAGCAGGCAAGGCTCTGCACTGCTGCTGCTCAGGCAAGTGGGGCTCCAGGGCTCCCTGTCGCTGAGCCCTGCCTGCTACACCCATGGCTGTGTGAGAAGGACTTGGGAGGCCAGGATGGTCCTCTCTCATGCAGGGAGTGGTGGTGGGGGTGGGCCACAGAGTTTTTAATAGCATGCTGGTGGGGAGCCTCATGAAGAAAAGGACTGAGACTCCTTAGTCCAGGGCATGGCTCAGTGAGATAGAGGCTGCTTTGGTTTCTGTCCCCAGGTCCTGTCCTGTCCCCAGGTCCCCTGATGATGTTTATCCAGTGAACATTAAATATAAAAAGGTGCATAAAAGCTACTGAGGGTAGGATGAAGGAAACCTATCTTTGCCCCCTCAACTTTTTTTTTTTTATTTGTCTGTTCTTCATGTTGAAATGCATGCAAGCAGGCTGTACTCCAACTCAAATCAAAAGCAGCTCTCTCACTGAACACAGAAACTGAAATTCTAATGCACAGAAGCTAACTTCTCTTGTGTTTTTTTGTTGGGTTTTTTTTTGTCATTTGATGTAAAAAGATGTCAGTTGAAAAATGTACTAATTTAACATGAATAACTATTACTTAAGAATTCATAAAGAGTCAGGAAAATTCTAAGTTATAAATTTTATCTCAGCTTCTAACTTTGACACACTACACATAAATAAAGATGTTCATTTTACAAGCCTTTATGCACAGGCTTACCATCACATACGCAAGCAATCTCACCAAGAATAGACACTTTTGAACCAGATTTTATTTCACATATTAGGTCCCTAAGTGGACTTAGAATTGCATTTATGTGCCTATTTCATCCTGCTCAAGACCCTGAAAATCCATCAATGTACCCACTATTGTAACACACCATCACTTGACACTTAAGACTGAGTCACAAAAAAGCAGTGACAAATGGAGGACCCACTTCTTATATTAACTGTTTTTCAGGGACCCCAGCAGGCGGGAGCAGAACTGCATTTCGGTAAACAAGGTACTTACACAACTAATAAGTGGAACAGAATTTGGCCCCATCAGCTGCATCCACACAAGTGCACATGTGTTTTGGTTCTCCACACTACATATTTATAGCGTGAAGCCAAATTTAAATACCAGGAAATCCTGGCATAAAAAAAAACTCAACAAGTGCATGGAAGAAAAGTGCGGTGGCGCATGTGGCAGCGGCATGCTTCACCCAAAACCATAGCCTGGATGGCCAGAGCTTCTCTGGCTGCCAGCCAGGTGCCACATGCCCAGATTGCTACTGCTGGAGCCCCAGGAGGACTCCAGAACCCCAGGAAAGGCTGCTACGAGCAGCCCAGGTGCTGGCTCTGGCCTCCCCTAACCCACCTGGAAGAGATTCCCCATACTACCCCATGTGCAGGGGTGTGTGTGGGTGTAGGGCAAAATGCAGCAGCATGAATTTGAGCCACTGCTTCCCCCGCTCCCCCATGGCAACTGCACACCCCTGATCATGGGGACACAGCCATATGTGCTGAAATCTAAGTTTGCACTTAATGTTTGAACAACTAGAGCAATATAGGTTAACACTAGTTTTATCATATATGCTGAATTACAAAACATTATACACAAAGTAGTTACCTTATACCATAATTGCTGAGTTATAACCTTGAATTTTCCAGTTTTTCTGTATCTGAATTCCTGAGCTCAACAGTGAACTATTCTACCTCAATTGGTATTATGGTTTTAAACACTGTCAGCTTGGACAAAAGCATCAAAAAGTAGCTGCGTTTTTTAATTCCACGTTTATAATCTGGGGTTACAGGGATTTTGAGGCGATGTTATCATGGGAACAGACAATTTTACTGACAGTTAACCTCCAACCATAACCTGCTTTTTAACATCCATTGACAATTGAACCTCTCTGATCACCAATGACTCCATGTATTCACCCATTTCTCTAGCTTTCTAGACAGTTGAATAGCTTTGCTTCTATTTGTCCTACCAGGCAGAACAAAAATGATTAGGACATACTGAGCCAAATTCTCAGTTTAGGTCATTGGATTGCAACCCTCTCACTTAAATGGAGCGCTATCAATTTACAGCTGCTAAAAATCCAGTCCAAAGTTTCCAGTATCCAAACACTTTCAAATATTTATTTGTGTAAGTATTTCAAAGTAACAAAGAATTGCACATAAACATAAAATAAAAATAAAAGCTCAGAAAAACTAACAGAAGTACTTGCCCAACTCCTCCACCCCACTAGACCAACTGATTTGGGACATCTTTTTTAAAAATTGGGTTTTTCCCAGCTTTGCAAAGAGAGTGCACATGTCAAGCACATGTCACGTTCACACCCTGGAGACATGAGTTCAGAGGCATGAGCTTTCATAGGCAACAGCCCACTGGATCAGGTATAGGGTTAAACTTAACATAAACCACAGTGGAAAATGGGACCTATAAATTTTATTTTGGAACTCAAGTTTTAATCATAATTCCTCTACTATCTCACAGGAATTACAGATAATTGGTGACACTGTATCTCCCAAAGCAAACCATTTAACATTTGAAAATACAGAGAAGATGTTTATAAACACCAGTGTGTTAGTAGGCTTAAAGTGAATAGGAAAATACAGAGAGAAGAAACCTGAATGTCATGTTTCCCAAGTTCTTGTCCCAAAAGCAAAGAAAATATACTTTCTTCTCTTCTATCACTGGTCTCATAGATTAGAGGTAATAGAATTAAACTGTCAGCATGGTGCCGTCTAATTTAACAGCTTAGCCTACAGTATATGGTTCTTCTCCGATAGCTCTATCCTCCTGAACGTTTTCTCTCTTTTGCTGTCTTTTAATTACTGAACAGATTAAAAGGCTACCACTGTTTTTTGGGGGAAATAATTTTGAGCTTTTATGCCGTATGTAATAATCCTGTTATCTTACTTGAAAACTGAAGAATTCCCTCTGAGGTCTTTTTAAGAAGCTTCACCTCTTATCATCTTTTACATGATTCTTGCTTTCTCCAAATGAATGTTCTGACCTCAGTTTCCACTTCAAACAAGACAGCTACTGTACAGCACTAAATTGTTTTATAATAATTCTTGCATTTTAATGAAGTGTCTCTGTAAAATAATGAAAGCTTAATATTTTCTTTTTTGCACACAATCCATTTCCGTATGCTATTTTATTCCTTTTGCACTTTTGTGGCTAATGCAATTCTCCACTAGCCTATATGTAGCAGCCTGCTTCTGGGGTCTAAAATACTGTATCAGCCATGTGCATAATAAGATAGAACTAACCTAAAATACCCTGTTTTTCAAATCTCCATTAGAAATATCCTTAACTCTATTTTATTAAGTCTTCCACATTTAAATATAAGAACAAGAACAGAACTTTAAAATGATTCTTTAAACAAAAAAGCAAAGTATATTAAAACTACATTATGCTTCCTAGACCTATTATTAAGGAACAGTTCTACTCTGGAAAATGACTTTGCTAAAAAAAATATCATTGTAGGTCTCTAGGATTATCATTAGATGATTCCTGTACCAGTTTGAATGTAAAGGGGTATTTTAGGTTATTTCCTGCCTAATAAATAGAACTTGAAAACTGGAAGACATACTAGGTTATTTCACATCATCACCACCATTAATGAAGACCCTTCAGGGCAAATTATGCCCTTAATTGTGCTCTTAAAGGCTAGGAAGACTAAAAAGTTTTTTTTTTAAATGCCACCAAAGTAGGTCTATATAATTTTGAATACACCAAGGGTACATATTAAAGGAATAATATTTATTCATTTTTTCAGATTAGAAGAGTATTACTATTTACTGTCTGATAAATTCCAAAGATAAAAGATTTTCCAGAAAATAAATTACTAGAAAAATACGCAATATTCTTAAAAAAAAAAAAAAAATCACATCATAAAATAAAATCTATTGGCATTTTGTTGTTCACCAAGCTCGTTTTCAAATCAATGGAGGCGAGCCATTACTTTTTTAGGCATAGAAGGGGTAGGATTTCAGCTTCTGTTAAAGAGCACATATCAATATATTCAAACTATTTTGTATCTACATCCACATCACTGTGAAGCAGAAGTATTCTAACTGAAGTAAACAGAATAACATCATCACATAAATGATGCAAGACAGAATTGGGACCTCTGTATTGGTGCAATTGATCCTTGCTTAGTGATACTCTGTGTGATTGCTGACACTAGCAATAAATCCATGCCTGTTGCTATTTCCATTTCAATTTTTTAATTGTCACATCTTTTTGCCGGTTTAGAACCTCTGGATTTCTTCTTCGTTGATTTCTACTGCTTGACTTTATTAAAACTATATGCAATAAAAACTGTCAGCACATACAGTGACTAATTTATCTTGTTGTTTCAGAAAGACTCGATAAGACACAGGGAACTGGAACTCAAATACAAAGTCTCCCACATATATGGCACCCTCTGAACTGCAGCCCAAAATGCTAGTAACCAACAGTTGCTTCCATCTGAAAGGGTTTTAATGGACTATACGAAATGAGCTAGTAGTCTCAATCTAATTCCTAACAGACTGTTGTCCAAATGACAAAAACCTCCATTCCACTTGACAATCAGGCTATGAATGGAAGTTACGCATAAACTGGTTTAAGTGAACTGGCTTAAATCAGTAACAAGAAAAGAAGTTCCATGCGCATAAACCAGTTTCAAAATGAATGAAACTCATTTCAGATAAACCTGGTTGAATGTAGTATCAGACTTACCTGAGATCAAATTGGTTTATGGAACTTTTGTCCCAGACCCCTTACTGATTCAAGTTAAATCACAGTCCTCCAGCATCCCACAATGCTTTACAGCCCTGGGCTGGGCTGTGCTGTCTGCTTCAGCAGAGCAGGGTTGGCCCCATCCCTCTGCTCTCTACTGGGACCAGTGAGGGCTGGCTGACAAAGGGATGGGAATGAGAAACCCAGCTGGGGACACAGCCCGGTCCGCCTGGCAGGAGTGGAGCAGTCCCTGCCAGACTTTTCCCCACTGGAGTGGAGGAGGCATGGGACAGCAGGCTCAGATGGAGGGGAATTAACCCACCCACCTCCATTCTCCATTCACAGGCATGGGATGGAGTCTGCCCAGCTTTTCCCCCCTGCTCACAGCTCAGCATGGCCAGAGCCCCTCCTCCCAGCTGGGGCACTGATCCCACTGTACCTTCCCAGCTGCTGGGGCATGCATTTTGCTCGGGGCAGCCCAGGAGCAAAGGCCAAATTGAGGGGAGGAAGGGGAATGAAACTGGCCCAAGAGTAGAGCACAGAGGAATCGCCGTGGCAGTGGACCCATCCTAGACACGTGCCCTACCGAACAAAGGGACCTGGACGGGGGGGTAGAGTACGGCAGGGAAGGGGCTGGAGTGTGTGTCCAAGCTAGCCCAGGGCACAGCTGAGCTGATCCAAGCATGCAGCTGAAGAACCAGCTCCTGCCCAGCGATCCCTTTTACCTGCTGGAGAGCAGTACCTAGGCCAGCCCCTGCAGTGGCAGATACAGCACTGGCTTGACCCAAGAACACCAGGAGCTGGGCAAGGGTGCCAAGAAGACACACAGCACCCACTGGATGTCTTAAACCCTGATCTGTCATCCCCCAGGCCACCCAGAGTGCTGAGCTGAGCATGTCTTCCTCACTCTTCCCCAACCCAACAGCAGCAATAGCGCAGTACAGCCCCGTGTACCATGCACCAGGTAAGGAGCACTACCCATACGGCTTCTCCACTGCCATCAAGTGGGCTCAGTATGGCCATAATGGTAGGCACCACCCATGCTGCCAAACAGTAGTCAGCCACCCCACAGCAGCAGTGGGGAAGCCTTAGGGGTAGCACCCTGCACCTGGGACCTGGCAAACAGGGCTGTGCTGCACAACCATCACCAGGTAAGGGAAAAGGGAGCAGGGTATCAGTGGCCAAGGGGATGGCAAGTTGGGGCTCAGGCCATCCAGCAAGTGCCATGCAATGGTGATGGGTGCAGCCAGTTCCTCCTCACTGCCTGGGAAGCCCTGGCATCCGTCCACCCTGAAGCCTGTAAAGGAGGCTTACACCTGGCCCAGCCTGACCTCCAACATATCTCCACCCAGCCTCAGGTACAGCTGGGGTGAGCCTGTGCCATGTGCGATACTTCAGGGGCCAGGGGCAGGGCTGAAACCACCTTGAGTGCTGATCTCTAGCAGGCAGAAGGGGCCACCAGGCAGGAGCTGCTCCCCCAGCTGCATGCTTAGCTTGGCTCAGCCCTACCCTGGACTAGTAGACACACTGCAGCCCCTTCCACATCCCCTTCCCCCAGCCTGTGTCCCTCTGCTCAGTGGGGTTCATGTCCAGGATAGAGCTGCCACCATCACAGTCTTTCTGTGCATGTCCCCACCTGGGCTTGAGGCTACTTTCACTCCCCTCCCTCCCCCAATCTGGGCTGCCTCAAGTGAAAACCCTGCCCCAGGAGCTGGGAAACAGTATCACACTCTGGCTGGGAGGAGAGCTCTGGGATTCCAGGCTGTGGTGAGCCACAAGCAGGAGGGAAAAGCCAAGCAGACCCAGTCTGGGGTCCCATACCTGTGGGAGAGGGGAGGCAGGGAGTTTAATCCCTCTCCCGCCCCACCATTAGCCTGAGGCACTGCCTGGGCCCCCAGGTGGTCACGCCCCCACTGCTCAGAGAGAAACCTGGCAAGGGCTGCTTTTCCCTTCCCCCTGCAGGCACACCCTGGCTGTGGTCCCTGCAGGCCCAGTTAAAGTTTTAAGCCTCTCCCCAATCATACTCAGCCTGCTGGAGGGGGGGGGTCTGGCCAAGCCCCACCCCCTCCCCTCAAAATCAGCTCAACTTCCCTCCAGCCTTCAGGACTTTGCAGAAGGGAAGGGAGGGCTCGCTGTAGTGCTGGCCGGTTTCTAGCCTGAGCTACTGCAGGCATGTGGCTGCATTTCCAGAATCAAAGGTGAATCTCTATTCACTTGCTTGTCAGTTCAATCTATGCAGGTTAGACTAGCCTGCAAAGATTGAATCAATTAAGGGTCAGGCTTTTTTAATGTTTGTGCTTAGCCTCAGAGAAGAGAAGCAAAGGACTAAAGGGCAATGGTAGTTAACTATACTTACACCCCTTGAGATGGTCTCTCCAGAAAAGGAATAATATAAACTGGCAAAGAGGTGAAGGAAAGGAAAGTTTGTATTGAATCTACCTTGGATTTAATAGAAGACTTCAGTCTCTGGGACTATCAAACCAACATCATATATGGTCTTTATATTCAATTTAGTCGCAAAAAGATGAAAAGAGGATTTTCCTTCTAGTGTTCATTTCTCTCCCCTTATCTATTCTGATATTACCTCCATACATGTTCTTGTGTAGCTTTTGGGAGCAGAGAGAGATTATTAGCTGTGTATCTCTGATTTGGTTAGTTTATAATGCATACCTCTACCTTGTCTTCTGCCTGTCTAGTATATTTGTTTAGACAGGACTTTCTGGATTTCCCCAAAATTCTCCCCACCTTGATCAATTCAAGCAATTTTACATTTTCACAAATAAATTAAGATTTGAAACTCCAAATGTTCAAGTATATTTTTAAAGGAACACTCATTAAAATGCATTGTCTCCATTAAAAAGAAAAAGCAACAGGGAATTTCAGGGCAAAAACCTAAGTGCTTAAGAGTCAGAAGAAAGATACTCCATTCAGAAAAACTGCACTGCATCCACAACTTAAAGGTTGAATTATGCCTATTTTAACACCCATGCAGTCCCACTAAAGTTAGCAATATTGAAGTAACTGAGCACCCAAAACTTAAACCATTCAACAATATAATAGCTTGACTCCCTTTTTCAAACCAGGTGTTAAGAGCTGCTTTTCCCTACCATTCTGTTCCATTCTTAGCCGAATCAAATCCAAGTGCCTGGGATAAGAGCAAAATTCAGACACCTTTAAGTTGGAAATAATGCACAGGATACTCGACAAACACAGGGATTACTATTTAAATTAGGGGTAAGCCAATATAACTGGCCAATGGAGCTCACTCTTATCATATTATATTACATATTATACATATTACATTACATATTATATTACATATTATTATATTCCATTGATAAAATAGCCATCCATAAATAAGCCAACAAAAATTTAGAGGTTCAAAAAAACTTTTTAAGCAGAAAATGTTTAAGTACATGGTTGTTCATTTCCAGAAGTGCCTTTAAAAGGTTATTTGTTTAGTTAAACAAAGAAAAGAATGCCACAGCTGTACATATTTAGATGAACTCTTTCACAGTCTTGGACTCTGCAAATCAAAGAGGCCAAAGTTAACCATTTTTTGTTTTATTCCTACAGCCTGTCATTATAACACCAATATCATAGCCAGAGGGAAAATCATCCTGAACACAGCTGGCAATGGCAAGACATTTCAGACCTAAAAGAGGGAAAGAATAATGGGTTCCTCCTACTCCTTATACACAGTAGCACCTCGCAAGTAACCAGATACTGAAAATAAAACTGACATCTGGCATTTCTTTCTTAGTGCTGAAGGGTTTTTAAAGATTTTTTCTCTATCCCTTCAAGCAGTAGCTAAAGATGGAAGCCTGTCCTCATTCCCCCAGTGTTCAATTTACATCAGGTGCAGAAAGGCAGGGGAAGATACCTGGCAGCACAAAATGTGAAAGGATGATACAGAACAGATAGGGAAATGAGCAGCTATTGTTACTTTATTTAGTACTCCTAGCTTTGAAGGGTCATCTCTAGCACTGCTCCTGGGAATTTTATATTTAATATATATGAAGTTCTAGCCCGTTTACTTCCGAGGGTGAAAAATCACAGTGCTTATGAAACGAGCCAAAATCTCCAAAGAAATCCATTTCAATAATAAGTGAATTGCCAAGTGAAGAGAATTAGATTTCCAAAGTCAATTTGAAACTGAAACCACTTCTTTTAATATATTTCTGGTAAAACCCTTATGAAATTTTTCATCTTATATACATCAGGTAGAGTACCACTGATATTATGACAGGTTGACATATATGAGTAAGTAAATTATATCTATGTAAGTCTGACCATGTTCTGAAAACAGCTTAGAATGTATTATCAGAAAAATTAAGAAAAGGCATCTCAGACACACGTGCAATGCTGTAGTAATCAATTAAAGTACAGTAATCTATATGAACAGACTAGTGAAAAAACAGAATAAAAGCAAAAAGAAAGAAAAAATCTCTCCTCATGACTGCATTTCAGATTTTCTTAAGGACTGGGTTGTTTTTTTTTTAAATCAATGCTAACTTTTGCCTTCCTAATATCTAATAAATGCATTATTCTAAATTTCACTTCTGAAGTTAGATTATGAAGTTAGTTGATTTCTTTAAAAAAAAAATCTATGCTATGAAATGGCAATTTGGAATATAATGTTGAGCTTCACCTACAAAAAAAGTCTTAGCTGCATAATAGGATGCCAGAAGCTACTATCTGCCAATATTTTTGTTAACTTCAAAATAGAGCACATAACTCTTCAGAAATAATTTTGCTTGCCATTCATTTCTACAACTAGCACCTTACCTAATGAAATATTACACTGAAATAATAGCATGCCGAATACACAAAATAAAGTTAAAGATGGTAATATTACAAAATGGCTTTTCCACATCAGATGTGCATAATTTCATATATAACTGTTCAGAACTTTTCATCTTGTTACTTGCAAACGAGATCAAGGTCCCGCAGGTAGAGAATATAAATTCTATACCAGATACAGGGAAAATAGATTTAAGCTTTCAAAAGTTTATTTTAGCTGTGAATAAGATCAGGGTAATACTACTCCAATAAGATGTTTTGGGTGGAAATCTGGGCAGCTTTCAAAAGGATTATGCCCAACATCCTGTGCTCCAAGTGTCCAAAGGCAAACTTTCTCCCTGTCCTGAATGTGAAATCGTTTTCATTTCAAGATTACAGGCTTTAAAGGAGGACCACGTCTCCCTCCACGCTCACCCTTCTCATTGTCAGCCCCTGGAAAATAAAATCTCTGCCAAAAAAAAGGTTCTAAAAGCACTTTTTCCCCCCTCTGGTATGTCTGGAATTCCAAAGGCAGACTGAACTATAAAATTCAAAGTGCTTCTGAAGTTGCAATTCATGGCAAGATTTTGCCAGTTCATATAACTACTTTTTTTCCTGAACTCGCAACAGACCTTTGATTCAGATGTGCAGTTATACTATTCTTATTATTATGAATGGTATTTTGAAACAAAGCATGTAGAGCCCGTAACAGTAAGCTACAGATTGCACTGTGAAATAAAGAACTGAATCCCAACTTTTCTTTTAACGCCATGCAGATTTCAGGGCTAATGCTCGTGAGGTCCTTACTGCATTTTTTTGACCCAAGCAACCTGCAACCTGGTGCTGCACAAACTTCCTCACATAGTTACAAAGTTACCCTTGGATCTTGGCATGCAGCGCACCTCCTTTTCCAGTCCTGGCTCTCTTGAAGGCTGTTTAATTGGCACACTGAACCATGGTGTGTACAAACAGCTTCAGTGGATAAGAATGAGATCATCAATGACCCTTGGTTTCAACACAGAGCTCCAGAAGTGAAACACTACACTAGCCTCCTCTATCAGAAAACCCCTCCACCTTGGCTGGCTTTTGTTTTGTATCGGTTCTGCCCTGGCTAAGTTGAGAATTGTACCTCAAAATGAAGACATACAAGCATTTTACTAGTCTGAGCCCTGGAACAGTGCTTTGCCACAGTGGTCAAGAGACTAGTTTTTCTTTCAAAAGTACCTACAGGCACACCAGTTGTTTAAATATGAAATAACCTCCCTATCCTGAAAGAATCACAGAAAATTAGGGTTGGCCTCTTGATATGCAATTCAGGAACATGGTCCAGAGCCCACCAAATACAACTATAAGCACCCCTTGGTGAGAGAGGCCACTAAAGGCATACCCCTGATTATTTGGGCCAACTGAAAGACAAAACAGGGAAGGGAGTGATGGGCATAATGAATGCATGGGGGTGGGGACAGGAGACGGACACAAACAGAGCAAAGCAGAAAATGAGGGATGGAAGGGACCTCAGGAGATCCTCCAGTCTAACCCCTGCTCAAAGCAGGACCATCCCCAACTAGATCACCCCAGCCAGAGATTTAACTGCCCAGATCTTAAAAACCTCTAAGGATGGAGAGTCCACAACCTGTTTGGGTAGCCTGCTCTGGTGATGAGGGGAACAGAGAGGGGATATAAACAGATCAGAAAGGGGATATAAAAATCTCAACTTCACCCTTAACTACGGGCGAGAAACGTGAAGGTTTTTAGCAAACCGAAGGAGAAGGCAACCACAGCAAGAAAGACCTTAGAAGCCAGAAATTCCTGTTAAAAATACAGCCTAATCACACAGCCTGACACTGCGAGCGCGAAGCAGGGGAAGACTCCACAAGGAATAGGAATGGTACTGCCCTCTACAGCTTTTCCTGCCTGTTCAACTCAAGGGGGAAAATTCCACCCAGTTGCGCATGAAGCCATCCCACGGGGAAGGTGGGCAGCTGCTAGCGTGTCCCGCTGCGTTCCCCCCAGCATCTGCCAGCCCTGCTGCTAGCAAGCAGGGAAGAGGGAGAAACTTTTAGTCCCCTAAAAAAAATTAAAAAATAAAAAAAAACAAAGAAAAAGAAGGGCGGGGGGTACAAAGCTTTCTAGAAATTGGGTCAAGCTCTTTCCAACCCACCGTAAAGTGTGTGGGGAGAGGCTTTTTGCCTACTACTCTCCCAAGGCTTCTCCTTGTCGGCTGCCACTGCAACAAGAAGGGATAATAGCCCGGGGGGAAAGGGGTCAGGGCAGCGGGAGGGAGCCTGAGCCCTGCCAACTTCTTTTCAGATCCTAGGGAATGGAGGGGTGGAGGTGGGCATCGAGCAGGAGCAACCCCATGTCCGTCAGCCCAGCCAGGGCTTTGTCTAGCCAAGGATGGCGAGTACTCTGCCCCTCTGGGGAGCCCGTCCCGGGTCTTCAGCACCACATAAGTGCTCCGCTGGGAAGTTGGGGCCGGAGAAGGAGGAGGCAGGGGCTGGAGAGCAGGACCCCCGCGCCCGGCCCGGCCCGGGGGAGCTGCAGGGCCGCACGGGGGAGGGGGCTCCCCCGAGCCGGGGGGTCGCCTCTTACCAGCCCCGAGGCGAAGAAGACGGCGAGCAGCGCCAGGCAGGCGCCCATGACGATGAGCAGCAGGAACACGAGGAGCGGGTGCTGCTGGCTCATGCAGTAGTAGGACTCGTAGAGCCAGTCGCGGGCGCGGGGCGGCGGGCGCTCCTCGCCGCCCGCCTGCTCCGCCCTGTCCAGCAGGTAGCGGCGGCGCCTCATCATCGCGGAGCCCCGGGCCGGCGCTGCCCCGAGGGTCAGGGCAGCGGCAGGAGCAGGGGCGCGGGGCGCGGGCTCGGCGGCGGCGGCGGCGGCGGCGGCATGGTGCGCGCGGTGCTGCAGCCGCCGTGCAGGAGCCGGAGCCGGAGGGAGCAGGCGCACGTGCCCGTCCGGCTCCTCCCGAGCAGGGGGCGGCTCCGCCGGTGTCCCAGCCCCTCGCCCGCGCTGCCCGACCGGGATGAGCCCGCCCCGCCGCCAGCTCGGGGCGGGGGCACGGGTCGTGTGCGCGTCGGGGGGAGGGGGGCAAGGAGGGGTGTGTGCCGGTAAGGGGGTCTGGTAAGGAGCGAGGATTGTGTAAGGAGAAGTATGTGTGTAAGAGGGGCTGCCTGCAAGGGGATGGGGATGTCTGTAAGGGAGGGGGAGTGCGGATTGTGTGTAAGGGGGTGTAAGAAGTGGGTGTGTAAGGGTGTGGGGGTGCCTGAAAGGGCATGTGTGTAAGAGGGGAGTGAGGGGGGTGGAAGGAGGTCTGTGGGCGGAGTGTATGCCTGTATGGGGCACTGGGTGTGTGTGTAAGGGGTGTGTGAGTGGGGTTTATGTATGGGGCAGTGGGGATGTGTAAGAAGTGTGTGTGGGGGGTGCCTCTAAGTGTGGTGTATGTGTATAAGGGGGGGTGAGTGCAGTGCATAGGGAGGGAATGTGTGTAAGAGGGAGTGGGTGTGTTTAAGGGATGTGTTTAAGGAAGTGTGGGGGGAATTGTGTGTGTAAAGGCTATGAGTGCATAAGAGGACTAATGTGTGAGGGGGTATATGTGTGTAAGTGGGGAGTATGTAAGGGTGTGTGTATAGGGCATTTGTGGGGGAATGGGTGTCAGTGAGTGTAAGGGGCAGTACATATGAGTGGGTGGGCATGTGTGTGTAAGGGGAGTGTATAAGAGGCGAGTGGCAGTGTGCAAGGGGGAGTGTGTGTGGAGGAAGTGTGTATCTGTAACAGGGTATGTATCTATATAAGGGAGAAGTGTGTGAGGGGATGTGTATGTTTAAGGGGGAGTGTGTGTAGGGAGAAATGTGTGCTTGTGTAAGGGAAGAATGGGCATGTAAATGGGAGTATGCATGTGTGTAAGTGTACAGAGGAGTATGTATAGAGAACTGTCAGAGGGGAGTGGGGTGTGTAACGGGAGTGTATATGGGGGAAGTGTGTGCCTGTAAAGGTGTGCATATGTGGGTAAGGGAAGAGTGTATGTGTGAGGTGAATGTGTGTGAGCGGGCAATGTGTAAGGGGGTGGGTCTGTTAGTGGGGTGTGTAAGGGGGGAGTGTGTCTAAGGAGAGAGTGGGGGTGTGTAAGATGTGTGTGTAAAGGGGAGTGTGTGGTGGGGAAGTGTCTGCCTGTAATGGGGTGTGTATGTTTGTATGTGTGTAAGGTAGGAGTGGGTTTGTAAGGGGAAAATGTGTGCATGTGTAAGGGGGAGTGCTTGTCTAAGATGTGTGTGTAAGGAGACGTGTATGTGAAGGGATGTGTAAAGGGGAATGTGTGTGTGTGTGTGAGGGGTTATAAATGTGTGTAAGTGGGGAGTGTGTGTGCAGGGGTATATGTGGGGAGTGTGAAGGGAGAGTGCATGTGTAATGTATGGAGTGTGTGTATGTGTGCAAGCAGGAAGTGTGTGTGTGTAAGGGGGGAGTGGGCAACGGACCACACATCATGGTGAGGGCTGGGCTGGGGTGGGCAGGTAGCCATGCAGAAAGGAGTTCCAGCTCTTGCCCTGTCCCAAGCCTCAGCACTGAGGATTACAGATCCCCTCCAAAAGTGTGTCATCAGCATCCTGGGGAGAAGAGGAGACCCAGCAGGTTTCCTTCAGTCAGCAGTTCCTTTCTGCTCTTTCTTTAAAATCTGAATATGAAAGGAAGAGGTGGGGGTGGGAGGGATGCAGGGAAGTGGAGATGCTGAAGGCAAAATAGACAGAGAGGTACTGAGAGCCAGGCCACAGCACACTGCTGGAGGGCAGCACAGAGACCCAGAATGGAAAAGATGTGTCCCCCAGGAGCCTGCACTCCTGCAAGGAGGAGGAGAGGAGACTTTTAGCATCTGGGAACACTCAGAAAATAAATAAAAATATTGGCTATTTCCCTGCTGCCTGGCAAACTCTTTCAGCATAAGAGAGAGAAGCTTTAAGAATTACCTTTAAATGACTCCTAAATGAGTGGGACTTGGCAGATCTGTTTTACTAGGTTGCTTTTCTGAAAATCTCTCTTAAACTCTGTCTTCATTTCTGTCATAATAAGCACTTAATTAGGGCAATGAAGTCACTGACATTTTTTTCTTGGTAATCCAACCACCTTTGTTTTCTTGGGGGTCTTAATTATTCCTAACAAAATAGGGAATTGAAGCATAAGAATTTCAGTGTGGCATTTTCAAGTATGCATCTGCCATGCACATGATCTATAGACTCCAGATTGCATAACTTTTGAGTCAGCTTTAAAATATTTCGAAAGTAAAAATTAGAAGAGCAGCCATCATGCAACCCTGGTATGTTCAAAAATACCATAAGGGCTCCTTTATAACCCGATTTACTTCTCTTCATTGTACCAGTCACGCTATCACGTTAGAATGATCTTGTAGTCATGGTGGTCCTGCGAGAAGCAAGGTTGGGCTGGTTTTTCTCCTCAGACCTGAAGAAGGCGGCCTTGAATTCAAAATGTTCTCTCTTTCCTGACTCTGCAGTTAGTCCGATATAAGGTATCACCCAAAGAAATCCTTGCCTCTTGCAAGAATATCAAGGAAAGAGAAAACTCCTAGACTCACCTCCCCCCATTCCCCCAGTTCAGTTCCAGTCCTACCCACAAGTGAAAAATGTTGACTTTAGTTAGAAAAAGGTAGATCTCCTGCTGTCTTGGGGGGTTCCCCTGCCGCAGAAGGACTTGAAACAGCAGCAGGTCCTTCATAAAGAAAAGTGAATTGTTATATAAGATCCAACATAATGCATGAGAGATCAGCAACCTGCACATGCACTGTAAACATGCACATGCACCTTAGCTCCCCAAAATCTCAAGATGCCTGCCAGTTATTCATTTGTAGACTCCAGGAGCCAGATCCTGTTAGGCTAGGGTTACCAGACATCTGGGTTTTCCCAGACGTCCTCTTTTTGGGTCCTCCCATCTCCGACAATGTTGTCTTTTAAAATACTAACAAATGCCTGAGATTTTGCTCTGCCTCTGCTCAACATCAAAGGTTTTCCTGGCACTTCTTGGCTTGCCCCATCAGACTGCTGCTTGAGGCTGAGAGAAGCGGGGAGGGCATTTGGAGGCAGGGACATCACATGCATCTATGCATGACCTGGTGTGCTGCAGGCAGGAAAGTCTGTGGGGATGGGGGTTGGAGGGCCAGGGATGGAGACTGCCCGGTGTGTGTGGTTGTGTATGCATGGGGTGGATGGGTGTGCAAGGGGGGCAGGTGCCTGCCAGTGCTGGGGCAGCAGCAGGGTGGGGAGGTGCCTGCCCCTCCAGCATGTGAAAGGGGTGAGGGTGGGGCTTAGGGGGCAGCAGGGCTGGGGCGGGGAGCAAAGGTCTGCAGGTTAGGAGTGAGGGGTGCTGGCAGGGATGGCAAGCAGATACTGTGGGTTGGGCATGAGGAGCAGTGGCAGGACTGGGGGGGCTATGACTTGAGAATGAGGGATAGGGCAAGGCACAGGCATATCACTGCCACCCCCGCAATTATACTAGCCTTCCCCCCCAGCAGGTGTGCTCTTTTTTGAAACTGGAAATATGGTAACCCTAGTTAGACATGTAAAGTGGATTTAGTCATCTAAACATGATTCTCTCTCACCCTTTTCAAGTCTTGAAAATCCATCTCCAGACATAACAAGAGTCTTGCCAAGGGGATTACCAGTAGTTAGGAAAATGATAAGTGCGTTCTCTGGGTTTATTGGCTAAATGAAAGCAGGAGTGTCGAAATCAGCTGAGGCCCCAAGTTGAATCCAGACTACAGGGTTCCTCATGAGCTAGCTCCAGCTCAGGGAAGAAAGGCAGCTTCAGTGGCCACCATGGTGGCAGCAGGTCCAGCAGCAATGAAATGTCTGATGGTATTCACAGCTAGGACTCCAGTGGCAGTGAGGGGTCTGGAGAGGGTGGCACCAGCAGTGGGTCCAAAAGTGGCCAGGGATTTGAGTGCAGAGTTCACCAGCAGGTGGAGAGCTGTGGCCCCAGCAGTGGATCAACAGTAGGAGCCTAGGGGCTTGCTCCTGCCAGCCATGGCCGGTAGCAAGCTATGCCCTTCAAATTCCAGTGGGCCAGACACAGCAACTCCACATCCTCAATCACATGACAATAACAGAGATATACCTGCAACATATAGTACATTGTCTTTTGCTGATTCCATGTGAACTAAAATGTTTCTGTATCACAGCATTGACAGGTCTCTAGCCAATGATCCAGTCCAGAAACAGAATGACATGCCAGTCCTCTGATAATTTTTATCCTTGGGGTGTAAAACCCCCTCTGGCTGCCTATTCCGTTTACCTGCCTTCTGAGGTAGAAAAAGCCAATCAGTGCAGCTCAAGAAACAGGCAGCACTTTTTCCCCTCACTTTGGAAACATTTTAGGAGCAGCAAAAAGGAAGTCAGACTATCTGCACATGGATACAGGCCTGCTGTCATCATGAAATATAACTTACCCAACTATTATATATACATAGTGTTGTGAGGGCTAGATACTATTGAAGAGAGAATGCTGATTTCCACATATTCCCCTCAATGGATTCTAATTGCGTTTAGTAAGTTTTCAAGTAATTTCTGTCAGTCCACGCTGGAGGAGAGAATATAGTGTTCCATTGAGTGCATTCTCCCAAAAAGCTTTTCCATGAAGATTATCATGCTATTAGTTTGTAATTTTGATACAGATTTCATGGCTGGACCAACTAATTCCTCATTATACTAATTTCATGAAATTTCTCAGGAAACACAGTTATAATTTAAGGGTGAAAGATTCATTAATGAAGACCCAGGTAGCCCAGTGGTATCAAGTATCCTTCCAGAACACTAAAGTTAAGTTACTTTGAGTCAGGAAATGGGCTGTGGAAACCTTGCAACCATAACTGTGCTATGCACCAGTTATCTCAGAATTGTCTTCAGGTACTCTAGCTGTATTTATTGTGTCAACTGTAGCTCTGTTAACTTCTGGGGAAAATTAGTTGGAGTACATTGGCCAGAACTAGGATCATAATAGAAGATAACTGAAAAGCCTGTGCCTTTATGTGCTTGCATGTGAACATGTATATGTGCTTGTTTGCATACCTCTTGGCACTCGTGTATGTTATGAAAGAGGTACAAATGCATTTTGTGTATATTTCATCAAAAAGTGCATCCCAACAGTCTTCTTGCCAAGGGTATGACTAGTAGTTAGGAAGAGGATAAGGGCATTCTCTGGGTTTACTGGCTAAATGAAAGCAGAGTATTAGATGACATTGTATGCATTGGAGTGAAGGAGTTAGAAAATTTGAACAAATGTGGTACTCTCCTGTGGAGTAAGCTAAGTGTTCGAGCCTAAAATGGGCGTAGGTACCTCCTGTGTAGTACAGTTTCAGGAGAGAATGACAGCATGAGGTATACAAACATTGTGCAAATAGAGCAGGAATCAGGCTGCAGGGTGAGTACCTAAACGGTGTATCTTGCTAAACCTGGCACACTGGATGGATAACACATACCACTGGACAACCCTACCTGTGTACTAGTAGAATTTCTGTCACTGAACTCCTGGGGATACTTGTTTAATAAAAGACAAAATGTTTCTTGTAGAAATTAGCAATCATGTATACAGTTCTTAATACCACAACTTTACCATTGAGATATTAGTGTGGCTAAATATGGCTGCTAAAAAGACGTCTGAATGTCCTGCACCCATCCTATACAATCTGTTTGAAAGAAATGGGATAAAAATCCCACTTTGAAATGTCTGGAATGTATAATTGGCAATGGTCCCACTAAGAAAAATCATACACTGGGCCAGGTTCTCTTCTCTCAATTAGCTTCATAAATGGACACAGGTCCTCAAGTATGGGTCTATTCCATTCTGCTTGAGTCCCTGGAAAATTGTAAATAAAAGAGGTGGGTGGGTCCCTCTCCTTTTCTGTGACTATTAAGTATCAGATGTGTGTTACAAAACAGATGGATTAAGGGATTTTTATGACTCAAGCATGGATAGGACTTAAGTACCTAAATCAATTTAGATACCCAAGAGGTGGGATTGAATCTGGCCCTATGGTCTTTCTCCTAACATTTTGAGACTTTTATGACCATATTTACTTGAATCCAAGATGACTCTGAATTTAAGACAACCCCCCAATAATTAGATTCTGTCCACTGAAAATGTATAAATGTGTTATAATTTCCATGTATAGAATCTAATCACTGAAGAGTTGTCTTAAATTCATCCACATTGCAACAGGGAAACCAGTCACAGGAGGCTAGGTGATGAGGGAGATAGTAAAGGGGCACATGTTGGGGAAGGTAGTAGAGGGAACAGCTGGTGAATGGACAGGCAGCAGAGGGGCTGGCAGCATAAGAGGAGTCAAGCAGCTTTGATCCCTACTACTCGCTCATCCTGCTGCCGGCCCCACCAATACCTGCACCTCCTGCCCCTTCCCCCACCCATGACTGCACCCTCTGGCACCTGTCCTCCCTCCCCTACTGCTGTCCCCGCTTGCTGTTCCACCCCCCATGCATGAGCTCTGCCCTCCCATCCCTTCACTGTCTCTCCCCAATTCTGCTGCCCTCCCCAGCCACTTACTATCTGGCTCCAGCCTGTGGCAAAGAGCACATATTTGCTCTGGCCTCTGCCTCTCCTAGTAGCATTGGTGGTGGTGGCAGCAGCTCCAGCCTGGGCTCCAGGGCCTGGCTGATGCTGCTGAAACCACATTGGCTGTTACTTTCCTGGGCTGAGACCAGAGCAAACATGTGCTCTGTGCCCCATGCTGGAGTGGAGCCAGAGATATGCCAGTGCCAGAGCAAAGGTACGCAGGGATGGGGGAGGGTGTGAAGGCAAAGGCTGAAAGGAGAGAGGTGGGGAAAGGGCAAAAATTGGGGCTCTGACTCTGAACCCATGTTAGAGCTGTAGCCACAGCTTTAGCAGCCACCCCTGCCTTGTACTCAAATCCAAGATGAGGGGCTACCTCCATGTTAAATGGGAGGAAAGACTGTCTTGGATTTGAGTGAATATTCTATGTGATCGTTACAGTGATTTTAAACGTGAGCAGACTGGTGTGCCCCTCTCCTTCTGCACCTTTTTCCCCATCACCAACAGCATATTGACTCCTCAGATTTCAGTTCCTCTTTCTGTATTTCAAAAAGCCAATTGCATTTTAGAAGGGAAGGTCACACATACCTTGGTTATATATAATGAACCAAGCCCCAGATCCTTACATCTCCCCCACCCAGTAGTGTTCCTCAACTCTGCTTCCCCTGGGCCTACCTAGTGATGTTTTAGGATCACATAGAGCATCAGATCAACATTAAGAGGCAACCTATGGCATACTAACTGGTCAAAGAGCCAGCTTGGAGCCCCTAGCTCTAGAGCACAAGCAGAGGTTACACGTGGCTTAGGGTCAGGTCCTAACAGACCTCTAAGCCATTTCCACAGGTGTCCAACCTGTTCTTAAATATTTCGAAGGATGGAGATTCCACAACCTCTATAGGATGCCTGTCCCACTGTTCAACCACCTCCAAGTTAAAAGATTCTTACTAATATACAATCTAAATTTCCCCTGCTGCAATTTTAAACTCTTGTTCTTTGTCCTTCCCCCTGCAGCCACAGAAAATAGACTATCACCATTCTTTTCATAAGCACTTTCAGTTACTTGAACACTTATCAAATCCCCCCTCAGCTGTCTCTTCTCCAAACTAAATAACTCCAGTTCTTTCCGCCTTTCCCTATAAGTCATGTTTCTGAGACCTCTATCCACGTTTGTTGCTCTTTACGCTTTCTCATTTGTCTATAACTTTCTGGAAGTGTGGTACACCTACCTGGATACAGATACTCCAGGTGAGACCATTGCCAAATAGAGATTTTTCCTTGATTACTCCTGTTAATACAGCTCAAAATGCTATGTCTTTTTTGCAACAAGAGTATAGTGTTGGTTTATATTCAGTTTACAGTCTACTGTAAGCCCTGGGTCCTTTTCTACAGTATGCAGCTTGGCCAGTCATTTCCTAGATATGATGGGACCTAACTTTTGTCTAGCAGCCAACTGGCAAAAGCACTTGCTAAGAAAGACAGAAAGTCACCCATAGCCTAGTGAAAAAGTAACTAAGAAGTCACAGCCAGGGTTCTAGGTCTTCTTAACCCTGAGGAGATCCCAACCCTCTATCTAGAAAAGTGCCCTAAACACCAGGGTATGGGTTAAGCTAAGTGGGCTCTCTCTTCTCTTTTTCTCTCCACCCTTCCCATCATACCACATAATGAAGCTGGCCATGGGTGACTGGTGCCTTCCAAGTCTGGGGGGACACACCAGATCATCAACGGGAGTGGGGCAGGGGCAATGCATACGGGGTGCACGCAGGTGCATGTGCACCCCCTGAGCGTGGCAGTGCACCCCCTGCAAAAAGGCACTGCTATGGGCAGTTGCCGCTCACCACCCTCCTGCCGACACCGCTGGCAGCATCTGTGGGCAGCTCACGATTGCTGCTGGCTGCTGCCGACACTGTCAGCGGCACCTGTGGGTGGTCTCCAACCCCTGGTCGGCGTTCGCCCTCCCAGCTGATGACAGTGTGGCTGTGGTATGTGCAGAGCTCCTGCAGACACTGCTGGCACTCTCCCCAGTGCAGCCATGGCCCCTCAGCTGCCAAAGGCATGCACCGTTTATGGAGGGGCGGGGGGGTCCCCCAGCCACTGATCACCAACCAGTACACTTCCGCTGGCACTTCCAAGGGATGCACAGCCAATTTCAGGGGGTGCATGTGCACTTGCATGCACCCCCTACATGTTGCCAATGAACCTGGCCCACTGGACAGCAAGTCTACAAGAGCCATGAGGCTAGAAAGACAGCATAACTCTATGGTCTAAGGAGGTGAGACAAGAGTCCTGGGTTTTAATCTCTATCTTAGCCCATAGCCTTGGGATTAGGAAACTCACCCAAGATGTGGCTTTGAATCCTTTTGGGCAGAAAAGGGCCTAGAACCAAGGCTGTAACTTCCTAGTGAGTTGTTTTTGCCACTAGGTTATTTCTATGGAGCTGCATCCATGCTCTTAGCATCGAAAATTCTTTCAGTGTAGTCTCACCTTAGTGTTTGATGACTTACCTGGAGTTTGTGCCCCTCCCAGATTGATGTGAATTGCAACAGGTCTTAGGCAAGAGTGAGGTACTTAGCAGACAGTTCTGGATCACTTGTAAGGAGAGCAGCAGTGCAAGACTAAGACCCTAGGAATATTTTTAAGGCCAAAGATAAGGCATTCACTGAATCCAGATTCCTAGGTGTTTTTCTGGCTAGTGGGCAGGTTCAATTTAAATCACTACATGTGCTTTGGGTCCCTAAATGTTGCCTAAGTCCTAGTTAGGTACCTTAGAAATTGATTAGGATATTGTCTTCAGCAACAGAAAGACTTAATTACATTATGCTTACCTGAGTCATTGGTAAGCATAATGTAATTAAGTTAAAAATCTTAGGGGGAAAAAGGTGACACCGTGATATTTAACAAATGACGACATGCCAGGAAGGGTATGAGAGTGGGCAGATCATTCTAGATATACCCTGTTCTTATGCTCTCCTTCTTAAGCATCCTCTATGGCCACTGTCAGAGACAGGATACTACTGGTTTGAACCAGTAGGGCAGTTCTTATGTTTAGGGAAACTAAATATTAGAAAGGGAAAGCTGATAAACTTTTTAGACCTGAGCGGAAATCCTTCAAAATAAATAGGATTTATCCTAGTTCAAAATAATTAGGATAAATAGAAGAGGATATAAATAAATAGGTAAATAGCCTGTGAAAAAATGGATGAGTTGGCTGGACCATTAGGAGTTACAGGGAGCAAATAAGGAAGGAAAACAGTGGGGGTGTCTACATGAGACATTTACTGCACAGTTGACTAAATTAACTATACAGTAAACATCTTGGCATCTACACGTGCACCTCTATTAGGTTGCATGAAACAAATAAACTCCAGAGCAGGATAGTACTTGTAAAATACAAGTACTGCCTGTGAAATACAAGTACTATCTTGTTGCAGAGTTTTTTGTGCACAGCAGTGCACATGTAGACCCTGCCTGTTGCCCATGCTGAAGCATCCTTGTGCCCCAGCCAGTCCTTCTCTGCCCATCAGAGCAGCCCCCAAGCCCCTGCCAGCCCAGGCTGCTCCAACCAGGCTTCATGTGCTGTGCACGAACAAACTCTAGAGCAATAAGCTCTGGACTGTATCTGTGCACATTAATTGCTTGTGTTGGCATGCCCTTTGATGAGAAGCTAAACAATTTTTTTGCCTTGGTCTGCACTGCAGAAAGTATTAGCGAAGTGCCTAGACCTGTTCTTTTATGATAATAAAGATGAGGTATTCTTAGAAACTGATGTGGAAGGGGAAGGGAGAAAAAAAATTGCTCATTTAAATACAAAAACTCACTAAGCCCAGATGGTGCATATCTGACAACTCTGATGGAGCTTAACTGTGAAGTATCAAATTGTTAACAATAATGTAGCATTTCTCATTAAAACAGCTATTGTTCCAGAAGTTTGGGTGCAGCCAGCACTGAACCCGAGTGATCCAGAGATTTACAGAGCAGAAAGCCCCACTTCCAAATCTGGAGAAAAAGGCAACTGAAGCCAGAATACCTGGAAAAACCTGATATTTTTGGGTCCAGGGAAAATTTGCTTCATTAATCTTTCAGAATTCTTCTTGTCAAAGGGTATGTAGGAAAAAACCTGATGTAACTTATTTAGCCTTCCAAAAACCTTTTGATGAAGTCTAGACAAGAATTAGCTAAAGATAATAAGTAAACGTAGGATGAAAGACAAAATACTGTTGAATCAGAAACTAATTAGAAAGCAGAACCAAGACTGGTAATTTTTCATTAAGGCAAAAGGTACAAATGGGGTTCTACAAGGTCCTGGGTTCTCTGATGTTTATGTCTTTAATGTTTATTAATTATATGGGAGCAGCAGGAGATGACCCTGCAGACGAAATATTCAGTTTCCAAGTTATAAATGTTTCAGTTCAAGCTATAAATGTTATACTAGACCTGGAAGGACTGTAAGGATTTCAGGGACTTAACCAAGCTAAATGACTTCACAACACAAAGACAAGCATTGCTTTGCGTGTTTTGATATGGAGTTTGTATATTGGAGGAACAAACATAAAAATATTCATATATGTTAAACTGAGCAGACACCTGAGAGTTTTAAACTACTGTCTCAAGAAATCAATCTGGGTATAACTGTAGAAAATTCAGTGAAGACCTGCTTAATGTGCAACCATAGTTAAAGGCAATCAGGACTCAGAGATTATATCTTTTATTAGACCAACAACATTTTTGCAAAAAAAATTCTTTAATTGCAAGCTTTCGGACACAAACACCCTTCATCAGGCATTGGAGAAAAGATTGTAAAAGTTCTCCCGGGTAGAAAGGAAAGTTCACATTTCATAGGATTTCAAAGAGGAGTCAATAGACGGAACACTCCTCTGGGAAGTCGGTTCATAGCTGCTATGAAGCCTTTTACTTCCAGTGAGAATCTGTGATGATGCAAATTGCCTTGAAACAAAGGCAGGAACACTTTGTTTCAAACTACAAGTCCTGATTGTCTTTTCCTCTAGACCGAAATGGCTACAACCTGGATACCAACCATAGTTTAAACTTCAGGAATCTCATCATGATCGATAGAGAGAACACGTCTGTCTACACATCAGAGGTTCAGCCTCATCTTGCAGTGCTGTGTGTGGTACATTCTAAAATATTATAAAAATAGGGGACTTTTGTGGAGGAGCTACAAGAATTGACAAGGGTTTTGGAAAACACTTACATGAGGAGATCTGAGAAGAATGGAATCATTTACCTTAAAAAGGAGACAGAAAAGAGAGGATATGATAAAACATAAAATAGTGAATAGTCCAGAAAATGTCACTTAAGTTTTGCTTTCCCTGTCTGATACAGCAGAAGAAAGGGACTAAAATTAAAAGGTGGAAAACTTTAAACTGATCCAAAGGAAAGCACTTTCCCACACAAGTTTTAATTAAACCATAGACTTTACTGCCAGAGGAAGTCATTGAAGTCAAAAACTTAACAAGATTGAAAAAAAAGTGGGGGGGATTGATATATGGATATTAAGATTATTCAGAGTCAGCACAATTAATGATAATAAAAATTTTGGAAGGACTATTAAGCCTTGTGTTTCAGGATTATCCCATAGCTGCTTGCTATGGTCTTTTTATAGCTTTTCCTGAAATACCTGGTGACTCTCCAAGGTATACTATTGAATAGATGGATCTTCAATCTGATTCAGCATGGCAGTTCTGATGTTCCTGACAGATATTACAGGGTGGAAAGGAATACCAAGTTCTTGCTTAGAGGCAGTTCTGATGGGAAAGCAATGACTCACTTGAAGCTTGTTTACATGCTTAGGAATTAAAAAAAAAAAAAGGAAAAAAAAAACCCTGCAAAGGAATTTGGGTCTACTTTGAACTGTTTTTTCAAACCTTGTTCAGAGAGGACCCTAAAAAAAGCTCATGCCTCTGCTCAAGTTAGTTTGTCTTGCTTTCTGCCTAACCTGAAGGGAGTGGGATGTTTGCCTCCATCTTTTCCTTCCCTTCCTTTACTCCAGAACAACCATCCATTCTTCCTGGCCAGCTGGACATTTCTCCTTAGTGGACTCTGTCTTTTCCTCAAAGGGAAAGGAAGAGAAGGGCAACTGTCCCAGAGCTGAGCAGAGCAGTTTCATGTGTTCTGTGCATCAAAAGCTAACAGAGCCCTATGGGGAGCAAAGGCAGCAGTTAAGTCCTCAAATGTACCCAGCACCCTGGCTTCAAACCAGAAAAGCACTTTAAAAAAACTTTTAAAATATTGCACTTGAAAAAGTTAGAAAGCACTTGGAAATGGTATTTATTAAAAAATATTCTGGTCTACCTATACAGCTGGGTGAAAATTTAACTTTTTATAACCCTTTTGTTAATGGATTTTTCTTCTTGAATAACATTAGTCTTAACATAACCATTGATATACAATGGCTTTCTTGAATTTAAAGCTCATTTACATGGAAAAACAGCACAAATTATTAATAAGCATTTAAGCACATTTAACCATATTTTGTCTACTAATAAAGGGATTCTACTTGCTTTGATTTCTAGAAAATTACATAAGAAAAGTCCAATTTTGACTCATTTGTCTTCTAGGAATTCAGAATATGATTTTAAGAGATACCACAAATCAATCAATTCACTTGACAGCATCTGAAAAGAAGCCCAGAATACTGCAGGAAGTGAGAATGATGGACCAGTATTCCAGGATGGTAGTAAAGAGCACTGCAACATCAGAAGGGCTGCTTTTCAGGTGAAATATAAAAGGATCAGTTACCTCACACTGAGAGATCTATTCTACTCAGTTCACAGAAGCACTAGAAATCAGTCACACTTGAAGTCTGAACTGCAAATGGAAGCCAGTAGCAATTTTTTTTATTTTCTTCAGTTCCGTTGACTTCGTGTGTAAACTCCGCATGATTTTTTTTTTTAATCTCAGATTGGTGTTTGCATCTTATTTCAGGTCTGAGACTTTTTCACTTGGCCAGATCACAAAACATTTTTATCCATTACTAACTGGCCAAAACAGCAGAAGTCATTTTCATTTGCTTTCTCAGAGAAAGACCAGGGTGTAATTGGAATGGGGTAACTGGGGCAGCAAAAAAAAAATAGCTGTCACTGTAGGATGATGCCAGCAGTGCAGCAGCAAGCAGCGGCCCTGGGACCATGTCATTATGCCTCTGAAGAAAGGTTAGGCAACATTGCATCTGACCTCTTTAATCCATCTGGAAAAGCAACAAAATCATGTTCTCCTATATTCTGTTCCATCTGATTACAGCAGTGAATTGCTAAACTGGTATCTTTAATTTTTTCAAGTCATGGGAAGCCCTTTATTTTTCATTTTAAGAGTAGCATGGTTACACTGCTCATTTGCAAAGGTGTCTAACACTTTTCGGGATAAGAGCCTGTGTTTAATTGCTTATAAGCATTCCAAACTTTACCATTTGGGCTGGAATTTTCCATGCTGGGTGCTACATGAAAATGATCTTCCTTCCTTTCTTCCTTCCTTGAAAGCATCTACCCAAGTACCTCAAGTATTTCCAAGACTAACAAAAACCACATTATCTTACTCTTTTTTTAAAATAAAGAATTATTATAACTTCTCAAAAACTCCAGTGCCTTCTGATGTTCAGGGGTTTGTAATTTGCCAGGGACATCTCCCAACCAACTCTCATCATTCCTGTAAAAAAAAAAAAAATTACAGGTGATAAGTCTCTGAAGCATCTCAGTTCACACATATTCAGTTGAGACTTGTTAGAATTTGGTGGCTGAATTCTCTGCTAATAACCAAACAGGTAGAATAGTATATGGGGCCTGAGATAGTTACAGGGTGCTACTGGCAAGTGGCCCCAGGGTTCAGCCCCCCACTCTCTACCTCCTGTTACTTTCCTGCTACACCTTGATGTCAGCTAATTTCCAGAGATTATCTTACTTCAAGCACTGCAGGAAAATGCAAACCCAGTAAGAACTGTCTTGTCCTTATCTGTGTCACTGCCACTAATTCAATCCAGGCCTGTACCAGGAGCCTCTGCCCTGCTGTATGCAAGGTTCCTCCCAGTCCTGGTCAACAGTCCTACTTGCAACCCCAGACTCTCCGCTCTGTAAGCCAATGACTTCACCTCCAGGCTAGGCTATAGGCTTTCATCCTTTGCTGCCTGGGTAGTTACCAGGCCTTGAAACAAGTGCTCCTAACACACTGAGGATCAATTACAGCACAGTCCTATGTTTCAGGTTTCCGCTACGCAGGCCCCACCTCGTCCTTTATAGCCATGTCCATTCCACCAGTTCTTAACAACAGGAAATTCTTCCCTTCTATGAACAATCTTGCCCTCTGGGCCACCAAACAAAGTTCCTAATCATAAACTTCACCTTGCTGGATGCAAAAGAAAACAATTAAGAAAAAAACCCCCTCACATCACTCACTACTGCAGTGATCCACACATCCTTGGGTGTGCTCCTTGTGGGGCCAAGGGTCCGTCTAGCTGGCTTCTAGATCTCTTTCCTCTCCCCTGTTGCCAGCCAATGCTCTGCTTTTATGGCCCTGGGTAGGAACTGATCACCTGACCTCAGCTACTTAGGCCTGCACAGGAGGTCTTTGTTCAAAGCATGCAGTCTACAGGAGGAACAGGTCCACAGCTTGCCCTCAGCTGCCACCCCTTCTGGCTTTAAGAGTCCTCAGTTTAAAGGGACATAGCCCTGAAGTTCTATCCCATGTCCTCCCCCCAGCTACAGGAACGAAACTCTCTGGACATTGACAGATGTGCAGGCTGACACTAATTCATAGCACTTTATATAAAGTGCCATGAGTTAGAATGGTTCCCCCTGCCCCACCCCGCCCCAAAATTGAGCTTGCCCACAGAAGTCTGAAGAGCCTGCCTATAGCTGTGGAGCTTCCCCTCTCCTCCAGCCCCACCCACCCACTCCCAGATCTGTCTGTATGCAGGAAGAGAGCTGGGGGGGGGGGGAGAGGAAACTAGCTGTGTGCTAGGATTTGCCTGGCCTCAGTTGGAGGGAGGGGGCAAGGATGGGAGGGGGCTCCAATCCACCCATCCTCCCTCCAGCTCAGGCCATGTGAACTCTAGCCAGCAGGTCATTCCTCCTCCCATGCTGCTGATAGCCCCAGGTGCAGGATAATTGCACTACAAATTAACCCTAGCTAACACAAGTTCCCTAAGATGCTCCCAAGTTAATTTGTCATGCAATTGGCCACTTCAAAAGAGCTCTGTAGCCATGCACGTGCCATGGCACAGCTGTAAAGTGTTTTCTGGGGGCCAATGGTGCAACAAATATAACTTCTGCCTGCACCCCCAGTTACAGCATCCAAAGCAAAGCTGTTCAACTTCAAAGTGGCTGAGGGCCACATGTCTGCACATCCCATGAGATGCACCAGTGGAAGTTATAGGTTCTCAGGCCACAGTCCACATACACGCACCCATAACTGCAGCATGCATCTTCCATTGCAGTTCATGCCCAACTCCTCCACTGCAGCATGTGTTGACAAACTTTCCACAACTACAGTGAACATCCATGCAGGCACCCCTCCCCTTTCTCGCAATACCCCACATGGGCAATCCCTATTACTTGCCTCACACTGTGCTTTTGTGTCATGCTGCTCCATGCTACTCTTACACAGGTGCAGAAAGCGGAAGCTGATGGAAGTGGTTAGAAACTCAGAGATTTGATCACAGGGAAGCCAGGCCAGCAGTCTGAAGCTGAATGCTCAGTACCACCACAGAGCTGGCCAAATACCAGCCCTAGCCCAGTGTGTTTCCTTCCATAAGGGTGTTAATGAGGAGTCAGGTGATCAGGCGGTTCCTATAGGCACTGTGAACCCCTGATAGGATGGCTATAAAACACTTCCAAATGCTGATGCCTGATCCCATACTCACCATAGTCCCTGTCCCCACTCTCTTTAGACCTCCCATCTCTGATGTAGCTTCCTTTCTGACCATGATACTGCCTCAGACCTTGGACTGAAGACATAGACTTTGACTGATATCTGGTGTGATCTCAGTTTGCTTATGGTAATTTGCTGAGTAACAGCCTACACCCCAGTTGATCCTAACAGAGGGAAAAGAAGTCTGGCTATTCCAGCTGCTGTTGTATCCAGAGTGACAATGGGAGTGGGTAGGAGCACAGGGGTTGTAACTTAATCCCATGGAGGTTGCTTGTAGTTCACAGGCCACCAGCTGGAGAGCCCTGATTTAGAAGGTGAAACAGAATTTAATCCAGGGCCTACACATGGAGAATTAGTGTGGAGTAGGTAGTATGTTTTAAATTCATATGTTACATTATTAAGAATTACTTTCCCTTTGTAGATAAACTCCATGAGCATGTCCAGACAAACACGCACATTCCTCTTGCTCTGTGTTAAACCCCTTTGAGATGGGGCAAGTGGCTCATGTGGGAATGAAAAAATGTTCCCTATGCTTCAAACTTGCAGCATGGACAGAAAATTAGATAATTGCCCACTTTTTAAAAACTTCCATGAAGAAAACAGAAGTTTAAAAAAGCGGGGCAGGGACCATGCCCTGATGCAACTAGAGGCTGGGTCCTCCACAAAGATGCTTTGGCTGCCAGAGTGTCTCTATTGTTGGCCCCTTGCCCTGGTGCTGAACAGGCCTGCCAGACAACATAGCACCAGTGCTCCAGTACTGTAAGTAAGGGGTTGGGGGGCCTGGAGGAGGTGGGGAGGGGAAGTATGGGGAAGGGACCCCTGCCAGCCCACCTGCTCCCCAAGTCCTGCCCTGCTCCACCCCCCACTTGCCTCCCAAACACCCCTGACCCTGGTTCTGGCCAGCCCCAGCCCCCCAAGCCCCTCCGTGATCCCTGCCCCCCACCCCAGCATTCCCATACCAAAAAAAAGCACCCAAACCCCCTCCTCCCTGGCACTTACTGGCAGTTGTAGCAGCTGTCAGGGTCACTGGGTCCCCGCCTGCACAGTGCAGGGAAGAGGGATGGCTCCAGCCTGTGCCCTCCTGCACCCCATTGCCCTATGCTGCCTGGGGGCAGGGAGGCTCGGGGCAGTGGGGGGGCTCTGCTACGATGCTGCAGCCCTCCAGCCCCTGCTTCTAGGGTAACTGGAGGCTTTTTTTTTTTTAATGATGCCTGGGGTTGGGGGGTCTGGAGGAGTAGGGAGTGGGGCTGGGGCCAGGTGGGGCATGTGGGCCTTGCAGAATGGAGGCGGATGGGTTTGCAAAATATATATTTATGTTTCATGAATTCATGAAACATGTATTTAGAGTTCACTTTATTATTATGATAGCGAGACTAGTAGGCTTCTACATTGCTTTAACATTGTAGATATATCAATACTACATTGCCCAACTGATTGCTGTCTCTGTCTCACTCTCTTTCTCTCTCTTTATAGTGGTCTTTTGTTTTACTTGTGGAGGAACATGGATTTTGGGGTATTTTACAGAGTGACTTTGGGATTTTTTTTAAATCAGGGATTTTTCAGTTTTCCAATTCCAGAATTCCAGCTAGGGATTCCAGTGGCAGAACCCTGCCTGCTCAGACCTGGCACATTGGACCCAGCTGGCTGTGGCTGCCCTCCTGGCCCAATGGAGTCAGAAGAATGTGCTTTGACAGTTTCAAGCAGGCCACCACACCCAGAACATCTTCTGGGTGATAGCTTCCCAGATGGCCGGGCAGGAGCACACATGGCAGTAGTGCCACACAGAGGCCAGCTCTGCAGCCACAGTCCACTGGCAGCTGGCCCAGAGGGGCAGATACCTCTACTGGCTGTGCAGTTCCCATCCAGGTCTGGCAGGTCACAGCCAGGAAGCAGCCCCACTGCCAGACTGCTGTAGTGGGTAAAGAGTGCTGGAACTCCAGCTAGCACAAAGGGTAGTGTCCCCAGGTACCAATTGTTTGGGCCCCAGAAGCTCCTATTTATATCCTTCAAGTATCATGGGCTATAAGGCCCACATGGCCAAAAAGTAGCCCCTATTGTGTGGGGCAATGGGTGAAAGATACTACAGAATTCTTGTGACAAAAAAGGCAAAAAACAGAATAAGAGTGTCATTTGGGTCAAGGAATCAAAATGTGAAAATAAGTGCATCTGAGGGGGACTCCGAGCAGAGCCCCCCAGGCTGCACCCACCAATCCTCAAAAGGTATCCAAGGAGCTGGTGGACGTCACCCACTGGTGCTCTGCCTGGAGATGTGCACAGACAAGTGAGAGGAAAGTAGCACCTCAATCTCTGGGCACCTTCCTGGCCAGAGCCTCCTTCCTGGTCAAATACAGGGCCAACTTGGCCAGGGCCAGAAGGAGGTTGCCCAAGAGGTCCCAGGACTTGGTGGGCCTGCAAATGGGGTGACCAAAAACAAAAAGTGGGTGAGTGAAATTGAACCAGAACCTCAAGAGAAGGCTCTGGAGGTGGAAGTGGAGGGACTGCAGCCTGGTGTACTCGGGGGTCATGTGCACCAGGATCTTCCTCTGCCTGCAGAAGGGGCAGAAGACTGGGGTGTCCATGAAACTCACCACATACATGGCCATAGCAATGGTTCCATGAAGGAGCCACCAGCTGAGGTCCCCAGTGGCTTGTGGGATGAGGGTGGAGTACAAGCTCAGCCACTGGAGTGCTCCAGCTATACCCTGGCTGAGCAGGTCTCACTACTTGGTGTATGGACAGGACATGAGGGCAGCATGATGGACAGTGCAGCGCACAAGAGTGTAGAGGTGACGGCAATGGATGGTGGAAAAGCGGACTCATCTGGTGTCCTCCAGCTGACATAGGTGGTGGAGTTGGGAGTGCCATGAAGCCAGGAGGGGCTCTGGCCCCCACAAAAATTCCAGTAGGCTGGAGGACATGTGGGGTTTGGGGACCGCTGCCATGTAGGACCTGGTCAATAAAGGCAAGGGTGTCAGGAGGCAGGGCAGATTTCACGTCCTGGACCAGATGGCAGGTTGCACATCTTGTGAGTAGACCCATGTGCCAGGTCAGCACAAAAGGGTCTGGCCACTCCTGCCTATCATAGTCCAGGAGGTCTCCAATATAGGTGACACCAGCTAGGATCAACCTCTGTCGCAACCAGGGTGCCTCTGCCGTCAGCACCTCCAACTGGGGGTTGCAGAGGAAGGGCTTGATGAACAGGTTGGCACCCTGGGTGACTATTGCAGGGGATCTGGATGTGGAGACCAGCCCAGAGGAGGTCCTGGTAGAAATCTGGCAGCCCTTGAAGATCCTGCAGGGAGAAGCTCCGCAGGCTGAGGAGCTCCCAGTCATATCAGATCCCCTTGGAAGTGGCAGAAGAAAGCACGCCCCAGGTGGCCTCATGCCATGTGGCTGCTGACACCATATAGCAGTTGCTGCAGGGCCTGAAGGCAGAATGGCAAGACCTGACTGTGCAGGCAAACCAGGCCCTGGCTGCCCTCCCACAAGAGGAGTCTCAGGACTTCTGCAATGACCTAGTGCCATCCCAGCCAAAAAACTCCAGCACCCATCTCTGGAGTTCTGCCAGGACTTCAGGGGCACAGGCAGGGTGTGTTAGCCATGCCAGAGTATGGACAGGAGCAGCTGATCAGCATTAGCACTCTCCCACACAGGGAGAGACATTGCAGGAGCCTTGCCCATGCCCAGAGCCACTCCACCAGCCTTGCCTCCAGCTGGTGCCAGTCCTCTGGTGGGGAGGGGCCTGTGGGGGACAGGTAGAGCAGTGAGCCCATGCTCCAGCAGATCTCGTAGAGCACAGGTAGGAACAAGCTCACCTGAAACCTATCACCCACTGCCAGGCTAAAGCTCTTGACCCAGTTGACCCAGGCAGAGGAGGCCACCAAGTACAATGCCGCCAAGTACAATGCCTGGCAGGCCTCCACCCATGCCAGGTTGCCTGAGTCCTGGACCATGAGGAGTGTGTCATCAGCGTATGCTGACAGGACCAGCTGCACTGCTGGATCCCAGAGCATCAACCCTGCCTCCACAGAAGAATAAGAAAGGGCTCTAGGACCAAAGCATACAGCTGGTTTGACAGCAGGCAGCCTTGACGCGCCTTTCTCCTGAACAGGATGGGCTCCATCAGGGTCCAGTTGAGCTTGACCAAACATTCTGCAGAGGTGTACAGCACCTGGAGAGCCCACAAGAAGTGAGGCCCAAAGCCAAAGGCCCACAGCATGCCTGTAAGGTACCCATGATCCACCCTGTCAAATGCCTTCTCCTGGTCCAGGGATAGGAGGGAGAAAGACAGGCCTTCCCAGTGCGCTAGCTCCAAAAGGTCCCAAACCAGGTATAGGTTCTTGAAGATGGAATGTCTGGGCACTGGGAACATCTGGTCAGAATGCATCACATCTGTCAGCATGGACCTCAGGTGCAGAAAAATGGCCTTTGCTATCACCTTGTAGTCCATGCAGAGGAGGGAAAAGGGACACCAATTCCTTAGGTCGCAGGGATCTCCCTGCTTCAGCAGAAGGGTCAGCACAACCCTTTGGCATGACAGGGAGAACACCCCACTTCCCTTGGATTCAGCCCAGACTGCAGCAAGGTCCAGGCTGAGGACATCCCAGAAGGAGCCGACTAGAACTCTGACGTCAGCCCGTCAATACCCAGAGCCTTGTTGCCAGGCATCAGGTGGAGGCTGGTCAAAAACTCAGCCAGAGTGACAGGAGCTTCCAGCTGGTCCTGGTCACCCACGCTGGCCTGCAGGAGTCCCTCCCACAAGATATAACAGGCCTTGGCATCAGATGGATCCAGGGAGAAGAGCTCTTCATAGAAGGCCTGTGTGCGCTGGCGCATTTCACCTGGATCCATGAGGGGGACACTGTCACCCACCAGAAGGCAGGTGATGTACTTCTTGGCTCCCTGCCTCCTCTCCAGGGCAAAGAAGAAGCAGAAGCTGTGTTCCATCTTCCAAAGGAGCTGGATGAGTGAGTGGACAAATGCACAGTGGGCATCATGGTTGTCTAGAGCATGAAGCTTTTCCCACCTCCCCTGACATGCTCCATAGAGGGACAGGTTGGTTAGGTCAGTGGCCAAGCACCTCTCCAGCTCTAGCACTTCCCACATGAGCTGCTCCCAGACCAACTCCCTCTTCCAGGTGTGCCTCCTGAGTGTAGCAGCAGCCAAAAAGCTGGATGTGCACTTTCCCCACATTCCACCATCTCCGAGCCAAGGGGAAAGCTGCCCATTGCTCCTGCCAGGCCAGCCAGAACTCCTGGGAAGCCTCCCTGATACCCACATCCTTCAGCAGGCTGGCATTGAAATTCCAGTAGGCAGACCCCAGACACCCAGGCCCCAGTGTGGCCTGGGCCCAGACAAGGTGTTGATCACTGAAAGGGGACGGCCAGAAGCCAGAGGAGTGGGCCCGGTCAAAGTGCAGCAAAGAGATATAAACCTGGTCTAACTGGGAGTGGCATGCCTGCTCCTCCCCCCCACTCACATAAATGAAGGCAAGAGGTTCAGTGGGGTGACAGGCACACCAGATGTCCACCAAGGAGCAGTCCATCAGCATCTCCCTGAGGACACTCACAGTGGCCTAGTTCCACTCCTTGCCTGATTGGTCTTTCACATCTAGGGTGATGTTAAAGTCCTCGCCAAGGACCAGGCACTCAAGAGGGTTGAAGGTGTTGATGTATGTGGTCACCTGGTGGAAGAAATCCACCAACTCTGGGTTCTTCACAGGGGCATACATGTTCAGAAGGTTCAGGACCAGCCCCCGCACCTGGACCCAGAGGTGCAGCAGGTGGCCCAGCACCACCTCAACATCCTAGAGAACCTTCAGCTGCAGGCCTGGGGAGAACAGGGTGGCCAACCCAGATGAGATGGCTGAGAGGTGACTAAAAAAAGACCCCGATTCCCTACTCCAGCCGCCCATTTGGTCATCAGGGTCTTCTGCAAGAATACCATAGGGTATCCCCACTCCTGAAGGAAGGAGAGCAACTAGCACCTCTGGAGACCCTTCCTGCAGCTGTGGACATTGAGGGTAATGATCTTGAACAACCTTATGGCTGGAGGGGAGTAGAGTAGATGGTTCAGCAGGGGCCTCACACATCTCAATGCCTGGTGTGGAGCCTGCTGGTTCATGTGGTGCCCTCTCATACGCATAGAGGACATCTATGAAACTGCAGACCTGCCAATCGATCTAGCCATTGCAGCTTTTGGGCCCTTTGCTTTCCCCTGCCAGTGCCCTTGCAGTGGTGAGGTCACTGTCAAAATCTCCCCAGCAGTCTAAGGCTAGCTGTACCTTGCTGGCAGACTGGTGGGTGTAGTCATGGTTAAGAAATGCAAGTAACTCATCCCAGGGATCCACTAGGATCAAGAGGTCTGCTGGTTCCATGGTGCCTGCTGGTTTTTGGGCATCCTCTTCCTGGTCCTGGAGCTCAGAGGGGTCTTCCAACACCATCTGGTTGGAATTAGGAAAACTCTGAGCTCCCTGGGATAGGGGTGGGGGTAAGGATGGGGGTAGGGCTCCTTCACAAAATAGCAGGGTAGAGCTAGAGCCTTGGGGGGTCTGTTCAGGGTCCTCAATGAGATCAGCCTCTTGATTAGGGGACCATGCTGTAACCCTCTCTGGTGCGGGACTACGGGGCAGGCTGTAGGTGAGGTTTTCCTGGGAGGTGGAGGGAAGAGACCCACCAGGCACCAGGGTGGCTCTGGCATTTGCCTTGGGGTCCTGGAAAAGGGGAACTCCTCCCTCTGAACTCACTGGGGTAAGCCCCAGGGCCTCTGTATCCCCTAGATCAGAGGGAGGAGTCTCTGCTGCCAGACCTTCCTTTGGGCAGGCCTCAGCCCATGGTTTCAGGGCTTAGGCCTTGGTCAGCAGAATGAAGAGCTTCCCCCTTGAGCTCCTGTTCAGGACTATCTAGCATCCCTGAAACCTCCTCTGTGGGGATCCACCATTTGATCTTTCCTGGGGATGGGGTGTCAGGCACAGCTGGGGATGCCCCTGGAGGCTGGGCTGCTCCTTCCCCCCCAAGTGGTGGTCCTGGGAGGGGGAGAGGAGTCCTCCATGTCAGAGGGCTCCAGCTGTGCCTGGGTCTTCCATTTCCTTTTACGCCCAGAGGGGACCTGCACCCACTTAGCCATAGGGTGGTCCTCAGGTGGACATGCTCCAGCAAGAGATGGTGAGAGTTGGGGAAGTGGGGCAGCCATAAAACGGTATGACTAGGGGCAGGGAGGCCCTGTTCCCTCTCTTCCCCCATTTGCTGGGGCCCTCCCTGGGACTCCCCTAGACTTGGTTGAGGGTCAGGGTCCCTTGAGCTCATGAGTGGGCTTGTAGGTGCAGCTGGGGGTGCCAGGGGGCCTGAGAGGGGTAAGGGCACCCCTTTTTCCAGAGGGACCCAAAGATGCCCTCCCTGCCTGGTCCATGGGACACTCATTATGTGAGTGCCCTGGGGCATGGCACTGGAAGCACTGCTAGACAGGTCCCCCAGTGTATAGAAAATCCTCACCAGGGTCTCCCCTGATAAGGAATTACCAGGCACCCCTCAACCTCTAGCCGTGCTTCCATTGCCAGCTGTGTCATGACCTGGTGACGGAAAGAGTGCACGTGGCAGAGGCCAAGGCACCCAGTGAGAGGGCCAACACCAGGGAGATAACTCTCCCCAGGGTTAGAAACTGGGGGATCTGGGTCCAAATGGGGATATAGGGAGGGATTGAGCTGAGGACCACCCTGGTCCCTAGCTCTTCTAGAGGCTTGAGGGGGATGTACTTGCTCTCCACCATGAACCCCCTCTCCACCTCCTTTTGTATGGCGGCCTCCGAGGCAAGGAAAAAGAACCCCTTGCCATGAAAACAGGAGGCTGCCATGGTCTTGCAGGGGGGGGGAGAGGGAGGCACTACTCGAGTCATGGCCTGCACCCAGGTCTCAAAGTGCAGGTTCTCCCACTTGGGCAGTTGGCACTTCACCCCATGCCTGCAGATGAGTGCTAGAAAGGGTACCTTGCTGTCTGAGCTGGAAGAGCTGGTGGTGGAGGGTCCAGGGCCCCCAGCTTTGGGTCTCCTTGCAGCTGGCTGTGCATAGATGCGTTCCCCCCACCCCAGCAGGCCATGTTGGTGGGGCCTAAGCTAGGGACAGGGACAGCCTGAGTGGGTGTGCTGGCTGGTGTAGTGCACCTGGTCCCATCAGGCGCTGGTGGTCTAGGCTTTGGGGCAGATTCTTTGCTCTTCCCACCCCCAGCTGTGGAGGAGGCTGAAGAAGAGCCCTTCCTACTGCCCTTGCTCTTGATCCCTGATGATGGGAGAGGGGGCTTGGGAACCCCTCCTGGGGAGGGAAGTGCTGACCAGGGGTGACCCCCTGGCCCTCTTGACTCCCTACCAGAGTCCCACCTGTCCCTGCAGTGGAGGTTGCAGGCTTCTCCACCCCTTCTACTCCTTGGGGGCTTGGCTGAAATCCACCCCCATTGTAGAGGCTGCAGAAAGCTCTGGGGGGGGCATCTGCCCCACCCCCCAGAAGGTTCCTGCCCTGCTATTGTTTTACATGAGGGCAGGGAAGATGATAAAGAAAAACAAAATATCCCACAGGGCTGGTGAATCTAGTAGGAGTAGGCTGGGGCTGTGGGGCAAAAGGGGGAGAAGGAGAAAGGGGGTTGAAGCTCACCGAGCCACAGCCTCATAGGGAATTAAAACAACCAAAAATCTAGAAGGCCTATGTTTGAGAATGTGTGTGTGGGGGGTGGGGGTGGAAACAGGCACACAAGGTCTGGGGAGAAACTCGAGCTGGCTTACTCAGCCACACAACCAACACCAGGTCAGGGGGAGTGGACCACAGGACTTACCACACAAGGGCAAAAAACATACAGGGAAGGCTGTTGAGGCAGTTGTAAAAGATGGCTGGAGCATTGGAGGGGCTTTGTTTGTGGAAGATCTGTCCAGACGCCCCTCAGGCCACCAGCTGGTCACTCAGCAGCAGGCAGGAAGACAAATCAGGATCAGGTGCAATGACATAGCTGTGGGGGAGGGTAGAAGCACTCAGTCAATTAGGAAGTGATCCAGTGCAGGTGTAGTGTCAGGTGGTACAGCAGGGAATCTCCCTCTTTCCTGAGAGGGGGGCAGCAGCAGCGATGGTAGGAGCCTTCCAGTTTAGCCATTCAGGCTGTGCTTCTGGTGGAAGTGGAGGGGAAGGTGGGGTGGCCTGCCAAGGCAGCTGGGACAGGCAAGGTTCCTTTAGGTTCCAGCAGTGATGGTAGGACAGGGGCCCACAGGCAGCGCAGTCTCCCTCCCTAGGCTGTTTCCCAACTGTGGCATGGTGCCAGGCTGGGCAGCAGGCCAGAACAGGAGTGCAGAAGCTGGAGTGTGGTGCTATGGTGTTGTGCAGTGTGGTGGACCCCTCCCTGAGGGGGCAGCAGCGTGCAGCAGAGGACCCTCCCTGGGGGGGGCAGCAAACAGCAGCAGCAGCCACCCAAGGCAGAAAGGGGTCCAACTTACTCCAAAAGCTCTGAGACTAAGCCAGCAGCTAATAGTAGCCAGAGGCAAGAAAGGACCCAGCCATCTTCTCCCCAGAAGCTCCTGAGACCAAGCTTGTAGCAACCAGCCACAGAAGCAGCAGCCTGGAACAGGAAGGGGCATGGCCAACTTCCTTCCAGAGGCTTCTCCCCCAGAAGATCCTGAGAGTGAGTAGCCCTGAGCTATTTGCCAAGGCAGCTTTTTGTACTGCTGGGGATAGCACAGGTGCTGGCCCTGGGCTCTAGCTCTAGCTTCCCCTGGCTGTAGATCTGGGAGGAGTCAGGCAGAGTTATTTTGCCCCAAGGGGCTCAATTTGCTCCTCAACAAAGTGCACATCCAAGCACGTGCGCTGAGGCAAACAGCTCCGGCTCAAATTTGCACCGCTTCTATTTGAGCTGCACCCCATGGGTGCATCTCCACAAGTGGGAACATGCGTTCCCAAGGGATAAATACCTGTGGCACATATTTGTGCCACTGCTACTTCTCTCTGGGGAATGCCCCTGCACACACACTTTGGTGTGCGGCAAATTGCATCAAGTGGGTTAAAGGAGGCTGGGTCCAGCTCCAGGAGCCTTATCTGGGGTCCTGGGAGCCTCCCAGGGCTGCAGCAGTGGTGATCTGGGTTTGCAGAACCTGGCCAGCTCCCGGAGTGTGACTGTCCAGCTAAGCTCTATCTTCGGGCAGTGCATGTTGCTGCCACATGTGCAGCTCTGCTTTTTTCTGGTGTGTTTTTTTTTGGCACCAGAAGATCCCAGGGTAAAAAAATGCCACTGTACTGCAAATTGGCAATACAGTGAATGCATGCATGTATGGCACTGCAGACCACATGTGCACACTTATCTGGACACGCCTCACAGGTAAACTGAATTTTTGCATCACTAACTTTTGACTTCCTAAATTTACAGTCATAATAATGTTTGTTTAAATATTTTTGGTATTGGATACACACACACACACACACACACACACACACGGGGGTGTATATGTATGTGTAGTTCATATATGATATATATACTTGTATTCTTTGGAAATATGTCGATTTCAAAAGTTTCCTTAAAATTAGACATGGATTGAAACCAGATTGATCTCTAATCATGGTGTATTTATGGTAGAGGTTTATACATGCCTTCCATTGTTGCCTCGGGTGGTGGCAACTCTCTTATCATAACCCTAGATATAATTTTTGCTATGCTTTCATAGAATTTTGTTCCAAATCTTACCTTGAAATTCCAGACATTTATATATTTCTTATGATTATGAAAAGTAACAAGGTTTTCTATGGGATTGAAAACATGCATCATACCAGCATTTTTAAAAGGTAATTAATATGACCTGAATTTATATGGGCCAGTAATCTGATGTTTACTCCAGAAATATATAGTGGAATAGTCAATAAAGTTGAAAAATAGAATATTAATACCAGTCAACAGGGTTTGTTGATAAATAGATCTTGTCAAATTACCTTGATATTTTTTGACAAGATTACAGATCTAGTTGATAAGGGTAACTATGTTGATATATTCTTCCCTCAAACCATTTGTCACATCTAATTCTGACATTATAGCTTAAATTAGATTGAAAGCTCTTTGCAGTAGGGGCCAAATCTTTGTGTATGATTGTACATCCATGTGGCCCTGACCCAAATTACCATATCAAGCCCTTTTAATGTTGACATAATGCAAATAATGAGTAGGTAATACACATATGCATTTCCACGCATTTCAGAATGAATATGTCTCCTCTTCATTTTTTGCCTTATACTGTTGCGTGGAGTGTAGGGTTTGATTTTCTTCTCTTGTGCATCATGTGTGCTTCATCACAATAACTCCTGAAATGATTTGGCAGTGCATGGAAAATGGTTTAGGTTCCTCTAGAATGAAAAATAAAATTAACATAGAAATAAGAGACATACATGATTAGTAAAGAAGCAAACCAGTTTTATATTAGGAAGCATCATAAATCATAATATTAAAAATAGAATTAAAATGTTTACCATTTCCTGATCAATACCTAGTATACCCTAGCCCAAGACTTTTGCCTGGATTGGATGCACTAAACTGTTATTTTAGGACCATAGATAAGGCAGAGGGCCTAAAATGATACTAGTAGTGCATTAAAAGAACATGGCATAATGTACATAATATATGTCTAAACTAATTATGTTTAATCAGAATAAAATAAATTAGATTTTTAAAACACTCAAGCATTCAGAATATATACAAGTATGGTTAGTGTGTTCTGCAGTACATCAAACAGAAAATTAGGTCTCTTAACCATAAGGAAACATTTAGTAAATTAGAGTTATAGTTTAAGAACAAAATTACTGCAATCACTTGTTTTACACTGATACTGTAAATCCTGTATTTAGCTGATGTGCACAGATTGGACACACGTTATTTACATTGTTACTAGGAAACCATGAACATTAGTTGGAGATAATCACATAGTAAACTGCGCTGGAAGCAGTGGTAACTAGGAGGAAGTTGTTCTAATATTCTTATTTTATGGCTTGATATTGTAAATGATATGCAAATAACTTATATCGTGATTGTTGCGCAGTTATAATATTCTCTGCACTACCTCATTATTATTTTTAGGGTAGTTGCACTCATGAAACTATGATTCTTAGGCCAAGAAATTATGGGCTTTTATGTATACTTTGGGAAAAGAACTGCAAAAGGGAAAAGACCAAAATTATTATAACTATGGTCCTAATGACTGCTATAGTAAAGGTTGCCTGTGTGCTTCATTATATTTCATTATAATCTCCTGTTTCCAGCCACTTAGGAAGCTTATGAAACTTTCATCTTTCAGGCTAAATTTGTCAGGCCAGTTATCTGCCAGAAAGGAGATTTTTTTCTAAATCTGAGAAAAGGAGTTAGTTCATTTTAGTTCAAGGGTGAGGGAAAGTGGGGGCATCTTTTCTTATGATGATTGTTTTAACTTCTTCTGAGCACAACAGTGGTCCAGGCAGAAATTCTATTTGACAAGAACAGGTCTTCAAAGGCAGGGCATGAGTAGGAAAGCAACATACTGCTCTCATTTCTACTGATGAATGTTCCAAACCACCTCAGTACAGCTACTCCTTGCTTAATGTCGCAATAGCGTCCTTGAAAAATGTGACTTTAAGCAAAGTGATATTAAGCAAATCCAATTACATCATAGTAGTTACCTACTAGCCGGCGGTGGCCAAACAACTTTATAACCAAATATTGCACGACTTTAAATGAGTATGTTCTCTAATAGATCAGCGATGTTACGATGAAATCATGTTAACCCGAGACAATGTTAAGTGAGGAGGACCTGTACATCTTCTCTTCTCTTCTTTCCTTTCCAAATGCTTCACTCTTTCCATATGAAATAGTTCATATCAAATCACCATGGAGCCAGCTGCATTGAACCTTAGTTCTTGCCTTTCCAACTCCAGAGTGCTCTAATACCTTCTCTTGGAGTTGAGCCTTATGGAAGCAGTGCTATTGCATGGAATGTAAGGAGAAAAAATAAAAGCATTCAGGATGCCTCCAAAAAAAATTAGTTACAGTTTCTTGCCATAATGTCCAACTTCAGAATCCTTTTGGTCACATACAATTTGAGGACTAGGGTAAAAATAAAAATTGGAAATATGAAACCCTGGCTCCACTGAACTCAGTGGGAACATTGGCTTTGAATTCTTTGGAATTAGAATATTATCCAAGCTGTTTCTTGGGTCCTGGAGAGAAAAATGTCATAACCAAATCAGTTGAGTGCCCCTGTCACAATAGAACTGCCCTAAGCAACTGCAGTTACTTTTAAATTTGGTACGTTCTGCCTCATTAGCTAT
>JAGPOW010000261.1:144028760-144092394 GCA_030014935.1 Caiman crocodilus
AACCAAATCAGTTGAGTGCCCCTGTCACAATAGAACTGCCCTAAGCAACTGCAGTTACTTTTAAATTTGGTACGTTCTGCCTCATTAGCTATTCCTACCCAGTGGTCTGTCATTGGCTACTCTAAACGTATAAAGGTCCGTGCAACTTCTGCCCAAGTCAGAGAGCTCTGAGCACGTGGTAGAGTATGGAGAACTTTGCCACATGGCAGAGCAAAGCTTGTGGACTGATCACCCACCAACATCTCCCTGTCACTGTCTGCTCCCAATGTATCCTTCATCCTGCATACTTGTTTCTGTCTACAAATCCGCCGGCTTGTTCTGTTGCCAGTTACCTGTAACTACGCAAGCAACTTGTTACCTGTAACTATGTAAGCAATCTTACCACCTGCATCATGGCCACCAGCGGTGTAAGTCAAATTAAAGTAAAAGTTATTTTTGCAACCAATACACTGTGTCCCGCCTCTCCATCCACCAGCTCGCCTAATGTCCGATTAAATTAGCAATCCTCTGGATGGCTCCGGCCACCCGAGACATGGCATCATGAACAGGATCTAAAGGCACGGTGGTGGAGATGAATTTAATTGAGTGCTACCCTTGGCGCACCGGGACCCGACGTGTGGAAAATGCAGATGAACTCTGGGCGAATATCGCCTACCACCAGGTGGTAGAAGGGGATGGAAGGAACATTGACGGCTACTTCTCGGTGAAAGGGGAAGGAGCAGTCACAAAGGAGTGGAGAGAAAAGCTGTTCCCCAGGGAGTTTGGGTGTGTAATGGGCAGTGACTGGGTTTGCTATCGGCCCCCAGATGAAACATCGACCCTATCCCTAGCGGGGGTGAAGGCGAAGAAGGCAGAAAATCTGACCCCCGCTCAAGAGTTTGCCCAGTGCACCCAATACCTGAGGGAAGGAGGGGAGCCCACCTCATAGGACTGGTTTACCTGTCCGGCTTTAGTGCCTGGATCATGTGGTCACGAACTCCTCGGCCAGCTCCAGGCAGGCCTAGAGACTGAGGACCACCACGCAGCAAGATGGGGGGTGACAAAGTGGAATAAAGGAAAAATAATAAATGTGTTATTCTGTTTGGTAGCGGGTCTACTTCGGGAGAATGCAAATCTAGAGGCTCAGTTGCACACAGCAGGCAAGGAGTCACTGGAGCAGGCGTCAGGGGGCTCTGAGCCACCGCTAGAAAATGGCACCGGCAGTATGGCACTGCTGCCAGAAAATGGCGCTGAGGAAAGCCAAAAGGGCGTGAAAATCCCCCTGGGAGGCGGGCCGGCCATGTCACCACCTACGGCCCCACCCCCTTGGAGTGGCGCCAGGAGAAGCCCCGCCCCCTGACATGGAGCCAATAGTGGAATCGCCCCCATATGAGGGAGGAAAGTTGTATCCAGTGCTCCAGCCCAACAAATTTAACCCTCTCCCAACTGTAGCTCACCCGATAGCATTGGTGAAACATGTTGCAGATGCTCAAGGCACCATACGTACTACTGTTACATATAGCACGCGCACTCGACCACAGTTACAAGAACTTTGTAGGGAATCAAAAATGAAACCTGAAGAAACTCTAGCCATGTGGCTGGGATGACTGATTGTGGAATTTAGATCTGACATACTAGACTCAGAAGAAGCAAGTGCCTTAACCCAACAAGCAGTGTGGAGTGGAGGACGTGCCACCAATCTGAACGTGATCACAGAAAACACACATTGGCCCATTCCACTCCTGGTGCTTGTGGCGGGACATGTGACCCATAAATCCCATGCCTGGCATGAGGGTCGCCCGCAGAAGACCAGTGCGGAACAACTTCTCTTGGCCATAATTGGAGTGTCATACCTTTTGTGGAACCCAAGGGTGCATTCACTGGGACTGGCACAGGCCCAGTGTAGGGAAAGATGGGCTCACTGACACTTAACAAACCCTGGAGCAATTCCAACAACACTGGAGGCCATAGATGCCTGTGTAGAGGTGTACGGAGGGACAGATGCTATCATGCTCCAACTCTTAACCCAATGGCAGGTCAGCCCACAGGGAACCTCTTAAATCATCTCCCACAACTGCAGGCACTCATGAAACATAGCGAGGGAACTCCTATTGATGCAAAAAAACTATCTTCAGCGTATCTGGTCGAGCCCCAATGCCGAGAGGACAGGAACCCGATCTGCGGTGAGAATCACGGTCGCTACCCCAAAGAACACTAGAAGAAAGAGCCATGTTCGGGTTCCTCCTCAATCACTCTAGGATCACAAAGCAGCAGTTACATATCCTGGAGAATGAGGGCCAAAGACACCTAGCAGTCGAATTAGGTTTCAAATTCACTGACAAGCCAAAAAATGAGTAACAGCCGCCGGCGGCCCCTTCCAACCTAAACCCGACCCTACTGACCTTCGCCCCTACATCAAACTCACCATCTCTGACTCTGTCAATCCAAGTAATCAACAACAAGTACTCTTCCTCCTTGACACTGGAGCCCAAATCAAAGTAATCACTCCAATGACACTCCACCAGAAAACCACAAAAACAATTAGGGTACAAGGACTCAACGTTGTTGCAGTCACAACAAAAGTTAAATTTGCAATCCAAGGCCATTGATGTGCTCTAGAGGCAGTGCTGGGGCATCGATATCCTAGGAATTCTTGGAATTAAAGTGCTTAACCTCAAAGAACAGGTGCTACAAGCGCTACCCATTGCTATCCCAGAGCTGAATTGGCATCGACTAACACTTCGCAACACCTCCACCTGGCGATACTGGCCGATCCCAACCAAGGACCCCCTCAAAAGGTCCCTCACTGACCTCCTGCGACGACTCGAGCAACAGGGTTGCATCAAACCAGTAACTGCTAGCACCTACCTATCACCGGGGTGGGGAGTTGCAAAACCTGGAAAACCCAATGAAACTCAGTTAGTCATTGATTACAGGGAGGCCAACAAAAAGTGTCAAGTACTTCAGCAACCCAACCCTTCCACCTTACCACAATGTATGTCCAAAATGGCCCAATTCCAGCAAGACGAATGGGTCGAGGTTACCCTGGACTTAAAGAACATGTTTTTCTCGATTCTGATTACTGACCCTGAAGGAGTGTTAAATATGTGCATTGAGGGCACCATGTACAAATGGACGGTCTGTCCGCGGGGATACTGCAACGCCCCATAACTGGTGCCATGAACAATACCTTAAAGAACTTTCATGCCTCACACCCTTCCATCAGAAGAGGAATTAAGAATCTGGAGTTATGTTGATGACATCATTATTATGGGCCATGACAGCTCCATCATTACCAGCATAGTCAACCAACTAGTAGCCAACCTTCAAGGTGAGGGATGGACGATCAACAAGGAAAAGTCATGCCTGCATCCTGTAGTTGACATCACGTTCCTCGGCACCCGATTCATTGGCTCCATCCGTCAAGGGATCTCACATGATGGACCTGACATCGACCCATTAAAGAAACCCGCACCCATAACTAAAAGACATTTTCAACAGTTTTTGGGTTACATAAATTGGTACCGGCACTATGTCAACCCCAGCCATATAACGCTCCTCACTAAGTTACAGTGACAGGTCTGTGACAAGTCCCAAAAGTCTACACCTTGGATGGAAGGGGATCAGTGGACCCTGCATTATCTGTTAGCCACTGTCAAGAGTACACAGCTCCACGCAATCAATGTCGGTGAACCATTAATCGTGATTCTTGGGTTTACCACTAGCCACGTGTGGGCTGTCGTGCACAACCCTCGCAATGAACTGGTATATACTGCTCATAAGACTCTTCAAGCAACACAACACCGGCATGGAGCTGTAGGAAAAATCCTCCTAGCTGAACAGCTAGTGGAGCCACTAGCAAGGGGGCATGGAATGCTCCATGCTCCCGTTGCCAGTTTTCTGCCTTTGCTAGATGCAGACAAAGTCGATCCACATTTTCAAGGAGAACCTAAGATGTGGAACACGTTGGTGCTCACCCATCATTACAACTGGTGCTGCTGGAAATGTGAAGACATAACACCAGATCCTAGCCCGGGGGTTGAGGTAAAGCTCCCAGCGCTGTACGGAACCTCCGCCCCAGCCTGGATGGCCTTGGATGGAACCTCCCGACATGGCGGAGGCTACGGGTACTATTGTAAGGCTTGCCATGATGTGGAAATACTCTGGGCCAACCCAGATGACAACTCTGTTAAAAAATGTGAACTGTTGGGATTCCTTAAGGTACTGCAACACTGTCTAACGCACCACAATGATACACTTCCGGTTCCAATTATCGCAATTGACTCACAGTACATCTATAAAATCCTTACCAGCACAGCCCACACATCGAAAATTTAAATAATTTGGAAGACATCTGGGAAATTTTGACTAAATTTACACAGCTCCCACTAATTAAGCATACCAAGTCACAGCACCCTGATACTGACCCAGTGCATGAGATCATCGACAGACTCTTGGAAGATCCATCCGGACCGACATAGTTTTGCCCATCACCACTACCCCCAGTCCTGAAGTAAGCCCGTTTCTCGCGTGGCTTCATGAGAATTGGGGTCAGCAACCTTACCACCTGCATCATGGCCACCAGTGGCATAAGTAAAGTTAAAGTCAAAATTATTTTTGCAACCAAAATGCTGTGTCCCGCCCCTCCATCCACCAGTCTGCCTGACGTCCGATTAGATTAGCGATCCTCTGGACGGCTCCAGCTGCCCGAGACAAAAAAAAGTTTGATGATCATTATATTAAAATTTATCCTCAAAGGTCTACCTTTCAATCTCTGTAATAAGCAAGAACTATTCCCTTTAGCATGCTTACCCTGATACAGTGCTTAATTATGTGATCACTTACACAATATCACATATGAACAGTAAATATACCAGGGTTCTGCACGCATCCTGCCTCATTCTAGGTGAATACTTTACTGTTTATAATGTATGATTCATCAAGTAGTTTGAGTATAAATTTCTGTATAAGTTATTTTCATGGAGAGCATAGACCCAGTTATGGAAGATGTATCCCATGTGGATATAAGTTTCTAAAAAAATAATTGTTTGTAAAATATTCTGTAATCGTGTAATTAATACTCTTTCATATGATGCATACAAATGAAAGCTAAATGTAAAGATATATCTGTAACTTTTACTTAAAACATGTACAGAATTTTGTATTTTTTCATTAAATGCATATTAAGAAATCTAAAAATAATTTTAGGAAGAATTTTTGAAAAAAATTGCAAGAAAGTTGAGTTAATCCTTTGAACTATGTTGGTGTTATAAAAATAAAGTAAGACAGAAAGTAAAACATACATCTATAGTATGCAGGATAGAATTACTGTAAAATCAGATGTAACAGAACTGTGTGCTTGTTTCAATAATAAAGAAAAGAAAATAAATGTTTCATGCCAGTAGACATAGATTTACAGTGTTGGATTCAGCAAATTTACAAGATGGAGCACCATGACAGACAATGCCCATATATCCTTTAAATATGTTAGAGATGGTGCAGGTAGCAATGTCTGTTGTTAAGTTTGACCAACTCTTTCCATTAAAATAACCTGTTTTCAGCTACTTATAACTTTGCTAAACCTGAAACATTTATGCTCATGTTTTCCATGTAGCTGTCTGACTAAGGCTATGTTTTTTGGGATGTTGTACCAAAAATAGTTCAGATGTTTTTGAAAAGGGGGAAAAGGGGTTTTGTTGATGTTTAAAATATTCCTTACAACCAGTTCAGCAAAAAGAACTAATACATTTATTTTCTGAAGGAAGAACTTGAAATTGCATGGAGAGGGAGTTATTATGGGTGACTTCAGTCCCAGTGAAATGAAGGAGGTTAGGTGGAAGCCAGTTATATAAAACGGAAGAATATGTGATATAACTAATGACAATGGAAAGGGAGTAACTGGTTCTGTTAGAATTATAAATGTGGTTATAACTAGTACCATGTTTTCTCAAAGCGGTATTTACAATCTTAGATGGTTGTCCAGAGGAATTACTTCTAATCAGATGTATAGATTTAAGATACTAAAGTAACAGCTTCAATATTATAGGTTTAGTGAGGGCGAATTGTAGCTCAGACCACTATTTTGTAAGCACAACGAACCAAACAAACTATGAGTTACATCTTGTAACAAAGAGTCTGGGGTTCCCTGTTACTTTACACAATTGCAGCTGATGATATTGCTCAGACAGCTGACCTCAAACCAGCTACTAGAGGGAAGGCAAAAAGAAGCACTGCTGCCTAGGTCAGGAGCTGCCCATTAGAGAAAAAGGACACACCTGCAGATAGTCAGGAGCCCTCTGCTTACAGGAGCTGGCAGCAGGGGAAGAGGCAGCTTGGGGCAAGAGGCAATGATTACCTATTACAGAACTAGCTGCCAGGCAATAGGGCAGAGCCTAGTTTGGGCAGCAAAGTGTGCCAGAGCAGCAATCACAAACTGCCAAGGAAACCAGCCTTTGGGACCTAATGAGAAACTGCTGAGGGACTGCAGCATGACCTAAACAAAAGGGGAAAGTGTTGGGTATAGAAATGGGTGCTACTGGATATGGGTGTGTGCCCTTACATCCAGCTGACATCCACCGGCCCCCTCAGGGGAGCTTGCAATCTTTGGTCAGTCTAGGTTGGGCTCCTCTCCCTTCTCTCCTGCCATGACTTTGACGTCAAAAAGATTTGTCCTTTATCTCTTGGAGATGTTAATGAAAAGGAGGTGGTGACTAGCCGCCTCTACCATGACCAACCACCAGGTTCCCACCCGGTTCCCAAAGCCATGGACAAAGGAGATGGCTAAATGATTAGTCTGAAATGATTTCTTACTTTATCTCTTTTTATTTTTTTATTGTTAGGACAGCTATTGGATTTAGGTTTCAGATGATTGGATTCTGGTCATCCATTGGGTTCGTTTGAGGCTTCTCCCAGTGTGGGTTTTTCTCTGCGCTTCCCAGCAGGCTGGGAAGATCACTTTTTTTTCTGGGTTGATTGTGGCCATGCCCAGTTTAATTGGTGGCGCAGAGTCGTTTAACAAGCAAAAGAAATTCTCAATGAAAACAAGGCAGTAGGCTGTGGAAGGGGGTTGCCTTCCCCGTCCTCTTCCTGTAGCCAGCCTTGGCTTCCTGTCCCCTCAGGTTCCAAGCTGCAGTACCCTTAGGGAAGCAAAGTTTCATTCCCTCCATTTAGAAGGCTCTCACTTTCCCTATCTAACTTCTCTTTTTGTTGCAGCCGCATCTGGCTCAATTGGTGGTTTGCAGCAATTAACCAGAGTTCCCAAACAGGCAGAGAGAAAAAAAAATGGAGCTGATGGCTCGGGAGCATCTGCCCTCTTTATCTCCCCTCTGGTCTCTCCAGTTCTTATTCTCTTCTTTTTCACTTTCCCCTCTTCTTCACCCTCATAGCAAGGGTTCCATGGTACCTTCATAGCCCAATCTTACCCTGCTCTTGGGCTGTTTGCCTAGTGTCCCATGCTCCCAAACTCCATTCTCTCTGTCTTCCACTGTCCACACCTCCTCTGCCTCTGCCTCTGGCTCCTGGATATTGCTCTGGCTGATGATTTGCACCAATCTGCCTCACCTGCCGAGGTGGTAAAACCGGGCTGAGATGGACCATGAGCTCGTGCCACATTGTGGAGGTCCTGTTCTGGTGGGGTCTGTGTTCCTGGCCAGGGACACATCCCAGGTGAGTATCTTTCAGTTCCTCACATCAGGGCCTGCACAGCATATAAGCCTAGGGCATGAGCTAGGTCAGGCAGTCTGGCCTACCAAGCTACAGAGTGAAGAGGCCCTGGTCTGGAAGGCTGGAGGAAGATGTCTGACTCACTTCTGAGCTATCCTGAGTACTATCTATAAGAGGACGATGCTTTGCAGAGGAATATAAGTGGAGTTGCCAACTCTTAATCTATTCCAAAAGGTTTCCAAAATGCCAACGTGCTTGTGACACACAACCTGAACATGCTTGTGTGTCTGTGTATATCAGTTACAGATTGTGGTGTGTAGACTTTACATCAGGAAGGCAAAAGCACATTCTACTACATTTTAGAAACCTACTTGACCACTGTATAATTGGATTCAACATTTAACATTTATTTTAATGAACACTTATCATTTCCTTCCTGAGTGACTCTCAGTAGTCTTCTGGAGATGTATCTCTAATTCTTAGAGACTCCAGGGCAATCCTGGAGGGTTGGCAACCTAAATACAACCCAGGGTAGGGGAAAGACTTGGTACAGGGCAGCAAATAAATGTTTCTGTTTGCACCAGTTTATGTTATAGCCAGTATGTCTACTCCTTTGTTATAGTTTGCACCAGTAGTTTGGGACTGGGACTAACAGGTGTGGTACAGAGGTCCCAATATTGCCTGAGGGTGCATGAATGTCTCAAGCCCTGCTAGAGGCTTGAGACCAAGACCAGGATTGAGCCTTATAGGGTGGGTGCCTATGGAAGGGTTGTAGCCAAGTGCGACTCCAGGCAGACAGGGCCAGGAGGCCTGGAAAAGATGGGGTCAGGGGCCAGGACAGAGCTTAGGCAGGCTCAGCACCCAGAGCAGGGCAGAGACAGGACCAAGGGGCTCAGGACTAAAGCAATTGAGTTTGTCTCACCTAAATAAATCATGCTCATGTCACAAAAGGTATACCACCCACTAGCCAGCCCAAGTAAGATGATACCTACACTCAACTGGTTATTAGTAGTGATGTCAGTACCCCTATAAAACATTCAAACACAGAGTCCATTTTGAGAGACTCTGGGGTGACAGACCAGCCGCCTTGTGTCTTCCCGTTGGCGATACGGTGACGTTCCTTAAGTAGGCCTCCGATCGATTATATTAGTGCTACGAGCTTTTCTCAGTGACTTCCCCCTCCCTTCACTCAGCTACAAGCTGCTTCAGAGACCTTCCCCCCCTTCACTCAGCTCCAGTGAACTCCCCCTCCCTTCGCTTGTAACTGTAACTAAGAGCCTCCAGCCTCGCCACCTGGCGACGTAAGTAAACTTTTTTTTTACCACACGCGTCTCTGCCTAGTAAGTTCTGAACCTTAAACAGCCCACCTGTCCATACTGATCATAGCCAGCCGGTCAGATCGTGACAGAGATGAGAGCTAGAGCCTAGAAACCAGGTCCTTCAGTGGGTCCAGACTAGAAGGTCCAGCAAGAAAAAAAGGGAGAAGGCTAAGGCCTTGACACGAGAGTGACTGTACAGTAACACCTGTGAGGCATGGAAATGGTTGTAAGGCGTGCCAGAAGTTGTGATAGCCATTAAGGATACAGATGCTGTGGGAGACATGAACAGACTGACAGAGACCATTTAGTGTGACTCTGGGATAGACTTGCTGACTGCCATGGAAACAGTGGCTCACTCTATAACTCTTTAGGCAACCTTCCTTCTGATCCATTAAATATATCAAGGCATGACAGGTGAGTGAGAGGGAGGGTACCCTAGAGCTGGAGTAGGGCAAGTGTTGTGTGGTCACCAGGGAGAGTCACAGATGACCCTGGACCTTGAACTTGCTACACGTGTACAATGCAGAATCTTTTAGAAATGCAAAAAGATGGATGGAAATGTCAAGTACTGATTAAAAAAAAAGTTTGAGAGTTTAAGAGATTAAGGGCCAGATTTTTATTCTAAAATTTAGCGTCTCAGTAGACTTTGGCACATAAATGCAATTCTATTCCTCCAAGTCCTGAAAATCCTTTAATCCATCTATTTTTGTTGTTGTTTACACCCAGGGGGACACCAGTGTAAACTTCCCCATTTCTCTTACTTAATCTAAGCAATCCCTCTGATTACCTCTTTAACAGCCTCACATCCCTTTTTACCTTTCCCTCTGTTAAAAAAAAAATCATTTTTCTGCTACTTCTTGCCTAGCATCTGAAGTAGGTTGTTGCCTGCAAAAGCTTATCTCTATCTTAGCCAATTAGTGTGAGGCCCCCTCTACCTGTGCCCATCCGGGTAACGGCATGATTGGATCTAATGCGTGACCCACACAGCCATGCCCTATACCATGCCACATGTGCATGACAGGAGGCACAATTGTGGGATCACACATAAGATCCAATCTTGCCTTATTGCCAGAGCAGAGGGATCCTGATTCCTCTTTGCTGAGGGGGCTCCCAGCTGTGAGGGCCATGTGCAGCTGGGATGGGGAATCCCAGCGCCTGATGGGAATCTTGGCCCTGGTTGGATATGTGGCACATCCAGAGCCCTGTGTGGGTCCAGGGGCTCCCAGCTGCAGGAGAGACCCTGCTACAAATGCAAATCAAAGCCTAATAGCAACCAGCTATAAAGTTAGTACATACTTTCAAGGTCTAATTTTATAGTTGGTTGGAGCTTTTTATCACACAATAGCTGCTTTTCATGTGTAGCTAGTCTCAAGGTAATTGCATAATTAACCAGTTAATTGTAAGATACCTGCAATGTGTAGAGGGGGCTTGAATGTCAAAGACCCTTATCAGGCAAACCCGCCTGGGTTAATTGTCTAATTAGTCATACCTACCTTGGATCTCTGGCTGATGAGCTCTGCCCCAGCCATGACCAGCTAACAGTTCTGACCCCAATCTGCTGTAGTATGCCTCCTGGTTCCTGACTCTGGTTTGATTCTGTTCTTGGACTCTGGCTTTGGATCTCTCTTTGGATCTGTTTCTTGCCCCTGCTTGTTTCTGATCTTAGACTTTGACTTGTGGATTACCCCTGAGACTTGATGACTTTGTATCTGATTTCCAGACTGTGAACCTGGCCTGTGCTTTGGACTTTGTCCCTGGATTTTCCTTTGGACCTGGTAATTTGACTCCTGAACCCTAGACTCTGCCTCCCCTCAGTGATCTAACCATTAGGCAAGGATGTGTACTCCCTGGTCCCTAACACTAGGGTGTCCAGAAGCTGCCTATCTTTTTCCTTTCTTCATACTAACATGACTAATGGCCTCTGTCTCCAGAAGGGTGGTTATAGAGAGGATGAAGCCAGACTGTTCTCAGTGGTAGCAGATGACAGAACAAGGAGCAATGGTCTCAAGTTATAGCAGAGGAAGATTAGGTTATATATTAGGAAGAACTTTCTTACCAGAAGGGTAGTGAAGCACTGAAACAGGTTACCCAGAAAGGCTGTGGAATCTCCATGCTTAGAAGTTTTTAAGGTGTGGCTAGACAAAGCTTTGGCAGGATGATCTAGTTGGAGCTGGTCCTGCTTTAAGCAGGGGGTTGGACCAGATGACCTCCTGAGGTCCTGTCCTACCCTAACTGTCTATGATTCTGTGCACAGGCACGTAGCTGGTATATACTGATGCAATCTAAGATGAGAAGTTTATTATGAAGTCTTTAGCCTTGGGTAGGGTGGTTAGAATGTCAATGTTACACTGTGGAAAAGAGACAGGACTCCATGCATGGTAACTGCATTGGTACAAAGTTTGTAAGATGGTAAGTAATTCATAGTTCATTTGCTTAGCATGAGGTGTAGAATTCCTGGTGTGAGGAATATTCAAAGGCCTTAGCAGTCTTATACCTTCAGAGGTCTTACACTGTCACCATACCCCATAGTTTGAGTTGCTAAAACAGCAAGGATCCATCTATTTCTTTCATTAACTGCTTCCCAGTGACTCTAGCAGTATGGAATAGAAATGAATTTAGGTACCCAAGGCATTCAAGGTTCTTTGGGTAAATCTGATATCTTTTATTAGACCAACTCAAATAGTTGGCTGCCAGCCTCTGGCTTCTTTACTATTCATTCCATCCAGGAAGAGCACACATGAACTGCAGATGCTTCCTCAGCCTAAGGGTATTTATACCCAAAAGCTTGCATAGAAGAGGGTTTTATCTTTTCCAACTATTTGACTTGGTTTAATGAAAGATATCAGATTTACCCAAAGAACCTTGTCTGCCGATGTCCTTACACAAACATGTCTACAACCTCTACCCCTTTAGGCACTCAAGTACACTCAGGTACCTAAGTAGGTAAGATAGAACCTGGCCCTTTGTAAATACTGCAGGAAATGTTAATGCTGAGTGGGAGAGCTTCAGATCTATAGTAAAGGGAGCCACAGAAAAGATTAAAGAAATGTTATCTTATGTAGCTAAAGAGAAAATAATTGAGGGCCCATGTAAAGTAGGCATTGCTTGCCTTCAAAATTGGAATAATTCTCATGAAGAATATGGTAAAATTGAAGGATAAAGCAAGGGCCACTAAGACAATTTTGGGTTGGTTTGGTTTAGAGGAAAGGACATTTAATTGTGAGTGAGCCAGATAAAGGTAAACATGAAAATAATTAATTTACAAATGAAATAAATGAAGAGTAGAACATATTTAATGAGTTCTTTAAGGTCAACAAAAGAAGCCATTTTCCAAAAAAACTGAGCCAATTGTAGAAGAAAAAAAATGAAGAGATTCAATAGCTACTTAGCATGCTCAAGAAGAGTGAAGCATGGGATACTGAGTTGATAATATACCCAGTGAGTTGTTATAAACAGGAGGGATAAACTAATGCAAAGACTTCATGAACTGATTTTGTTGGTTTTGAGGTTGGAAAAAAAATCCAAAGCAATGGAAAGGGATTCATATGTTCATTTTGAAAAATAGGGAGAGGGGGTAAAATAAATTGTAAGAATGCTTATGGTGTCTCCATACTCTCTGGCCTCCCAAATCATATTTTGAAGCTTGTTATAACCTTTGGCCTTATGCATAGAAAATAGTGAGAGGGTCTGCGTGAATGTGGGACCTGAAAAGAGGTACATTGTGGATCAAGCGTCCAGTTCATCAACTACTTAGAAAAAGATGGACTATGTATGTGTTCATCTCAATCTTTATTTTTTTAATACATTTTTAGAAAATATCTGAAGGTGCTTTGAGATGGCTTTTTGACTGCAGTGAAAGTTAAATCCCTGATATGATTAACTGGATAGCACAACTATGTGTTTTCAGTTAAAAAAGTAGAGTACAAGTTTGGCGTGAAATCTTTATCCTATTTGACCTCAATACTTGATTGAGGAAGAGAGGTGCTTTGTCCCTGGTTACCATAAAAAAATGGTGTAATCAATACAAAATTCTCTGGGTGGAGTCCACTTATGGGATGCACTGACTTTTTGGAGATGCTGGTGGTGGAAGAGGGAAAAGAAAGAGTAGAAACGATGGCTGGAGACTGGAGGAAATAGTAAACTACTGTTATAGTCAATTAAGATAAAGCATATGGTTGTAATCTAAAAAGAAGATTTTGGATTATCTCATTTAGCAGTTGATGCTATAAATACCTGTAAGTTTTGTTGGCTTGTTTTTGTTTGTTTTAAGGATTTTTTGGGGGGGATATATTTGGTTTTGGTTTTTTGTTTTGTTTTGGGTTTGGTTTGGTTTGGTTTTAACTAGACTAACTGTATAGTTAGGGAGAAATGTGACACAAGCTTTCATGCCCTTCCTCAGGTTTGTGAAGGGGAGTCTGGGAAAAGCCAGGCCCAAGGAAGGGTACTTCTTCATCCAAAGCTTGCCTAACACTCTCCCAACCATAAAGCTGCACCAGTGAAAAATATCACCAAAATGCGTGCTTCTATCAGTTCCTGGATTATCATGGCTACCGCAACACCTCAACGCTATTACATTAATCATCTGAGAAGTTTAAATGCATTAGTATATTGATTGCTAACAAGATTTTGATGAGTGATAAAATTAAAACATGGGTTCAGTGTGGTAATGTCAGTCACTTTTTCTCAGTTTTTATGAAGCTAAAATATCTTCTATACAGACCTGTTTTTGGTATATAAACACCATTACAGAAGCTATTGTTTCTATATGGATGTAACATTTGGACATTTTATTAGCCGGTGGAAGAACATCTTTGAAAAGAAGGTGTCGAGATGAATTCTGGGGTGGGCAAGTGAGAATGATGAGTAATGAAGAAACTAAAAAGAACTTTGAAAGGACTATTGGAAACCATGTGTGGCATTCTGTTTCATTCATGGTTATATAAGAGGCCAATTTTGGTTGCTTACATGGCATTTTTGGCACTTAGAAGTAAATAAGGATTCTGTCCCTAGCCTTGTAAACTTGTGCACATAACCTGCTGCATGCATATACAGTTGTCTACACATTGGCCACGCATTTGTCATGCCTGGCTAGCCGCATATGCCCTTATGTAAGTTAAATGATATCTAAGGCACAAAAATGTAGTCTGCTGAATTGCATGACTCCAGGGACTGAGACTCATGAATGAAAGAAGAGGGCCTGGGCCTTCTTATTCTTTCTCACTCTAGATGACCATCTGGGAAAGCCACCAGCCCTGCATTGTAAGTTCCCCCTTGCCTACAGATGGTTTGAATCTGGCTCTTCCTGACCTTGCAAGCATAGTGCTCAAACCGCCACACTACAAGTTAAACATTACCCAAGCTCTTCCCTGGCACTCCTCTTTGAAGCTGTTACCCTTGGACAGCCATGAGAGAGAGGTCTGTGGAAGAGATGAGCAGCAAGGAGAGAGAGCAGAGGGTGTGTGCCACAGGGAAGTGGCAGCTGCTGGCCTGGAAGGAAAGGTGTTCCTGGGCTCTAGCTTCTGCTCTTGCTCTCAGCGAAACAAAGCCTTCCCTAACCTGGCCTCCACCAATTTTGGTCCAATAACTTAAATACAAGGGGCAGTGGCTCAGATCCAAAATGCACATCAAATAGCAGGGATGGGTATTATCTGACCTGTGGCATAGAGAGTAGTGCACTGTGCTCAAAAAGCAGAGACCCAGGTGCAAAGCTCTCAATGGAGGCCTGGATCTCTGGCTACCTAGGTGAGTACTCTAGCTGTTTAGCTTTGGGTAGCCAGCGATCCACTTCATTGTTGGTGCCCATATATGTAGTTACCCAGGAACAGAATTCCTAATTGACAGTTAAATGTCAAAAATAGCACTTAAATGATGAGGGAGGGAACAGAAAGCTCAGTAGACCCACTGAAATCCTGAAGCCTTTGGTGGACAGGGCCCATAGCAGGCCTCTAGCCTGTTCTAACCTGGAACTAGTATGGCCAATGCAATAGGAAACCTCCTCATAGACCAGAGTTCTCAACTGGCCCATCCAGTCCTCACAGCACAGCATAGCCCAAAATACTAAAACCTGGACCAGCACAAGACTGTCTAGGGGAAAGCAGTTAAAGGGTTCGGAGACCTTAAAATGTGACTATGAGGAAAGATGCAAAGAACTGGGATTGTTTAATCTCAAAGCAAGAAAACTGAAGGGTGTGTATGTGTGTGGGGGGGTGCATATTGGTTTCTGGGTAAGAAAGAAGTTAGTGTAGAGGCGTAGGAAGCTCCTGAGCAGTCCTGGCACTTCTGAGCACAGAAGAGCTGGTGGGAGGGTGGGAAAACTTACCTGCCCCTATTCTCTCTGTACTCTGACAGCAGCTTATGCGTAGTAGTAGTAGTAGTAATAGTAGTATGGGCGCAAACTGCTACGGCTGTACACCTGAGAAGTAAGCATACTGCCCACCAGTTGCACAGGGGGCTGCAGAATGCCTTCATCCTGGAAATCTTTGCTATGCAGGCACAGCCCCACACCACCAAGCCATAGAAGCCAGGAGCGCTATATCCACTAATGTTTTGGGGTGTGGGGAAGCAGAATAATGGCCCCCCTCCTGGGATTTCTGCCATGGGAAGCCCAGCTTGGCTCTCCATCCTCCCTAGATATGTTAGTGGGTGAAAACAGGGTGCTTAGGGGCAGCTCCCCAGGGACCCTGCTGTGTGGTAAGTCTGCCTGTCAGCTGCAGCCACCTCACAGCATCAGCTTCCCAGGGAAAGCACATTTTGTCCTTTTTTGTTTCTTTCTGATATATCAGGAAGATTTTCAAAGTGTAGGCACCTGAGGTGATTGGGGAGAAATGGAAGGGTGACTTCCTTTTCTGTATATCAGAACTTCAAGTCTTTTGTAACTATTTTTTTTTGCAAGACTAGAAATTTGGAGAACCAGCACGGGTGCCTTAGTGGTAGCCTTCAAGTGAAATTAGATAAAGAGGAAATGGTTGCCGTCATTAATGTTATTATCATTATTTATTTTTTTAAAACAAGCAAAGATGAGACTAAACATTCCTGATATTTTAAGGTAAACACAGACAGAAGGAGAAAAACCATTCAGGCCTTCTCTGTCTCATGAACTCATCTTAGAATTCATGTCTTATTGCCAAAAAGTAATCAAAGGAGTCTGTAGAAAACATTTCTGCTCGTAATAAAATTATAACTAAATGCAAATGAAAGACAGCACTTTTTGCAGTATAATGGAAAATGTTGTTCAAAGATTTTCTATGAAAAGTCCATTTATATTAAGGTGCAGCATCTTTCAAAAATGGGACCCAAAGCTGCCAAATACATTTTGAAATCGCTTTTTTATCTACCTAACACTTAGCTGATCATTTCTTCTTGTAATTGGTTTCTCGTTTTTTCCGAATGCACTAGTTGTTGCCTGTACCGATGCTAGGAAATAATTTGCAACCAAAGATTTCAATCTGGTGCCAGAATTGACTGTAATTACCAAATGACATGGAAAGCAATTTTGCAACAACAGTGTACTGTGACATCTGCGTGTAAGTGGCTTGTTGGCTTCTGCAGGTGGGTTTTGCTCCCTAAGGAGCTCCTCAGTCAGTCCTCCTAAATAAAACAGTCTGTAAGCAACCAACAAGGAAACAAAGAACCCCCACCTGGCCCCCAAACCTTTCTGCTGTGTCTCAGGCACTAAGAGGGGAGCCCTGCAACTCTAGCCCTAGCAGAGTAGCTTAACCATCTCCTAATGGAATATTCCCTGCCTATCCAAATGCCCTGCCTTGCGCTCTCAACAAGGTTGACTGTTCCCTCTTAAAGGGACAGAGTGTCTTGTTACAGTGCCTCCAATGCTTCTGTTGTTGTCTTCTGTTGCTCCAGCCATATATACCTCAATCCAATTGATTCATGGGTTTCTACTCTTCTTCTACTGCAAATACACCTTGTCCTTTCTTTATATCCTCTCTTCTAAGGCTTTATACATCTCCATGGTGGATTACAATTATGTCCATGCGCATTTTCATAATGGATGCTTCTGTTGTTATACTGCCTATGATTCCTTCTAGTTCTGACTTTGGGCTTCCTTTGTTACCTCACATTAAGTTGGTGTCACCTACCATTTGTTTTTACTTGCATGTTCCTCTATTTCTCCTGAAGAACCTCCTGGGAATTCACTTGTTCTTTGAAGGATTCTGGCTTTTACAATGATGCCACTGTACCTTAAACATTTTTTTCTTTGTATTTTATAGTACCATTCATATCTATATAAGCCAAAGATGAACTGATATGTTTGTGTTTGTCTAGATTAGGTTAAAACTAAAGTTCAGATTCAAAGTCAAATCAAGCCTATTGTGTCACAGTATCATAAACAGTTTTTAAATGAGGTTTTCTGCCCCAAATGGTATACATTTTAAAGGATCAGCAGATATCCCATGCATTTATTTTTATATATCTTCAGTAGCTGAGTTCTGTATTTATTTAAACACAGTTTCCATTCTTCCTTGAATTCTTGAGAAATGCCGATTCTCCTGAGAGTCCTTAAACATTCAAACTCAAAACAGAACATGAAGTCCTTTTTTATGTAGAAACCTTCTTTGCTTTGAGAGACTGTAGAATGTCCATCCTTGGATGTATTTAAGAGTACACTAAGAATTCTGTCTGAGCAGGGGGCTGCATTCAATGACCTCCTGAAGTCACTTCCAGCTCTCGCTTTCTTTGATTTTTACCACAAGTATAAAGTTCAAATTTCTCCATGTAGTAGTAGTAGTAATAATGCAACAATAACAGTAGTAATACAAATAATTTATTTTTGAAGTATGATTACTGCAATGTATTCAGACTTTCAGACTTGCAAAAAGTAGTTGTTATGCTTAGCCTCATTCCTGGCCCTTCTTCCCTCTTCACACATCTTAACTGATAAGCCAATCAGAGACTGGAAAGTTTACTCAATGAGTTTTCTCTCTTAGGAGCTGGCAAAGACTTTGACTACAAACCAACCTCCCACCCCCGTAAAAAAAAAACAAAAAAACCCTACCCAAAAAGCTTTCCAGGGGGCCTTGTGGTCTCTAAGCAGAAACCATGTTCCAAAATCCAGATTTATTCCCATCTAATTAATATATATTAAAAACAGATTGACAAGTATTGTGACAGCTCAGGAACAGTAGTATTTCTCCTCTCAATGTGTAGAGCAACACACAGCAATGGAGTTATAAAACACATTTCCTTTAATGTTCTGACATGAATTATTAAATGGAAAAATATATAAAGAGCTAAGATAAATTGAATTGCTGGTGTAACCAAAACAATGAAAATTAAACAATTATTACTTCATGGTAGGGGGCCTATTGGTAACAGGTTTTAAAAACTGGTTCCACAATGCCAAACTGACAGATCTAGAAGTTGTTCAGGATACTAGAATCTGAACTGTTTGTGGGTAGTGCTTTGGTTAATCACAGAAAAATGTGAGAACAACATTCTTTAAAATATAGTATTGTAGGTTCAATTTTAAAGAAATGCTATCCCTGTAGCTCCCATGGGAGAAAGGTATTTCCATGGGAGATGCAGATGCTCAGCATCTATAAGTTAGCTTTACTGTTTTACTTGTGGTTGAAGTATTCTAATATAGCTTTGTATTTTCCTTTGGCGGTATGGATTTCTAACAGACTAAGGAGCCTTCTAGATGAACAATTTCAATAGATTTAAGTGACCCCTTTGTTTTAAATATCACCTAATTACTAACCCATTAAAACTGTTCCTTGGTGAACAACTTTGTTCATCTGTACTGGCTTAAAACATTGCTTTGGCTTAAGACAAAATGCTTCTACCTTCCTGAAAACTTAATTGCTGACCTTAGGATTGCTGGTCTCAGAGAAACAATTCTAAAAACCAGTTTGAATGGGATACTGCAGAACAAGGGATTATCCACAAACTGGGCTGCGTTACCTATGGCTTAAATAGGGACTGTTGATTTTTCTCTCATTACTGGCATTAGCTTTTGTGATCTCCTTTGTTCCTATAGGTTTGCTGCTCATTTTCTTTTCTCTCTTCACACTGTTCACCGCCCCATCTCCCCTCTTTTCTTTCTCCCTACCCCCCATGCCTTTTATAGACTAATTTCTCTCTCTTCTTTCTGCATTTCCTTTCACAACATCTGATAAAGTGAATTTGGGCTCATGAAAGCTTGTGCACTCTCTATATTTATCTTATTTATTTAGTTTATAGAAGTGCATATCTACCCTGCCTTGAAAACAATGGAGCATTTTACACAGACATATGGTACACATGGCTGATTTGGTGACCATGTGGGAGCATGTTATTATCATGGGCATTCAACAGTGACTTAACAGCTGGAATTCCCACATATGGGGGCACAGCTTTTCTGACATAAGGGGGTTCCGGCATGCAGGAGAATTCCACATATGTTGAATAAGAATGCTTTATTTTTAAGATATGATACTACTTTAGCATCCAAATTCTTTACAGACTTTAGCTAAATCTTCAGAGAACTCTTGGGAGAGAAATATTATCATCCCCGTTAAGCAGATGGAAATACGAGAGGTGAGGGCTGCATAGCTTAGTTGCAACTAAAGTAAAGTAATCAGAATCCGAACAAAAGCTTTAGACCTTTGTAGCTCCCCATATCAGGACATATATCCCTGTATCAGAAGGAAGGTTCTTACCTATGCCTTAAAAAAAATGCTAGCTGTTAGTAGCTTGAAGTGTATTTAATGAGAATAACTCACAAAGTATTTAGATTCATAGATGTTAGGGTGGGAAGGGACCTCAATAGGTCATCGAGTCTGACCCTCTGTATAGGCAGGAAAGAGTGCTGGGTTTAGATGGCCCCAGCTAGATGCCTATCTAACCTCCTCTTGAAGATCCCTAGGATAGGGGAGAGCACCACCTTCCTTCGGAGCCCATTCCAGACCTTGGTCGCTCTAACTGTGAAGAAGTTCTTCCTAATATCCAGTCTAAATCTGCTCTCTGCTAGCTTGTGGCCATTATTTCTTGTACCCACCTGGGGTGCCTTGGTGAGTAAAGCCTCACCACTTCCCTTCTGTGCCCCCGTGATGAACTTATAAGCAGCCACAAGGTCACCTCTCAACCTTCTCTTGTGGAGGCTGAAAAGGTCCAGGTGCCCCAGTCTCTCCTCATAGGGCTTGGCCTGCAAGCCCTTAACCATATGTGTGGACCTCCTCTGGACCCTCTCCAGGTTATCCACATCCCTCCTGAAGTACGGCACCCAAAACTGCATGTCAGTTGAGATGTAAGCCACTTTGGACCATTCCCCAAAACTTCAGGAAATGCAGAAGTCAGGAGTTGTCTTCAAAGAAGCACATATGAGTATATGTGTGTGTGTACGCATAAATGTATGCATTCACAGGTGATTAACTAGTCTCTAGACAGTGAGGAAGGATTGAGAGAAATCCCTGTCAGGGTTTGGACCCAGTTTATTGGACCCTGAAACAATCTGGGTTTTTACCAATTTCACTTTGAATTTGAGGTTTGTATAAACTTGGAACTGAAATTAAAATGGAGGAGCCCTGATGCCTTGAGAAGAAAACTTACTACCAGTATTTCAATTTGTTAAACCCACATAAAGCAAAACTATAAGGTTAAGCTTAGATTTTGTATCCTGGTTAAAGGCCAGTAAACTCATTTTACCTGCTTACAATTTTTTTCTCAATAATAATTTTATAACTCACTAGATGCGACTTTTTCCCCTGTACTCTCCCTTAATATGATATATACTATTTATCTTGCTTTACAAAAAAAATGTTGTGTTTCATCAGGGACATAATGTGAGGAAAAAAAATGCCAAGAGCAGACTTTTCCATGAAGCAGCATCTAGGAGCAGGAGCAAGCAACAGGTATGAGCACTGTGTGATATGGAGTGCAAGATATTTTGGGAATTCTTGTTCTCCAGAGTGGCAGTAGAGTTTGCTACTGGAAAGAACTTTTTTAACCCATTTTCTTGTTGCTGAAGCCCATGTTGGGAGGCGAAAAAACCCCTGTTGATTTTGGTGGCAAAAAACTGAGGTCAATTCACCATCCCTGAAGCATTAACCCCGCTGCGCCTTAATATACAGTGTCACCCATGTCACGGGTTTTGCTTGTCTGCAGCTTGAGGTGCAGTTCCCCCCAAACTCCTGTACCTTTCAACTTGAAACATGGCAGAGTTTGTGGCCTCACCAGGGGCTACCATCCCTGCAGATTTCACCCCACTGTGGTGTAACACATAGACGTGATATGAGTTTTGCTTTCAATAATTTGGGGTGCAGTTCCCCCTGAACCCTTGTACCAATCTTCTTGACATGTAGTAGGTTTCATGCTCCTAGCAGAGGCTACCACTTCTCAAAGTTTCATCCAAATCAGACAAAAACAACAAAGTTCTAGATATTTCATTGATTATTCCCCATTATAACCTATGGCCGGATCTCCAAGCCACCTCCGAAGCTTCTAAGCCGTTTCGGCCAGATTAAAGTGGAGACCTGGTCCGGAGCTCTGAATCAGATTGCTGGCATCCAAAGCAGCCAGAGCTGAAGCTGGATCAAATAGCTGCCTTCTCACACAGGCCTAATATATAGTAATATATAGTACAGTGCATGGTTTTCAGCAATGGCTTGATTTATTTTTTTTAAACATCAGTGGGATCTACAACACATACCAGGTTTTTCAACAACCTTAAAGAAGGCTGGGAAAGAAAAAAAATAAGTAAAGAGTAGTTCAAAGGTGAGGATTAGAAAGAAAATTACTCAGTCAAATGCGTGTGAAGCTCTCATCATGTGCAAAAGAAAGGAGCATCCAGGTTTCTCTTGAAGGTGTTCGAAGTAGGTGCTTGAACCACCTCCAGCAGCAGGCCAGTCTAGACCTTGGGAGCTTGGACAGTAAAGAAGTTCTTCCTTACGTCCAGCCTGAAATGGTCTTGCAGGAGTTTATAACCATTTGATCTCATCATTCCTTGGGGAGCTCTGGTGAACAAACATATCCCCAGGTCCCAGTAAACATGAACTTTTATAGGTGGCCATCAGATGACTCCTGAGCCTGTGCTTTTCCAGGCTGAAGAGTCCCATAGCTCTCAGCCTCTCATCATAAGGTCTATTTTCCTGACCTCTGATCATGTGTATGGCTCTCCTCTGGACTCTCTCAAGCTTCTCCACATCTTTTTTGAATTGTGGAGCCCAAAATTGGATGCACTACTCCAGCTGTGGCAACGAGAGAATGATGTCCTGGGATTTGCTTGAGAAGTATCTATGGATGCAAGTCAGGATTTTGCTCACTTTATTAGCTGCAGCATCACATTGAAGGCTCATGTTCATCTTGTGTTCAATCCTGACCCGCAAATCCCTTTCGTCCATAGTGCTAGTCAGCGTAGCACTGCCGAGCCTATAAACATGCTGCAGGTTTTTCATCCCAAGGTGGAGAACCTTGCATTTTTTGGTGTTAAATACCATCAGGTTCTCATCTGCCCATTTCCTGAGCCTGTCAAGGTCAGCCTGGATTACTCCCCTGTCCTCAGGTGTGGATGCTTTACCCCAAAGTTTGGTATCATTGGTGAACTTGGAAAGTCCGCTTCTGACTCCAATGTCCACATCATTAATGAAGAGGTTGAAAATATAGGTCCAAGGACAGAGCCTTGTGGAACCCCAATGGTCACAGGGCACCACGACAATTGACTTCTGTCAACTACCACCCTCTAGGTCTGACCACAGAGCCAATTCCCCAGCCAGCGGATCATGGTGGACCTAGTTGGCCAGTTGGTCGCCAAGAGGTGATCATGGCATACCACATCAAAGGCTTTTTTAAAGTCAAGATATGACATCAATCTCTGTCCCCTTGTCCATGTGATAGGTCACCTGGTTGTAAAAGGAAATGAGATTGATCAAGCACAACCTACCTGCAACAAACCCATACTGGCTATTCCTCAGGGTGCAGCCATCGGCCAGTCGGTTAGGATGGCCTCTTTAATAATCTTTTCTAAGACCTTCCCCAGGATAGAAGTCAGGCTGATGGGCCTGTAGTTTGTCGGATCTACTTTCCTCCCTTTCTTGAAGATAGGCACCACTTTGGCCTTCTTCCAATCATTGGGCACTACACCAGAGCACCAGGAGCTCTCGAAGATCTGTGCCAGGGGCTGAGCTATGATGCAGGGGCTGAGCTATGATGGATTTCTCTTACTGTGGACACCCCGTCATTGATAAGAAGCAGGAGAGCTGAGCATTCTTGGGGATTACCACAACTCACCTCAAAAAGGAGAGGCATTCAAAGGAAGGAGTTTTACCTGGGTTTGCCACAAACTTTTATTTTTGAATGCTCTCTGGGTGCATCTACATGGGACATTCACTGCATAGTAGCCTAATAACACTGTGCAATAGTGTGCCAGGCAAAACCAATGCTAATGTGGTTCTGTGCAGTAGTATTAGGTCATTGCACAATTAGCGTCTGTAAAAACCTGTGCACCAGCACTACTGTGCAGTAGTGCCAGTTACTGCACATTGATTTAGTATTTTGTTATCCAAGTGCTAAACTTAATGCACTATAACTATGGTGCACAATGCATGTATAGATGCATCCTCTGTGTACCAGGTCTGTAACATTAACCAGTTGTGGTGTAAAGGAAAATTTATTACCATATACGAAACACTCGGATACCATGGTGCTGTTATATAGGCAGCATAGTTCCTGGGTTGAATTTCTGAGTTCACTGTACAAGGGAGCACACAAGGCCTTATCTTTTTGAGTCTGTAAACAATTCCAAGAAGGGCTGTATAAAAGATAATTCATATATAGAGACTGAGAGACAGAAACAAAGTAAGATCCTGCTAGCCCTGGCTTGAGTATCCATAGAGAAGCTTCCTTCCTTTAGCTGTGTGTGTATGGCATGTGCAAGTTAAGGTGGGAGGGGGACAAGTAATACTCAAAAATCCTTTCATATTTTCTGGCCAGGACACCAGCATATGCCTACATACCAGACTGCCTCCAAGTAAATTCTAGGACATGAAAGAAGCCTTTCATTCCATTCATGCTGCATTCTCCTGAGCTGCAAACTTTTCTTCTAGCAGCTTTAACTAAACTAATGAAGCTTTTAACTTGGAAGGCTTTTTCAGATCTGCTTTCAGACAAAATCATTTCCTCTGCTTTGCCTGAGCTAGAACTGACACCCACTACAATCAGTGGTAAAATTCAGACTTGACTATAGTGCTTCAGCATCCAGGAGAATTCAGATGCAGTTTTTGCTGACTTACAACATTTACTTAAATCATGGGAAGAACAAACAGGACATAGATACAAATTAGCACAAGCTAGATATTTTAAGACAAGTCAAGCCTTTGCTCATTTTAATGACGTTCTTATATTAGAACAATTCACTAGAAAAATGTTGTTATAATGTGAAATGTTATCTTTGGGCCAAACAGGCGGAGAAAAAACAGAATGAGATATGAATAATTTGCACAGTGGGCACAATGACTAGCTGTACATATTTGTATCTTTTGTTTTGTCTTGCCTTTCTTTCATTGAATATTTTCACTGCTCCTTGTAGAAGTCTTTCATTTGTTTTACCATATGTTTTATATCTTTAAATATAAAACCACAGAAATACTGATCAGGAGATAAAACGTCTGATGCTACTCAAGCCAATTTTTCATACCTATTTTTTCATTTAATATATATGTGCAACTGTTGTCTTCTCATAGACAAAATATGCCCACAAGCTCTATACATGGAGTACATAACTCAAATGGTGATTCATTGCCTTCAAAATAAGGCATGTGCATTTAAATAATAAAGTAGGTTATTTATATCTAACCTTTTAATATTGATTTGTTCCCTCAGTAAAGTTCTGGATGTCTGCTACTACTGGCAGTGGGGTTTTACTGGTGTCTGAAGAAAGGAAATAATATAATTAATGTATCTAGATCTGTAATATGTAACTACTATTCTGCATGTGTATTATGCAGCATATTTAATATAAATTCACTCATTGCAGATGTTATCATAAGGACAAAATCCTTCCTCCAATATATAGAAAAATTAAGCTTTTAGTTTATATATTAAAACAATGCATAACATCGTAAATAACATTTTACATCTGAAAGACCTAAGCCTTATATTGTATTTTAAATTGATTTTGTGCAAAGAAAACATTTAAATGCAAAGATATAATTGTGGCACTTTTGGATATAAAAAATTCTGACACAATACATATATTACATTTCATTTGAAAGTGAAACAAAACATACCATATAATCATTGTTTTCTATGTTACAAATGCTAGAAGTAAATTTTCGGCATCCTTATTCTAAAGTTCTCATATTTCAAACTAAAGTATTGAACTGCTTAAAACCAGTTATCTATAACTGGTTTTAATTTCACAGTTGGCTCTTTGTTGCAGTATTCTATGCCGTGGCAAGTAAGGAGGTATATGCAGGAAAGGAGCTCTTCTGTACATATTTAAACTTTGCACTTATACTGATCAACCAAAAGCTCATGAACAGACCTCTCTCTCTTTATATTTGTCTTTATAGAAAAGGTAAAGGAGAAGAAGGGAATTTATTTATTCGGTGTGGGCTCCACTCCATCTACCCCGCCCTCCAGCATTGGCTGGGCAAGCCTCAGACTAATCTCCCCCTGCTCCTTTCTCAACGCCCCCATTCTGAAGATGGCACTGGGGCTAGGAGGGGTGGAGTTAGGGGAGAGCAGCTGCTGATTTGCAGCCACTCTAAACTGCAGCTTGATCCCCCAACCCCTGGGACCCAACAGTGAATCTGTGAAGCACCGTGAGTTACAGTGGGGAGCTGCACTTCTGTCTGTGCCCTAAATTACATGATTTTCTGAAGCATTGTAATTTAGATCAGTAGCAAACGGAACACATATTTGACTTTTGGTGGGGGGGGAGAGAGGAACAAATCTTAAAACAGGTTCTGACATTTTTAAACCAGTTTGTGTCAAACTTCTGTTCTGTTACAGGTATAGATTGGTTTTACATGCAAACTTTCTGTTCTGTTACAGTCCTTTTTCCTATCACTCCACCAGTAAAAGTATAATGTCTGTACCTAGCCTGAACTGAATGCAAATCGTGTGTAGCTCTCATGCCAGCTTAGAATCCAGGGGTGAATTTTACACAGTTAACATTAATTTATAGGACCTGTATAGCTCATTCTACACATCTCTAACTATTTAGTCTATAAGGTATAAATCTACCATACCTGATGCCTAAATTCAGACTAATACAGAGAATGACCTCTCTTTCCGTGGTTTAACACACTTCTATTGTCTCCAAACCCTTCATTTTGCCGAACTATCACTGAGTGTAACTTCTGTCCTGAGTGTCTTGTTTTTGTCTTAAATGACTCGTATATTTTATGAATTGTTTGACTGTGTTTGGTAACATATGGTTATATGCTGTAATCTTTCTGTTGAATGAGTTCTTCTATATTTTATCTCTGAAACCAGGAAGAAGAGAAGAGTATTTCTAAGAGATACTTCAGGGTATACTACAAGTCACATTCACATTCAGCATAATCTAAATATAGAATTAGTTGAGTAATAACATTTGTTTGTAAATGATTTGCCAGATAGGTTTCTAAGCCTTTCTATAGACTAGTAAGAATAAGGATCACATAAAGAATGGAATGGAGGGGAATATGACAACACCACCTTCTAGAAGTAGGGCTTGTTTGCATGGGGATGAAGAATTGAAGGGAATCAGCTGAATAAAGCTTATATCAAGTTTTAAAAGGTCTTTGAAAGTTTGTCTATCAGAAAAATACTACAAATCCTGTCCCTACTGAACACAGGTTTTTGTTATTCCAATGAGGGAGCAAGTGAATACTATGATTTTGAGTGCAAAAAGAACAGGTAAAGATTTTGTGCTGTGATACAGACTTATTAATGAACTGACAGACAATCACATTTTCCTTTTTGACAGTTAGCTGCTCATTACAATAGGGCCGCAGCCCATTCTACTACAAGTTTCTTGACCAGAAAGTCTTCCCTTAGCTCTGAACTCCCATTGGTGTGACCTACAGAAGGAATCCCTGGGAGCACCTACATATGCATTTTACTGTGGAGCTGACTAATTAGATACGCAATAAAGCATCACCTGCTGGTTAGCCTTGTAGTGTAGCACACTTGTACCCCAACCAGCCCCTCCACAGCACATTGAGCCAAGACAGAGCAGCTCTAGACTGACATGCTGATCCCTTGAGCTACCTGCCAGCAGGGGCTGCTTGGCCCTGACTCAACATGTTGTGGTCCCAGGCGTGAGTGTAAATGCTGCACCTGGAAGAAATAAACTCCAGCACAAACTATGCCAGAGTTTATTGCTATGTGCTAATTGAACATGTAGATGCACCCCCATTGACCTTAGCTAATCTACTCGGCTATCTATCTATATATATATACACACTCATTCACATTCTAATTGCGGCACTCCAGTATTGCCTCACAATTCCCAGCAGGTCAGGTAACACAAGAGAACTTACTCCAACCCCAGCCCAAAGACAAGACTCTTCCAAATGCACAGGGAAGCCCAGGGTTTCTGATGTCAGGCTTAGCTGCCTGTACATGAATGCTTGGAGCATGGGGAACAAACAGGAGGAACTGGCCCTTCTGCTAAGCAAAAATGAATATGATCTCATAGGGATAATGGATACCTGGTGGGACTCCACCTATGACTGGACCACAGGTATAGATGGCTATACCTTGTTCAGGAGGGACTGTGTTGGGAAGAAGGGCGGGTGTGTAGCTCTCTATGTCAAGGAGCAGTACACTTCCCTGCTAGCTGACACTGGCACCCAATGAGGGTGTACTGAGACCCTCTGGGTTAAAATATGGGGAGAGCATGGTAAAGCGAATATAGCAGTAGGATTCTACTACAGACCTCTGAACGAGGAGGAAGAGCTTGACCACAGATTCTCTTGGGAACTGGCAGAAACTGCATGGTCTCGGTGCATGGTTGTCATGGGTGACTTCTGCCACCCTGAATGGGAGGAACATTCAGCCAAATCTGATCGGTCATGAAGCTTCCTCACTTGCATTGACAAGCTCTATCTGACTCAAGAAGTCTAAGGACTGACAAGATGTAAGGATCTGGTTCTGGCCAAAGGGGATGATCTACTGAGCAACCTGAGGATTGAGAGGAAGCTAGATGATAGTGATCACAAGCTGATCACTTTCTTTACCCATCGCAAAGGTGGAAAATCAGTTGGCAATGCAGAAATCCTTGACTTTAGGAAAGGTGACTTACACAAGCTCAGGAGGTTGGTTGTCAAGGCCCTGAGAGATCAAGATCTGACAGGGAGGGGAGTCCATGATGAGTGGTCACTCTTTAAGGATGCAATCCTAAAAGCACAAGGGAAGTCAATTCTGACCCATAGAAAAGGTAGCAAAAGGACTGGGAAACCCGCTTGGCTCAGCAGGAAATTCATGGACCTCCTGAATCTGAAAAGAGATGTTCAGAAGGGATAGAAGCTGGGAAATACCACTAAGGAAAATGATGCAGCATAGGCCTGCACCTGTAGGGAGGGAACCAGAAAAGCCAACTGAACTCAAACTGACTATAGGAATCAAGGACAATAAAAAGTCCTTCTTCAGATATGTGGGAAGTTGGAAAAAAAACAACACAGCTTCATTTGACCCCTGCTGAACCAAATGGGGCAGCTGACAACCAACACCCAAGAAAAAGCTAATCTCCTCAATGATTACTTTGCATTGGTTTTCCGCCAACCCGAAGGGATGACCCTGCCTGACAGGATGTAGGATTACCAGGGTAAGGGTGATCATATGCCTACAATTGGTGAAGATCTTGTGAAGGAACATCTTGAGAGGCTGAACATCCACAAGTCAGATGTCCTGGATGGTTGCACCCAAGAGTGCACGAATGGTAAGGATATTTGAAAACTCATGGTGTTCAGGAAAGGGTTCAGAAGATTGGAATAGGGCCAATGTGATGCCTGTCTTCAAGAAAGGAAGGAAGGGAAAGATCCAGGGAACTACAGGCTGATCAGTTTGACCTTAATCCCTGGAAAGATCTTGGAAAAAATTATCAAAGAGTCCATCAACAACAGGTTAACAGAAGACAACATTCTGAGAGATATCCAACATGGCTTCATTGCAAGTAGGTCTTGCCTGACCAATCTTATTTCCTTCTATGACCAGGTAATTTATCACCTGGACAAGGGAGAGACGAGCTTGATGTCATGTACTTGGATTTCAAAAAAGCCTTTGACTTCTTCTCCCATGATGCCCTCATGATAAAATTAGGAAACTGAAGTCTTGATGACCTTGTGGTCCAATGGCTGGGGAACTGGCTCCAGGGTCAGACCCAGAGAGTGATAGTTGATGGAACTGAGTCAGTGTGATGCACAGTGACATCCCCCAGGGTTCAGTACTCAGACCATCACTCTTTAATATATTCATAAATGATCTGGATTCGGGTATCGGAAGTGGACTAGCTTAGTTCGTGGGTGACACCAAGTTATGGGGAAGTGTGGTCACCCTAGATGACAGGATAGCAATTTGGGGTGATCTAGGCTGGCTTGCAAGATAGGTGAATCAAAATCTGATGACGTTCAACACAGAAAAATGCAAGGTGCTCCACCATGGGAGAAAGAACCCACATAATACTTATAGGTTCGTCACTTATAAGCACCACGACCAAAAGAGACTTGGGGGTCATGATTGATCAGAAGATGAACATGAGCCATCAGTGTGATGCTGCAGCTGGCAAAGCAAATAAAAATCTGGCGTGCATCTACTGATGCATCTCAAACAAGACACAAGAAGTCATCCTCCCAGTTTACTTAGCCTTGGTGAGGCTGCAGCTGGAGTACTGCATCCAATTCTGGGCTCCACATTTTAGAAAGGATGTGGAGAAGCTTAAGAGAGTCCAAAGGAGAACCACATGCATGATCAGTGGTCAAGAGAACAGGCCTAATGAGGAGAAGTTAAGAGGCATGGGACTTTTCAGCCTGGAACAGTGAAGGCTCAGGGGGGACTTGATGGCAGCCTATAAGTATATAAGGGGTGTGCATCAGGAACTGGGAGAACATCTGTTCACCAGGGCAATTCAAGGGAAGACAAGGTTTAATGGTCACAGACTGCTACAAGAGCATTTTAGACTGGACATAAGGAAAAACTTCTTTACCATCTGAGTCTCCAGAGTCTGGAATATACTCCCCCCCACACTTCTCTGAATATGTTCAAGAAATGCTTGGATGCTCACCTTGCTGGGGCATTCTGACCCTAGCTGACTTCCTGGCCTTTGGGCAGGGGGCTGGACCTGATGGTCTCATGAGGTCCCTTCCAGCCCTAACATCTATGAAATCTATAAAACCGCCACATGTTTTTAACTCCTGCACACTATTAAAATGGCCATGGCAACACTTTATCTAAGCTGTGTTGAATGACTTTTAAAATGTGGCAGGGCTTAACACATGACAGTGAGCTGTTTTAATCACAGTGGCTGTCGAAGAACCGTTCTAATTAAAACACACCTGCCACCCCCCCAGCATGTGTATAGGCAGCCCATATAGTATCACACTCACTGGTGTGAGTAAACAACTCACAATCTGGCCTTTTTAGAGTTAACATGACGACGGGCCAGTTCAAGAGATAAAAAATATCTGTCCATTCTGTGAAACTAGAGGCTTTATGTACTCATTGCCCAGACCTATCATGGAAGAATCTTCTGGAGTCACTGCTAGAAGACTAAGATAAAATTTAAAAATACTTCACATAGTGCTAAAACTGGTGTCCAACCAATCTGAAAAATAAACTGTTGAAGAAGGCTAAAACTAGGGGCCCATTATGTATTTGCAACCATAGTCAGAGGCTGTAAACTAACAACATGCTTTTATATAACTCCAGATGTTGTTGGATAGATTTGAATCTTGGTCATAGTCCATATTCAGATTTGATGCAAGAGGATTCATCCAAAGAAATCAATAGGAATTGTTATTGCTTCTCTGGGTGGATAGATTTGAATGGAATAAAGCTAACAACTGCTTCAAGCTTTAGATCCATTTATGAACTTTTCATTGTAATTAAATAATTAATTAAACCTTTATAGCTGTGATCCCACAAAGACAATTGTAAAACATTGGGAAATAACTTCCAGATCCTACACGAATGAATTTTTACCCCAACACCATACTACTCTGTCCATTTGACAAACACTTTTATTATACTATTTGCTAAGGTTAGTCATGCACTGACTCATGGCCCTTTCCAATCTTTTTTCCCACTTCACCTCTTTTGGTCTAACTGCTATTGAAATTTCAAATGCTCTACACTTGGGGATATTATACTGCCAACTTCTACTTTCAGGATGGTACAAAGAGAGCACTGTATTGCAGATCCCAAGAGATGGGATGTGTACTTCCTTCACATGAAATTTCAGCTGAAGTTCATTCTGCTGATTAGACTGTATGTCTGAATGACACTTTTCAAAAGGGGTAAATGATATTGCCCATCACTTAGCTAATATTCCTCTCTTTAGAAAGCAAATCCTAAAGCTATCAGTTAGCAATAGCTGAGCTTGTAATAGCTGTTTTTGTAATGGCACAGTTATTGCACTATTTATATCTAGATCATCTCTTAGAAATAACTGTATTGACACTGAAGGAGTAACATGTAAATATTCATATGGACATAACAGTGAAATCAAAATACTGTAACTTTTATGGAGAGAAGACAGGAAGCAACATAACAAATCACTGCATTATTTTCACAGTTACCTTATATGTGAAGCTGCATTAACACCTATAGTTCAGGTTTCCTATCAGTTCCTATTATAAGACTCTGTTTTCAGTTGGTTATAACATTACTAAACTGAAACCATGTGCTGAAGTTTTCTATACGTGTTCCCTAAGGCTATCTTTTTTTTTTTTCTTTTAGAAAGGCTCAGCTAAAACGATTCGACCATTTGAGAAACCATGGTCGGGGAAAATGCATCTGTGTTAAAATTCTTCCTCTGTTTTTTGAGAAGACTGAGTACCTTCATGTTTTAGAACAGACTCTTGAAAACTGGCAAAAGGTCTCCCTAGTATCAAGGACATGCCTTTTACCCTTTCTATATAAAATAATCCAACTATGAACAATCAAAGGCTAAAAGCCTTTGTTTGCACATTCACAGTAGAGACTCCTTAGAGTTCAGCAGCTCGTTTCTCTGAACATACAACATCATCTCATAGCTTCTACTTGCCAACCAGGTGGAGCATACTTGATTTTGAAACCTTAACATTCTTTTAATATAGATTTTTTTCTTTTTTGTATTTTTCACATAGATTATGTATTGAGGCAAGCAGTTGTTCTAGTGAAAAATAAGAGTTGGCTTCTAATTTTGTCATCATCTTTATCATCTTTGGCTCCTAATTTTTTTCTATCAGTGTTTTTTTTAAGTGGGTGTCTATGGCAGATAGAAGAAATTATGTTGTCTTTCCCTAAGCTTTACACTTTTCCATTACACATGTGCCACTCTTTATTTTTGTAGTATTTCCAGTTTATTATTTTCTGAGGGATTTGGGGTGCTGGGAGAGAGATGACTCAACTGGCGGGGTAGCAGCATAGGGATGCAACTTGGCATCCAGGGCAAAGTGGAAGTGCTGACTTTCAAATTGGGACTACAAATGTAAACATGCAGCTACAGGCTACAGCTGCTTTTTCACTGCACCCTCCCCGCCCTCCCCTTCCCTAGAGTTGGCACCCAAGGCAGTTTTCTTGCCTACTAGTTATGCCATTATGTGGGATCATGTTCTATAGTTTCCCTTTCAAGGGAATCTGTGCAACTATAAGGGCAAAATCCTTTCGCTTTACATGCTTGCATGCTCTCATCTAGCTCTGCAACAGCTGCTTTTGGCACTTATGTACAGTTTATGATCCTACTCCATGGGCAATGTGGATAGGAAAACAGCTGCACAGCTATTGAGCATTTTTAGTAAGTTGTGCTCTAACTAGGCAAGAATAGGGTGTTATGCATGCATAACTGGAAGACTAAGTTCCAAAATTGTAGCTGGATAAAAAAACCATGGCTAGCAGATTTTAGATGCTCAAGGGAAAGGAGAGAGCCATGTTTTAGCTCAATAGCCTGGTGGTTTGGGCACTCACTCCAGAAGTGAGAGAACAAGGACCAAGACCCCTCTCACCTAGAGGGGGCTTGAGCCTACATGTCTAGCTTTCTCACAATAGTGTTTCAGTCACCAGGCCAAAGGTCAGACTCATATTATTCAGAATCCTTTCTAGCCCTCCCCTTGAAGCTAAGTCACTTGCATTTATCATTCATTGGATAAAGTGGATAGAGAACAGTGTGAAAGTTTGCCTCACTGGGAACAAGGGTGCAACCTAGTGCCCTGGGGGGCACTTTTCTTCTAGTGCAGCATCCACCTCACCGACCCACACACTCTTTAGCTTATTCTTTTCCTTTTACCCCTACATATCTCCTTTCCTGAATGCACAGGGGGTTAGCTTGAAGATGCAGATGAACCTAACAAATGCGTAATCTCTGGTTTAGTGGTTGAAGTTCTGTGCTAGGAAGCACAAGATGTATGTTTAGAGCAGCAAAACTAAGAGTTTGGGGGAACAGGTCACCAGCCCTAGGCACTGACCAAGAGCAGGCACAAAAATAGCACTGGTTCTACCCAGGGTACAGAATGGATTAGGTATGCTTCTGTATTTAAATCCCCTCTAACTATTTAATTGTATTGGAAGCTGTGTGCAAATGCCCAGAACATTGGTTATGTGGCTCTGTGAGTGTATTTGAGTGCATGGATAGGATGCAGTCAAATATTAGGATGCACTCATGCTATTTGAGTGCATGAACAGGATGCACTCAGTGAAATAGCATTCTGCCTGTAGGGTCAGATTCTTTGTCACCTATTAACGCATTTTGATTCCACTCAATTTGGTTTCCTGAAAAACAGTTAATAAGAAAGGTAGGTGGCTTGTCTTCCTTCCTGCTGTTTTGTAACTCTGTCTTAGGCAGTGGTTCCCAACTTTTTTGTTCCACGTCCCACTGCTGGGAGTGGAATGCAGTGGCGGTGGCCTGGGGGCTGGGGATGGGGGGGTAGGGGAGCTTCTGGCATGCAGCTTGTCTCATCTTTTATGTGTGGCGCTGCTGGCATTGCCCTCGCATCCCTCATTTGAGTTGTGACCCAGGATTGGGAACTACTGGCCTTAGGGATCATATGATGGTAAGTGACAAAAGTAGGTGCACGAACAGATTTTTCAGGATTTGAATAGGCTGAAATATATATCACTTAGGTTCCTAAATCCACTTAGACAGCTAAAGGGACAATGGAATATGGCACTAAATAAATTGTTTTCTCTGACATGACCACTCAGTTAATGGACAGGGAGGACATGACAATGATCTTTTCTTTGAATGACAGAAAACAGGGCTCTATAAATACCCCTTCACCTGGCTTTGCCTACGTGAGTTATAGTGTGCTCCAACACATGAAGCAAGAAGGGAGAGAGCTACCTCAATGACAGCAGACTCCTAAAGGATCTCATGACAACAGTTGAGCTTTTCTGAAGTCTTGTAAAGTAACTTTCAGGAAATGAGGGAGGCATCTTATTCAGTCTCACATAGGATAGGTACAGACATACAAAAAGCCTGAGGCAGAAGTGATCTACTTTACGTGGTTTTCTGTAAGTGGGGTAGTTTCGGCTGGTAGCAAACAGAACATTCACCCCACCGGGGGAGGGCAGGTTCCACCATTTTTAAATCAGTCTGTGTGCCAAACTTCTGTTCTGTCTTTTGATCACTTGTATCAGTAACAGTATAGTGTCTGTACCTGGCTAGCGTGAGCTATTGTAGGAAGTGTCTGGTTAGCTAGGAGTATCAGCTGGGAAGGGACCCTTGGGTACTCTCTCTTTCAAATGGCAGGGGCTCCGGCTTGTGAGTTCAGTCCCTGGTCCTGCATCAGCCAGGAGGAAGTTACTAAACTGATAAAACTAACAGCAGAACCCAGTATCACCAGACCCATGGGTCACACTGGACCCATCAGAAGTCTTCATTTGGCAGGTGCCCTGCAACTTGGTCTGAGTCTCGAGCACAGGCTGAACTGCAGGCAGACACTGATGTGGCTTGAGGCTGCTGTAACAATTTCTGGGGAGACTCAGGTGGCCACTGGTGCATCCCCAGAATGCGGGACATCCCCTTGGTGAGGGATGGGCCCCCTTGGCCAATCAGCAAGGTGGAAGGTGGGGCTGCCACCTCCTCAAAAAGGCCACCTCCCCCCCTGGCTAGGAATCCTGCTTCTCCAGGCTGTGTACCACCCCACCTCTAAGCACAGCCAATAGAATCATGAGGACAAATAAAGGATGTGTATTTCTACAAGGAACTGAAAAATGGGATTTTTTGCAGTCCCTTCCTCATTTAGAAACAGGGAACAAAGGGTTTAAAAACAGGATGGTCCAGTAAAAGCAGGACCAGTGGCCACCTTAGAGGAGACAGGCAGGGGCCTCTTCACTCATTTGTCTCCATGTTCACTCCCAGCACCAAAAAACACCAGAAAGAGAGGTGTGAGCAGCTGTGGTGCTCTCGGGCAAGGGCCCCTGTGTTAGCGCCAGGAATTTTCTCTGCCTGCCTATCCCCCCCAGCAGCCAGCTGCATCCATCAGGCTTCCTACAAAAAGCTATTACCCCATTTCCCAAGCACTTAGCTACTCACTCCCCACTTGCTGCTGCACACCAGCTCCAACCTGTACATATTAATCTAACAGCAGCTACCAACCTCTCCTCCCTGCCACACCCCACCCCATCCCCTCCTGCACAAACTCAGCACCCAGGAAACAGCACCGGATATCTACATGCAAGCAATAGACCTTCATTACAGAGTAATGTCATGTATCCCAGGGAACCCACCACCCATCCATCTTCCCTCTGCCCCCACTCATCCATCTCTCTTCTAGCCATGCTCCGTTCTATAAACGCATCAGCTTACTCCAGTTACTACAATTCCTCTTTTTCATACAGCTCAATATCCCAACTCCACATGCACTACTTTGGGCAAATTTTGTTGACAGTAAGATGACTTGTTATTTGGAAATTTCTGAATATGCAAATATCATTAAGTCTTTTGCATAAAAGGTCATGCAGGTAAATTGAGCCAAGTTTGACAGCTGTATTTTGGTGGTGCTGAAATGAAAAATATTCCTGCTGGTAAAGTATTGTTGCCTGTTATAATGACGTTCAACACCAAGGGGAAAAAAAGGCCATAAACAGGAAAAAAAAAATCCCACAAAATTAAGAATTTTGCCTTTTTAGGAAATTCTGCTGCTGCTGGAGTTGTCCTGTCAGCCATAGTGGTGATGATAATTCTGTGATAATAAATTTAGCTGTAATAAAACAACAAGCTCGATGCTGGCAAAATCACACATGGAACAAAACCATGCCACTAAACATTCTTACATTTGCTGCTAGTAATATATTGGCTCAGATTTAATCTGTGAATGTGTTTTCCCCAACTGTAGGTAGAAGAGACTTTTGGTAAGTCTCCATCACCTGTGTGATGTCCTGCTGTGAAGTGCAGACACCCATTAGCATGCACAGAGCCCTGATATGGATGCAACGCAGCCACCATAGTGTGTCACTACATGCGTCAAGAAGCACAGCTGATACAGAGACAGCATACTTCTAATACAACTCTAAACCTGCTGCATTGCAACAGACTTAAGCTTTTGTGCTTGTTGGGTGTGCTTCACTTCAGTGCTCAATAATACAGTCTGAAAGTAGTATAGGAAAACTAGGTATACTCTTTGAAACAATTTATCTACATCCACATTAGGGTGCAGTAAGAGGAGTTTCCCACTGCTACAGAAATACATCTACCAACTTAAAGACACTAGCTGTGGGACTGATGAGCATTTTGGTGGCATCTGTATGAGCTGTCTTTTTTGAAAAGGAGGATCCTAAAATCTCAGTTCTGAACATAATGTCCAGACAAATATTTGTCTCAGATGCTCAGGGTGGGTATGTTGAATGTGTGGTGAGATACTGATTTCTTGGTTAGAGAAAGCAGACATGATTTATAAGTTATAGATGATGCAGAGATGGCTGAAATATCTAATGCCTTTTTTATTTCAGTCTTCACGAACAGGGGCAGCTATCAGGTGATGAATGCAATTGGCAGCAATGTTAGGGAAGGAAACAAACAGCCAGCAGAGGGAAAGGTTAGGGATTACTTAGAGAAGCTGCTTGCTTTGAAGTCAACAGGGCTGGAGGAAATGCAACCTAGAGGGCTGAAGATGCTGTCTAAGAGTTTTGAGTTTACTTAAAGCCAGTGAGTAAATAGTTAGGAATGATGTCATTGTATAGAGTTTGGGCACGTACAATTGATACGTTGTTTAGAAGCCTCTGGAAATCCCTGAACTATTGATTTCCTGCCCTACACAGAGATTTGGGGCATGCACGCTTAGGCCTGTATGAGTGATGGGAAAAGTATGAGTGATTCTGAGATAACAATGAGCACCAGTTTTTAAGTGGCAGGAGTGTGTATTGAATGCAATTGTAGGTGATTGATCACTGTATGATTTTACATGGATTGACAATAACTTTACCTCAGATGATTGGCTAGTAAGTGTGGGCTGATATTGGCCTTTAAGTCCTTGCATTCTGGCACCGGAGACTGGTTCCAGTGTGGTCACAGTGTGTGTGCACGTTGGGGGTTTGAGGAGTTTGTGTCCTTGTGAGTCTCTGGATTTGAGTGGTGTGTGAGTTTGCAGTGTAGGTCAATTGGCTTGTGAGTTCTTGTGTCTGTGTGGTTAGTGCGGCTTTGTGGGATTTGTGCATTTTATGATTTTTATGTCTGACTGTTTGAGAGTGTGGAGAGAGAGTAACTGCTCCTAGAAAGACCCAGTCTTCTGATCCTTTGCAACTTTTGTACTTTTGACTTAATGGATTTCTGACCCCTGGTAATGTTCACTTGGATTTTGCTCTTTTGGCTTTCTGATTTGTTCTACTGTTCGTCTTTGCTAAGTCAAAATCCTGTTCAGCTGTTACATTGCCTGTCCATCTGCATTGATTGTGCTTGGTAACATATTTTGTTTATTTGCTCTTACTTGTTCACCTTGTTATTGTTATCCTTTTCTCTTTTATTATTTTAGTCTCTGTTCAATAAATTCCCCTTGTCTTATACCTTAATTTCTGTTTCCCTTGAGTGTGTTCCAGCAACTAACAAAATTCAGGCCCAGCAGCCACCCAGGGCTGAGGAAGATACTGCCATCTCTGGCTAGCCTGGTATTAACTGAACCCTTGCATCATCATTATACCAATTTGTCCGTAGACTATAGAGATCAGAATGAGTTTGCAAAAGTTGTTCTGCTACAAAGAAAATTGTTGAGGTAGTTTTATAGTCATTAGCTCTCCTCTTTGAGAACTTGTGGCAACTGGGTGAGGTCCAGGACAAATATAATGACCATCTTCAGGAAAGGGAAAGGAGGAGGATCTGGGGACCTACAGACCAGTCAGCCTGACTTTGATACCTGGAAAGATCATGAACCAGGTTCTTAAGAAATCTATTGTGAAATACCTAAAGGAGGATAAGGTGATCAGGAAGAGCCAGCTTGGATTCAACAAGAACATGTAATGCCTGACCAACCTTATTTCCTTCTATGAACAGGTGACAGGCTGTGTGGTAGGGCTATGCGAGGCTTTGGACCATGCTTTGGATCCGGAGAAGCTTCAGATGCTTCAGCGTCTGAACCAGCATGCCCAGATAGAAGTGCTGGCTTCCTTAGGCTTTCTGAACTGGTTTGAGCTTCCAAACCATTTTATAAAAGCTTCAGAGCTGCCTCAGAGATCCAGCCATAGGGTATAATGGGGAATCAATGCAATAGCTATAACGTGGTTGTTTTTTGTCTGATTTCAATGACACTTGCAGGGGTGGTAGCCTCTGCTGAGAGCATGAAGCCTGCAGGTGTTAATTAGGTGTTAATAAGTTAATTAGTAAAGATTAACACCTACAAAACTACAGACTAAGGAGAGGCAATAATCAATACAGACAATCAACTGCTCCAGGACAGAGACAATCAGGTGCACAAGTACCCATGTCACGAGTTTTGCCTGGCAGCTGCTAGAGGTGTAGGGCCCCATGGGCCCATTACATTCCCCCAGAACCCAGAAGCCCCCTGCACCTATCTCCTTGAAACCTGGCAGGCTTTGTGGCATCAGCAGGGGCCACCACCCCTGCAGTTTTCACCTGCTTCACCTTAACACACCCAGGGTCATCTATGACATATGTTTTGCTCGTCAGCAGCTTGAAGTGCAGTTGCCCCCAAACCCCTACACCACATTTCTTGAAACTTGGCAGAGTTTGTGGCCCCTGCAGTTTTCACCCCCCCTGTGGTGTAAGACATAGATGTGACATGAGTTTTCATTTCAAGAATTTGGGATGCAGTTTCCTCCGAGTCCCTGCACTGATCTTGAAACTTGGCAGACTTCATGCTATCAGCAGAGGCTGCCACTCCTTCAAGTTTCATCCAAACCAGACAAAACCCAATAAAGTTATAGATATTTAATTGGTTCCCCATTATACCCTATGGATGGATCTCCAAGGTAGCTCTGAAGCTTCGGAGCTGCTTCGGCTGGATCAAAGCGGGAACCTGGTCCAGAGCTCTGGATCGGATCACTACCATCTGAAGCAGCCAGATCTGAAGGAGGATTGAATAGCTACAAACTCACACGGGCCTACTCTGTGGATGGTGGGAGAGAAGTGGATGCGATATACCTTGACTTTATCAAGCCTTTGACATTCTTATTAAATAGCTAAGGAAATACAGAGTAGATGAAAGTACTGTAGTGTAGATACATAACTGTTTGGATCATTGTTCCAAATAGTTGTCAACGACTCAGTCTAATTGGGAGGAGGTCTGCCCTGAGTCCAGTACAGTTCATCATCTTGATTAATTTGATCTTGATTTGTTTGATGGGACTGAGTGCATGCTTAGGAAATTTGAGAATGATGCTAAGTTGGGTGGACTAGATGACAATCCAGAAGGTGGGGATAGGATCCAGAGCAACCTGGATAGATTGAAGAAATTGTCTACAGAGAACCAGAAAAAGTTCAACAGGACCAGTCTAAAGTCCTGCACTTGGGACAGAATAATTGCATGCACAAACACAAACCAGAGAATGAATGGGTAGTTTGCAGTACTACAGAGCAGGACCTGGGGGTTATAGTAGACCCTAAGCTGAATGTGAGCCAACAGTGTGCTCTTGTTGCCAAAAAAGCCAACAACATATTGGGTTGTTGTGGTAAGGAACCCTAGCTCTATTACCTCCAGAGAGATGAGGAACAAGAGAATAGGATGGTGCCCTTTAAGGCCTGGACTTTTGTAGCCCAGAAAGGCAAGCCTTTAGATTAGCTAACAGTCACAGGAGCCCTGATCTAGGTGCTGTAACGCTGCAAGGGGATGCTTGGAAGAATAAGCTGGCTAACTGCCTGAGTAGAAAACCCTGTGCCTGGTTAAAAGGACTGGAGACAGAGGACTAGAAAGATGTGGAGTCAGAACAGTAGATAAACTCAGTGCTGGGGCCAGAACAGGCAGGCTGACCCTGACCTGGACAGGGACAGGGGCTCCTGCCAATTGAAGCTGTGAGAAAGAAAGCAGGTGTAGGAAGGTACTCTAAAAGGTAGGGAGGGAGCTAACAGAGTGGGGGCAGGAGGTTTATTTTGCAGCAGTCAAAGAACTAAGGTGGTGGTGTATTTGAATTGGCAACTTCCTGGTTGATGTTTTTGTCTTCTGTTTCTACTGAAGGACCAAGAGTAGTTCAAATGGGCACTTGGAGCACATGGTGGGGTGTCTTGTTGGTAAGGCACGCTGTTTTTCAAACCCTAAAAATGGGCAGAGATTGCTGAGAAGTAGTCCTGCAAGGGCCAGGGGCCCAGGAATGAGATAAACAGAGACAGAGGCAGAGTTGGCAGGCTCAGTGAATGAATTTAAAGCAACACCTGCAAGGTAAGGTGTGGCTGTCAGGGCAGCTATGGGCCATGGGTACACGTACTCTTAAGGTATAGGTAAAGCCAGTAGGGTTCTGATGAATGCACTGGAGGTACCAATATGAATGAGGTGCAGAAGAAAAGATATTGGAGGTGGGGCACTGTAGCATATACAGGAACAGGTTTCCAACAGTATCTGATGAGTCAGGGCTCATTAAACCTATGTACAGATTCTGGAGACAGCCTCCCTAATTAGCAAATAAATAACAATGAGGCATGGCAGGTGAAAGAGAAAGAAAGAGTAGTATCCTGTGAGACTGGAGTAGGGCAGAGCACAGACTGGACTGTGACAGTTATATTAACAGGAGTGTCAGTTGTAAATCAAGAGAAGTGATTTGCTCACCTTTTAGCCGGAGAGTCTGAGGTAGCTTTAAGTTAACTACTTCAGTTACGACACTGCCAAATGAGCTATAGCTCTTCCCTGAATTTCTACAGCGCTCCTTCCTTGACCCACTCCTCCCAAAGGTAGTCACTAGGAGCACCCGTCTCACATAAACCCATTTGCTACATTAGCACTTGTGTGTGAGTCCTTGGAGGACAGTCTGTGCCTGGGGGCCTTGTGCAGGCAGGCTGTAGATTTATAGTGCCCCTTTCCATCACTCTTGTCCTCTTACCTGATATAATAGTTTGGGAACAGGAGTTAGGATCTGGTTCTCTAAAGCACTGTGCTCCCTGAATCCTGCTATTGTAATTGGACTGTTTCACCATTGAAAATACTTCCTATCCTATTCACTAAATTTTTGCCTGTATTTAGAGAAGAAAACTATCTCTGGATACCTGGACTATCTTTCTCTCATACATTTTTCTCTAAAATTATAACTATCTTGCAGTAGGATAAAAATTTGTGAAGGCAATGTAAGAATTTATTTATTAATGTGTTCCTTATTCTCTCTAAAATTAATTTAGGATTTTTACCCTCAAAACATTGCCAGGATTGTTCCAAAACATAGATGCAGCAATTACAACATCTAGTGACATAAACGGCCCTTTTCTAATATTAGACACCACTTAAAGACAAAACTAGTGAAGCAATATGGTTTCCCATATGCCACCAAAGATGCTTACACGCATGACTAAGTGAACTCTCTTTTGGCTTGGCATCAAAACCTTGATACTCATTACACAGCTGATGGTTCCTGAGGATTAGGAAGCTACACAGCTCTGTGCTGAATGTAATTACACACAAAAAGTCAGTACTACAAAATGTATGTGATGAAATATCTGCTTACTGTAGACTTTGGACTATTGGCGTTCAGACAGTCCTGCTGAGAACATAGAGTACATTAAGCACCATTCATCTCACTGGAATCAATTTCTATGGAAAACCAGAAGGACATGGATATATTTACATACATTTGAAACAAAAGAATACAGACTTTTAACATCAGAAGAAGAAAAAATTATTGAAACACATTTAAGCAGTGCAAATTTATTAACAAACTTTCTGGACACATTATGCGAACAGATCAGATTCTGTGGAAGATGTGTCCTTATATAAACCAGTTGAATGATATGATTTTAAGGTTAGTATGTAACACAGCTCTAAAAAGAAGGACTATAAACTAAAATAAACAATCTCAAGAGATTGCTTAGTTAATGATACAAATCATGTTGGCTAATTAACTGTTGTCTCTGCTTAGGAGGAGACAAAACTTAATCTATTACTTTGCACTCCTTTCTCTTTTTAGAACACACAGACAAAAATCCACAAAGCATATTAAAAGGAAAGTTTCTTAGAAGAACACTTTAAACCTTTAAACATTTAAAGAATTGGATCCTCATATCACTAGAAGCAACAAAAAGAAAGGTTACAGGCCTTCAGAATGACACAGGAGTTGAGAATACTTTAATAGCATTACTAAATTGCAGAATTTTATGCTGAAATAAACAGTGGACCATTGTACAGTATTTAAAAATTATAAGAAAGTGGGAGATTAATTTATTTAAATTTGACAACGTGCCTTTTTTCACAACCCAACCAGAGAAGTATGGGTTTTTTCTTTCCACAAAGGCCGTTAGTCAAGAAAGATATTTTTGCAGGGCTGAAATTTTCCTCAAGAAGTACTGATGAATTGTTGTTAAATATTCACAGGTTTGGGCTTAGGTGTAGCTTCTATGGTGAGGAAGGTGTTCCAGGCACATTCTATCTAGGTGAAGTGTCTGAAGGCCTGCTTCAGTTTAGTGAAATATGTACTCCGACAGGAACTTGGCTGAATAGAGGGGGATACATTCAATTATGTGATCCACATTGGCCCTGTTGCACAAATTACAAAAATCAGAGAGTGGCCCCAGTTTGGGCCACAAAGTTCTCTGTTTCTCAGGGCATGCATTCACTAGCATGCCCAGCAGACAGACATATGTCACCAAACGAAGCAGATTAGCTGTGCTGGGATGTGTCCTGTCACAGCTGATCTACCTCATTGGGTGAAAGACACATTGCCTGTTGTCCTGTCCATTGATGCTGCAGGATGATGTGTTCTGCTGGGGCTTGAAGGACTTAGACCTTCTCACTCTAGGAAGAGTCAGACCCCTCAGTCCTTGGGAGCACCTGCCCAACTTTCCCCACTTACACAGGTGTGTTCCCAAGAATTTGAGGCGCACCTCTGGAGATTCTGGAGTCACATCTCTGTAGGTAGTGAAACCCTGACTTTCCCCAGTTAAGGAGATGATCCCCAGAGGCATGTCTCTGTAAACGGGTTTAAACCAGTTTCTTAACACTTAAACCAGTTTATATGTAATGTCTGTCCCTGGCCTGAGGGGGTCTGAGTCTCTTCTCTAGCTGTAGCAGAATCCTGGAAACTTAAACTAGGTCAAATTGTACCACCCTACAATCCTGATGCTTAAATGCAGAAATCAACATGAAATGGCCATTAGTCCTTTGAGTATAGAATGGAGAATTTTTCCAAGACTTGTTACTAATATAGGGATAATTGTACAAAATAATTTGGAGTTTATCCATGGGTTAAAATTAGAATCTAGCTCTGATTTACAGAGAGGGGAACTTGATTTTTTTGTGCCCTGGGCAGTGTGTGGGAAGCAAGGAGAGAGGAAGGAGTAAAGTGAGGGTGGAGGGCTTACTTTCCCAATGCAGGGGCTGCCAGAGTTGTGGCATTTTGGGATGCTGCTGCCTTACCACTAGCTCTTTGAACAGGGGCTGAGCAGTCCTTTAAGGCTACCATTGCCGAATCACTGATCACTATTGGATTTATAATATATGATTTGTAAATTAGAATTGTTAGAGATGTTTAAATATATTGAATGTTAGTTACAAATTATTCACTTGCCTTAAGCTTGTAAATCGTTCCTCCTGGCTTCCTCATAGATTTGATTTCCTGATTTCTTTCATTGCATTCTATGTACATTTGAACAAAGATTTCTTTTTTGCATATTTCAGTCCAGAGAGAAACAAGGAAAAGGTTGAGTTATAGACTTCTAAAAAATTAATTGTAGCCCTGTTGAGTGATGCTGTATTGATAAATGTCTTTTTATTTCTTCAAAATGAGGCTACAGAATGTCGTCATCAACAACCTTCATTATTTGTCATTCACAAAGCCTCATTTGTCATCTGTTGGCTTTGTAACGATAGTCTGAACGTTTTACGTGTTTGTTCTCTTCTACAATAATTTAAACTAGTCATCAGTTGTCAAGCTTCGTTTTCTTTCATTCTGTTTGTTTAATCAGTAAACATTTTCTTTGTGCTAGGTTATGATATTAATCAATTTTCCCTCAGAACTTAACTTCATGCCCTTACTTCCTATTTTTTCTCCCTAGAACTGTGAAAATTCATTAAGTAATAAAAAACAAGAGTGACTATTTTAAGGATTTAGTCTTAACTCATTATGTTGGAATTTCTGTGCTAATTCTAGGATTTTTGTGGGAAGACTTGGGCTTGCAAACACCAAACTAAGGGTGTTGCCAGAAAACTAAATCCAACAGTTAGTAATATTTAAGTTTAGATTTTGTAGACGTGAATATTCTGTTAAATGAGGAAATGGAAGGATTTCCCATAGAAAATAAAATCTATTTACAATAACATTTTTCAGAGTTGCAAGTGAAAATAAATGTCCTTTTCCTGTGATAAAAGGTAACTGAACTAGGTTTTGTGAGTTTTATTTAACCATATGTAATTGCAGTGTTCAGAAAGGGACACACATTGATTTTTTTTTAAAGCATGCACACTTGCATAAAAGTGCATGGGGAAAAACAATACAAAATCTGCTTCAGGTATTGTACATCAAACATAACTTCTTGTTTACGTTTCTTATATGGCACAGACTAATGGAAGGACCCCGTGCAATGAAACTTTAGTATCAGAGTCAGATTCTATCCATCTATGACATCCCTGAAAAACGGTTAATACTAAAGGTGGGTGGGTCCTTCTCACTGCTTGTTTGTGACCAAGTCTTAAGGGTCAGATAATGGTGTGCTACACAGCTGGATGCATTTACGGATTGTCAAGTATTTGAGCAGGGTGGAAAAGAATTGCATTTAGGCATCTAAGTTCACTTAGGTGCCCAATAGGTGGAACAGAATCTGACCCTAATGTTTATTTGTGTGAAAATTGCTGTCATTGGGTTTATTCATGTTAGAGCACCTACAGCAAGTCAGAATTTGTAGGACTGAGTCTGAATTTTTAAAGGCAAAAGAGATTGCCTCCTTCAGTATTTGAATGGTCAATCTGGCTCTGATTTTCTGTAGAGCACACTCATATGGCAGTTGTGGTCTGGTCCATTTGTTTCACTTCCTTGATTGCTGGAACATCTGATTTTGCTATGTTGACTAGTATATTCAGGCATCCACATGAGTTTCTTTCTTGATGAATGAGACCAGAATAATTATTTATCCTAAAATCTAAACAGAATTTATCAGTGTAGAGCTTTGGCCAAGTCGTCACTTCTCTATACTGCTATGTTTTTGTTGCAATATTTAATACCAAACAAGAGTACAGTTAACACAGATTTTAGATGGGCACCAAAATATCTGTAACTATAATCTTTGGGTCAAATTCTTTGCTGGGGAGAAGGAGAAAACTCTAATGCACATAATCCACTTTCAATGTCAGCATTTATCTGTTGGTCTCTATGGCTTTTAAATAATTTGAAAACAAGAACTGTGATTCTGCAGACTGAATATGGGAAAAGCTTCCACTGCCTCAATCCAGATGGCAACTTGGCAATATGATGTTTTTAAAAATGATCCAGCTACTTAATCAAATCACCACAAATGGTAGTGCTAAACTAACTACTCATAAATATCAGTAGTGGATATAATAGTGAATACCCATGCCAAAATGAATTCTCTCCTCTGCTCCTTTACCACAGGAAAAACAACCAACCAACTCCCCCAACCGTGTAACCCCCACCCCCTACAACAAATCCAACCCTCTCCCACCCTCTTCAAAAGAACACAGATTAGTATAAACTCATTTAAAATTAGTGTGCTTTGACTCAACACTAGGGCTTTCTATAGCTACCAGTGAAAATAAAAGAAAACCTTGATATTTGAGTCAGATATAAGAGTCAGTGGGTGCAAATACACATGCTATTAATTTGAAGTAGGCTTACTGAGCAGTAAAAATACCACTCACTAAGCCTACCCTGGAGCATGTCTACATGTGCTCCCTCTTGCGAGTAGATTTGCTCTCAGGGTGAGTGGCCAGGTACACTGCTGCTCCTGCCCTGCTCTGCCCCCATGAAGCAGCCAGGGGGAGCTCCAGGCTCCCCTTGGTGCTAGTCTGGGGGATGACAGGAAGCATGGAGCCAGTCCCCATGCACACAGGGCCAGAAAAGCTCTCTTGGCTGCAGAGACAGCTGTCTCCTGGCCCTATATACATTGGGGGGGTCCTGATTTGCATGGGGTTGGGAGACAGCTGATTTGCATGGGGTTGGGACAGGTCCCAGCCAGCTCTAGGCTGCACAGAGACTGCTCTGCACAGGCCAGGGCTGGTCAGGACCTGGGTGATTGAGATGCAGGGCTGGGAAAAACTGTGGGGAAGAGGCAGGTCCCAGCCAACCTGGGGCAGTGCAGAGCAGTCTCCATGCAATCTGGAGCTGTCTCACCAGTGGGGTGGCTAGCAGCAAGCCCCTGGCTAGGCAGGAATTCCCCATCCCACCAGTAGCTCCCCAGTCCTGGCACTGCTTAGCTCCCTGCTCCTCTGCAGGGCCAGAAGCCTCACAGTGCTGGGATGGGGGTAGGGGCAGAAAGGGACCCGGTTCCCACAATGATCAGCTCCTGGCTCCTGGGGGAGCTAGAAGCTGAGCAGCACCTGGGCTGGATCTCCTGCTGGTTTGTCTACACAAGCCCTGTTGCACAGCATCTACTGTGAAGTTAGTTTAATATCTGTATTTACAGCTACTAGCTAACTGCAAAGTAGACTAATTTATTGAGCAATATCTTATTAGCATGGTTACTTGGTAATGCTTTACTGTGCAGTAGATCAGTTTACTATGCAGTAAAGCATCTTGTGTAGCCATACCCACTGATAACAGAAAGGTTTGTCTTCTACCTTCCAGTTTCCATATTATGGCAGTCTCACTCTTACATAATATGACTGATACTTAAAACATGATCAGAGTTAACAATGATGTGGCATTAAAGATTCATTTATACTTTGCTATAGAAAATGCAAAACAACTTATTATAGGAGGGAATGCAAAAATATTAAATTATAAAGGGAACCCATTTTCTGAAAGGACCAGGATATAGAAAATTACAACCTAAGATAAGATACTCTAATATGCAATGCCATTATACCAGGTTAAAATGTAGGTTCTAGGGCTGTAAGAAGCTTCGGTCCCAGATTTGATCTGGCCCAATTCAGTGGCTGAATCTCTGAATCCTAATCTAATCAAATTAGACCCTGAATTGGAACCCTTCAAATAGATTTGAAAGGTTCAGAGATTTGGACATAGGCACAGCTTTAAATGTTTTTTCTACATACCTCAAGGTACCAGGTGGCTCGTGATTGCTGCAATGGTGGGGCAGATGGAGAATCCCACAGAAGCATGGGGGGCTCCCCAGGGGACTCAGCAGAAGACCCAGAAGTGGACCAGAAGCACTTCCAGTCCACTTCCAGGTCTGCCAGGGAGTATGCAGGGCTCCGCCCCCATACCATTTTAGCTCGGAAACTGGTGCCTCCTCGGTCTTGGGGGGCAGTACCTGGGGTCACGCCACTGCCAATAGCTGAGGCAGAAGGGCACAGCCTCTGCCCCTCCTTGCCCCCCTGTACACTCTCTGGTGGACCTACAGTCTTCTGGTACACTTCCGGGTTCACCATTGAGCATGCTGGGGCCTCCCGCCATGCTCCTGTGGGACATTCCATCTACACCACCATCGCAGCATTCACAAGCCACCTGGTACCTCAAGGTATGTAGAAAAAACATTTAACACTGTATCTATGGCTGAACTGCTGATTCTCCAAATCAGCATCGGATGTTTAGATTCAGGTTTGGCTGAATTGAATTAGGACAGTGACCCAAATCAACTAATTGAATCACAGTCCCTGATTCAGGCTGAATCTGAATCCAAATCAAATAGGGCCCATTTCGCACATCCCTAGTAGGTTCTCTTTGGACTGGCTATTTGAATACAGCAGTTTATGCTACTGCTCTCTGTACAAATATGTGAACTCTTGGGCAATCTGAACAATAAGTTTTCCATAAAAGCAGTATGGTTATTATTGTCATTTTATTCTACAATGACATTAGAATATATGTACATTTCTTTGCACTTCTCTATGCATAAGCTAATTGTGCTTAAGCTACAGCCTAAATGGCTTCTCCCAAAGGCAGGCTTGTGTTGGCAAATTGTGTTCTAAATGACAAGACAGGCTTTCCTATTAAATGGAGCAAGCATCATCATACATGTGATTTGCCATGGCAAGTATCAAAGACAGCTGCTGAATAGAATTGGGAAAATATTTTAAGTGTTAGCAGAGAGATTAAGCCTTCTTCCACTCATTGCTCTACACTAAAAACAGTCGTAGAATCCAATTATCTCTCCAAGATGAGAGTTGGCTCAACTGCTATCTAAGATGGGAAAGGTTATCCTGAAAACAATTTGATAAAACTGTAATAAGGAAGCCCAACAGGAAAACAGTAGTGGACAATAAGTTATTAAACATAGGATAATCAGTATCAACCAGGATAACCAGAGTGAAAGATGTCTGAAAGGTGCAAGACATACTAGAATAAGACAAGCAGTGATTCATCTACAAACAATGACTGAAATTTGAATAGGCAAGTGAGAAGAAAACTATGCTAATGCAACTTTTTATTTCTTAATTTTTATTTTATTTTTAAATTCTCCCAATATTCATCATTTTTCTGCAGTGTTAGAGTATTAACAACTGGAAAGGGAGTAATTGCTGTGAAAAATATTGTGACAAGGTGTAAGTCGGGAATAGATCTGAGATGCTTATGTTGTAAGATAATCATCTTCACACAGAAATGGCAACTTGTGAAGGAAAAAATAAAATGACAGTAAACAAATAGCTCAGCCTGAAAAGGCAACTGGATTACAACTACGTTTATTGAAGAAGCTGGTGATTGTACAATTAAGGGCCAATTTAAAGGTTTGTAAAATAAGAGAAAATGAGCAATATTTGCAAAAATGTTTCAATAGTCTTCTTCATGGTAACTAGAAAGTAAATTGAAAGTGTACAGGCATTTAGAGTACTAATTTTAATCTTTATTGCTAGGTGAGGCTGGATTTTTCTTGTAGGAGGAGTATTGCAGTTTTGAAATTTCTTCTGAGCCAGGACAGAAGGAAAAGAGTTCTTTTACAATGTCCATTGTATCAAACTTCTGGAAAAAATACATTTGGTACAAGTTGAAATGGTGTGTTTTGATAGAATTAAAATATGCTTCTTTCTGATTTTTCCTCCCTCATTTAAGTTGATGTTTGGATTAAAATAAAAAAGTTAAAAATATATCTTTTCCAAAAATAAAGAAAAGTGAAACTTGCTTTTCTGAAAAGATTCAAAAGGAAAGTTCTGATCTTATCCAAATATAGGCAGTCCTCAACTTACAACATTTCAAGTTACAGTGTTTTGCACTTACACTGTTTATAAATTGACACCCTGTTTCAACTTTCTGATGTCAGTTTCAACTTTAAAATGCTCAATCCGATGCCACGCCATGCCAGTGGCCAAGTTCACTGCGTCACCCATCTCCCTGGAGAATATCTGTCCAAACTTCCTTAGACATTTTCTTTAAGAAAGCAGAAAAACTTCAGCCAAGACTCCTGAGAAGACTCCAGCCAAGAACCCTTCAAAAAGTTCAGCAAAGTCACCTCAAAGAAATCCTTCCAAATCAATATGATTGCTATTTAGAATATAAACATATTAAAGTAGTGATATTACTCATCTATAATTGATTGAGTACAAAATTCTGGACTATTTTTGGTAAAAATAGGATATTGGGCCTTGGTTCAGGAACCAACCTCCCATTTATAACATTGTTTTCTATGGGAAAATTGGTTCTGAGTTACAATGTTTCAACTTAAGATGTACTTTTCAGGAACCAGTTATGTCCAAGGGCTGCCTGCACAGACAGTCCTTGCACTTACAGTGGGTTACGTTCCTGGAAAAAGTGCTGTAAGATGAAATAATGTAAGTCAAATCTGATTTCCCCATAGAAACAATGTTATAATAGGGGGTTATGTTCCTGACCAAGGGCCCTTGGTCAGGAATGTAACCCAACTTTTTATAGATATTTAAATCATCTATTTAATCTACTATAAATGATATACACTGATAAATGATATACACTGTACAAAGCTTTCTAAAGTGCAATGCAATAACTAAGGGAGGCACTGGGGCCAGTGTGGGACACTTACTGAAGGTAAGCTCCTCAGTCCTTATACGGGTCAGGCAGCAGCTCGTCCCCGAGGCAAGGCAAGGGTGGGGACAGGGGCTGGACCTAGGGGCTGGTGCAGTCTCCTTTGGGTCTGAGGAACTGCTCTGGTCCCCAGCCCTGATGCCATGTGCCTCCATACTGTCTGAGGTGATGCAGGGGCACGGAGCAGGGAGCATACTGCACCAGGCCCCAGCCCCCGTCCCCACCTCACCAGGCCTCTGGGAACAAGGAGCCATGTGGCATCGAAGCTAGGAAGTGGAGCAGTTCCCTGGCACCAGCCTCCAGCTCCTATTCCCATCCCCATCTCACCTCCAGGAGCACATGGCCTCAGGGAGGAGCTGCTGCCTGAGCTTACCTCCAGTAAGCATCCCACATTGGCCCTGGTGCCTCCGCTGTTGCCTGCCATAAGTGCGAGGATCAGTGCCATAAGTAATAACAGGAGTGTAAAATGCAGAGCGCTGCAGTTGCAGATTGTCACAAGTCGAACCAGCGTAAGTCAAGTACTGCCTGTATATATTTTTCAGTTTCCATTGCAAAGAGAATTACTGTAAAAGGTAGTATACTTCCACAAAACATTTGGCTTTTGACAAGATGGTATCTTCCATGTGAAATATGATAAACAAGAAACTTTCTGACTGGTTCTATTTACCTTGACTGTTGCCTCATCTGAATGTAAATTTTTGGAGCACCCTAGGACCTGTGACAAGAACACACAGTTCCAGCCATGAGCGGGGGAATATTAGCAAATGGATCCTTTGGGGGGGGGATATCTGAAGTACACACACTTGCTAAACAGTGCTGAGCTATGAGGTCACCATGGCTTGAAACACTGTTGACTCTGGTGGGGCCCAGCCCAATGAACTATACCATAAATCACAAGGCTTTGGCTTTAGATTAATATCATGCATAGTTTGTGCTCCATATGTATAAGTTATAGACTGTCAAGTGAATTGGATCAGTCACAAAAGAGAGCTGTAAATTGATAGGTGTACATATACATTTATTTATATATATAGAAATACATATTTTACAAAAAGAAAAAAAAACTTGTGTAGGTGCCAAAGTGCTGTTCAAAAATGTGTTTGAAGTATAGTACCTATGCTAAAACTTGCAGTAGTTTCAAAAAAGGATAACATGCCTCAATCCTGAATAAATTAACTTCATGGATACTATATGCAAATTCCTATAGCCACGTTTAATAGCAAGGTTATTGTTTTCAAACTTACCCCTCACTTCTCTGTGCTCAGAGAGAGCAGTGTATGACACTAAGGAGTGGGAGAAGGAACTCCTAGGGGAAAAAAGTTGGGGAAAGCAGAGAGCAAAGGTCTACCTGACTTCCCCCCAGCAACATTTATTTTCCCTTCTTTATTACTGGGAAGGGGACAAATTCAAGGCAAACCCTCAATAATTAGGTTCTATACTTGGAAAATTGTGACATATTTATAAATTTTCCATATATAAAATTTAATTATTTTTGGGAAATGGGGGTTGTCATATAATCATGACCTTATTCTATTTGAATAAATACAGTAGTTCAAGTTTTCTATTTTAATAGATGACCTCACTGCTAACATTGCCATATGATGAGCTACAGGGAGAAGAACAAGTGCTTTCATGAAAGGTGCCTAGGTCCTGATTAAGTATTCGTGTTGTTCAGTGTGCACCTGCAAGTTGTTTTTGGTGTTCAGCGGACATGTGAAAGCAAACTGACCGGCTCATACGCCTACCACTACCATCACTGGCGATGCATAGGGGGTGTATGACAGTGCACATGCACCCCCTGAGCGTGGTGAAGCACCCCTTACGTAAAGTCGCCACCAACACTGTCAATGCTGGTGCTATTTACAGAAGTGCAGTTTAGCTGAGGCAGGACGCTTTATGAATATACAGTGGGGTTGGTGGCATGTTGTTTGTTGTTTTTAAAGTTATGCTTATCATGTGACTTACTTGTGCTTTGCTTTTTGTACTCTATTGTCACCTTTTGCTAGCTTTCCCAGCCAGGCACAGAAGTCACACTTATTATACGGTAGGTGCAGAAAGCGCTCTACAGATAACTGGACAGATATTCAGGGCACCTAGAGCACTGTAAAAATGGTAGAACCTGCTCTAAGATAACCCTGGATAGATGTGGCATTACACTTCAGCACTGTAGGTTAGAGTGCTGTGACAAACATCTGTACCACATCCCATTTTGACTAACGGTAGGTCGAATGATATTGGCAACCCATGGGGCTTTGAAGCACCCCACTTGCTCACCTCCTAGAGCAGCGCTCTAGCCTCAGCCAGAGTTCTTGTGGTTTGTCTGAAAGCCAGGCAGGCCCCATCCCCAGGCTGTAACTGATATAAGAATCAGTGAAGCCCCTGTTTCCAGTCCTCCCACCCCCTTGTTCCCTCTGGCCAGCTCTGAGCTACTGTTTGGTATTATCACGCAGTGTACAGATTCCATCTCCTGTGTCTGGGCAATTCATAAAGATTGCAGCTTTCAGTTAAGTGCTGTGCTGTTTGCTGGACGCTGCATTCACACAGAGGGTTGTCCAAGATGTTTTTCTTGTACAATGTTGCTTTGAAGCATCTGTATCATGATCTCACTCTATTCAGCTTGACCCTTGCTTCTCTGTCAAGGTCAAGTCCAATGGGGGACTTGTTTGGTATTGATATAAAATAATGTAGGAATAGATTTAAGACTGAATTACTCTGAAAAATGTTTTGATTTTCATTTACCCCACCTCTTCTGTAAATGTAGTGCAACACACAGGACCATAGTACCTGGCCTGTTGGGCTCTCCAGGGGCCCAGGAGCCTTGCAGCAGTGAGCAGTTTGGGTCTGTCTTATTACATTTGGTGTAATGCTGGAGAGTACAGAGAATAATCTGTATATATGCAAATTGTGCAGCTTATTATGAGTTTCTGTGCATGGCTAAGTACAGTGTTGAGCTTTTTAGTGTGACAACTTCTGGACTATACAGGAACACAGTTATCTGCTGGAGATCATACCATTTCAAGTGTGATTGTTATGTGCACTTTGAAGTTGGCACCCCATGTCATGCTGGTTAAACATCTTGAGACAGATACCTGTACAGAGACTTTATTGTTGACCTTATGAATGTGATGCTTATAGGTGAGGGAACAGTTTAATACGACTCTGATAAGTTGGGGTCTGCTCATGGGGAAGAAAGGGATTGCCTACTTTGACTTTTTTTTAAATTTAGCTTATGATGATGATCACTAAGCAAGAATAAACATATTTATAATTGTATGTCCAAATTTTGCAGCCAGCTGCTCACCTCAGGTGTAGTATTGTGTAGATCCAATAGAGTAAATGCACAGAGAGGGTATTCAAAGGTGACATGATCCCAAGTTTTTGAAAAAGGGCTCCACAGTTGCAGTCTGGTGAGTTATTCCTGCCCCATTGATGCAACAGAAGTCCACATGTGCTGTGTCCATGTGTCCTGATCTGATTTGGTTTAGAGGAGTCCAGAGTTGTCTAGGGAGATCAAAGCCAGTTGGTCTAAAGGTGGGGTGTGTAATAATAATTTCTGTAACTAAGGGATGAATGGAGCCACTTTTGCATCCAGGCATTTTGGATGTTAAATAGGTCACATTGAAATGCTGTTCTCTAAGCAGGATGTCTAGATTTTAATCTTGGGTACAGTGGGTTTAAGAGATCTTGGTGTATATGCAGATGGGGGTTATTTTTTATTTTAGTCCATTATTTGATTAAGGCACTTTTTCTTCTTAATGGGGGACGATATGTGTTACTAAGAATAAGAAGCCATTGAAGGGAGATGGATTGGATTATTCCTGTAATGATTTACATTGCTTGATTGAGTTATACGTCAACCTTATCAGCGTGAGCACTGTTTAATGAGAGTGGGGCAAAGTATTCCACTAAAGAGTAGACTAGTGCTAAGGATCTTGTTCTCTGTGCATTGGCATTAGCTCCCCAAGAAGTCCCGGTGCGTTTCTGGAGCAAATTATTATGGGTTTTTAACTTAGCTGCTGTCATAATTAAGTGATTTTTATAGGACAGTGTTCTATCTAGGATGATTCTTAAGTATTTAGAAGTATCATTATAACATAGGAGCTGATTTCTGAAAACAATAATTGGTTGGTAATTAGTTTATTTTTCAAGTGAAATGCAGACACTTCTGTTTTCCCTGGTGCCATTATTTTAAGTAGATATCTAAGTTATTCAGATCAGATGTGAGTATTATTTCTGCTTTGGAGAAACAAGATTGTTGTGTAACAAGGGCTATGTCATCAGCATTATGAATTTATATGAATTTGGGGTGTAATGTAGACTGCCTCCTCATGGTGCACCCTGGATAGCACTAAACAGTCTACAACACAATGTTGCCAAACTGTCCCTTAGAGCTCATGGCTGTCACAACCCAAATTAAGTGAGTGTCCCTGACACAATAGACCGCCCCTCCAAAGGATTGGCATTGTTCTAAATTTGGTATGTTCTGCCTAATTAAGTATTCCTACTTGGCAGTTTATAATTGGCTACTCTAAGTGTATAAAAGTTTGCATTGTTTCCGCCCAAGTTGGAGAGCTCTGAACACGTGGTAAGGTACAGAGGACCTCACCACGCAGCAGAGAAAAGCTGGCGGACTGATCACCCACCAACAGCTCCCCATCTGTTCCCGACGTATTCCTTGTCCTGCATGCCCATTGTGTCTGAAGGTTCATCTTGTTAGCTCGTTGCGATACCTTCATTTTGTAACTACACAAGCAACTTTACCGCCTGTGTCGCGGCCACCAGCAGCATAAGTAAAGCCTAAGTAAAAGTTATTTTTGCAATCAATACGCTGTATCCCACCTCTCCATCCACCAGCCCACCTGATGTTTACTTAATTAAACACCGTTCCCCTCAGTTGGCTCTGACCAGTCGGCCGGCCGAGACAATGGCCAATGATCATGAAGAAAAATGAACATTAACAGATCTTCACAGAGCTTCCAGGTCCATAATATCAGGACCTTGTTGTGCATCTGCCAGCTCAATGCTGAGGGGATAAGCAGAGCCAAAAGTGAATATTTGTCAAATATTTTGTTAGAAAATGTCATCAAAGTCCTTGCTCTTCAAAAACTCACACTGCTGATGATCATCAGGTACACAATAGGGGGAGAATCTCTGGATTCAGACTGGCTATATCCATCACTCCACCTACAGTGTGGTAATTTACATAAAAATAACATCAACAACTATAAAGTCATATCTACAAGCTGCACTGAAGACATTTACATAATCTCAGTCCAAATTTCCAACATGACAATAATTAACATGTACAAACCATCTGCCATTGCATGGCCAACTCCTTCATATGACCAAAATGGGATTAAAAGTCTAGACTGGATGGAGGGAAAGGACCTTGTATTAGTCTACAACAAGAAAGATAGAGCTACTTTCCACTCAGTCCACTGGCAACAAGACTATTTACCTGATTTGTGTTTTATGATGCAGAACTCCCCAAACAGTCATCCTATACAATACCCCTCCTATACACAGCAAGGTTTTTCACAGCTTCCCACACAGTCAACATAGGCTAATTTTATATACAGTTGGAATTCAAATTCCAGTCATCAAATCAACTCCAAAGCCCAGACGGAACTTTAGTAAAGTTGACTGGATCTCCTTTGCTAAACAAATTGATTTTACTAGAAGATGGATAAAAGCCACAAGTGCAAATTTGTCGGTATAATAAAAGGAGCAGCTAAGAGATCTATGCCAAGAGGATTTACAAAAGAATACATACCGTGGTGGAATGAAGGTAGAAATTGTCTTTATAAGGAATTTGTAGAAAATGGAGGGTCCAGAACTGCCATCTAGCTCTTACAATCTCTGGACAAAGCTTGAAGAGAAAAATGGATACATACAATAGAAAATCTTAATTGCACTCATTCAGGTAGGAAGGCCTGGGCTATATTATGTCAACAGGGCTCAAGCACTGAAGCTTCAATACCCAAAACCCATATTAAAGTGGAAGCAGTATCCAGTTATATCATTGCCTTGTCTAAGGCTTTGACTGACAAGTTTTTTATAAGACAAGTGAATCATGTTTAAAGGCAGTAAAACACTCTGTTGCATCATCCTTTTCCTTCTCCCTGTCTTTTACTATAAGTGAGATGCAAAAGGCCCTTAGAGCCATAAGGAAAGGTAAAGCCGCAGGTATGGATGAGATTTCCAGCATTCTTAAAATTTTATGGCCCCCCAAAATATTCAATAACTAGCCAATTTTTTTAACCAATGTTTTTGAAACTGGAAAATTACCAGCCTTATTTAAGAGGACAAAAATAATAGCAACAATAAAACCTGGTAAGGATCTCAATAAAGCTGAGAACTACCACCAGTTTTATTAAATGTAACTTACAAATGATTAGAAAGACTGACATATAATAGAATTTTTCAGACCATAAATGAATATATTCCCCCTGAGTTAGCAGGGTTTAGACCAAACACAGGATTTTGAGATCAAATCATGACCCTGACCATCAATATAGAAAATGGCTTTGAAAGGTCACTAAAAACTGTAGCTGTCTTCCATGATCTCTTGGCTACATATGATGCAGTCTGGAGACAAGGACTCATCTTAAAGTTCTGGACATCATACTTTGGATTAAAATTGCTAATTTAATAAATAACATTCTTAGCAATAGATGGTTCCAGATTTATTTTCTAATAATGTTAAGAGTAGACCACATAAATTTAACTACAGACTGGCAGGGATCAAACCTTGTACCTCTGCTGTTTAATTTTTATGTTCATGACCTCTCAGGCTTATTCTGATATTCACATCAGCATGCTCTTTGCTTGACAATTGTCCACATGGAATCCTAATAATACTGATTTACTGATGTTCCTCACTGACCTTGTGCCTCTCAAATAACCTCTGCCACCACTCCTGTGCCACTGTCCTGAAATGAGGATATAACACCAGGCTCAGCGCCCCCTACTGTTATTGGGGAATTATCAATTTGTGTTATATTGTGTGGGACCATAAATCTGGGTAATTGACAACTGACCTCTGCAAACTTCAAGGTTGTGTTTCTTTCTTGAGAGAGGCCAGCATGCTTACCCAGATCCATTTGACACAAACCCTAACCCAAACAGACCCATTTCAATGTATTTTCAATACATTGAAAGTTTTTTGATCCCCACAGCCGAGGAGTAAGCAGGAAGTGAATCTGGCAATCCTCCAGGCATGGACAACTGGTGCCACCTTAGTCAGGGGGTGCACATGCCCCCCCCCCCCGCGATCAGTCCTGCCGACCGGGGCAAGGGGGTTCCCCTGCGGGTGATCCTATGATGGCCGATCACTATAGCTAATTGCTGTGATCACTGTATCCTCTTTGAGGAGTGGCTGCAGTGATCACAGAGATCAGCTGGTGCTTGCAGGAGAGCCACCAGCACTCCTACCTGCCCCCCCCCGCACCTGCACAGCAAACGTAGCTGATCAGGGGGTGCATCAGTGCTCTCAGGGGGTGCAATTGAACCCTTGTGCACCCCTTACACATCCCCACTGCCTCCAGGCACCACTTGGTAGAGCAGCTATGAATGTGCACTGCTGCAGGCAAGAGACAGAAGGACATGGGAATGCTCCCTAACAAACCCTGCCACTCCCTCCCTCTCCTCCTGGAGGACCAGAGTAGGCTCATACCTCCAGGCCCTGAAGCTTGGGTTTCCTAGCCTGCTTGGCTCCCACAGCAGGGAGATAAAACCTAGACATCCAGGTTTTCCCAGCTGGGAGGTGGAATGTGGACATTCTGTGCCATGGTCAGCACTGGGTCGTGAGGAGCTACATGGCTTCCAACCCGAGGCATGGTAAAGGGTCCAAATAGGGGACTTGCCAGATGTTTCTTGGTGTCTCCCTTGCCTTCAGGTTCCACATTTGTATGTGAGAGGCCTGGTTATGGAACCTGAGATGCTGGATCCAGGATGGTCACCTGGACACCTACAGAGCACAAGAGGCATGTGCGTAGATGGCACCAGCAACATCAGAACCACCCTTGATGTGTGACATTAGAATGGACAGGTTGGTGGCTGCTCACACCCACAGTTCTATGGCACTTGAATGAGCCATCCAGGCCCAGGAATACACTGTGACAGTCTAAAAATGAGGTCTATGCATGACCAGTTTCTTTCTGAGGGTGGCCACAGGCACCATTAGGGAGCTGAGAGTTTGCAGCACCAGTAAGAAGTTCATCCACAGGGTCAAATATTACTTGGGCTCCAGCTGTCAGAGTCCTACTACAGGGACGCTTCCCTGGGATGATATGCCTGAAAGTCCCATGGTGGGGGGCCTGAATGGCACCTGAGGGGGAATGCTCCATACTGTTCATTGATTGGGAGATTTTGGGGAGTGGGAGAGACTTGGGACAGAAGATATAACATGTGGGAGTTGCTGACCTGTGGTCTGAGAAGCCAAGAAGGCAACTGGGGAAGTGGGGGCGGGGGGTGGAGAGAGAGAGAGAGTGGGGCTGCTCCAAGAAGCAGCAATGCAGGAGGGGAGAAGGACCAGTCTGCCTGAGACCTTATGCCAGGGCTGGCCCACTTTCCAGAGAATGGATATGGGGGAGATGCCCATTAGTCTACTGGGCCAGGAGACTGCGTTTCCAGCTCCTATTGTGGAGGAGTGACACATCCTCTTCAAAGATAGGCAACCCCCTGGACTTGGCTCCAAGTTCCAGAGCAGGCAGCGTTCCAGTTTTTCTTTATTATGCACTCAAAAAGTTTGGCAGCTACAACATTTAATTAAACTGAGGCGCAGCAGTCTCACGCACAGCATTCCTCCTGTTGCACCAAGTTTTCATGTTTAAATTGGGCCCTCACAAATGCCTGTCCCCTGTGGCAGGAAAACAGGGGGGGGTGATTAACCCCCAGATCCGAATAGGCCAGGGATGAAAGGGTTATAGAATCTTGTTTCCTTTTCCTGTACTTCTCCCGTTTAAGAAAAAGTCTGAAAAGGCAATGTAACAAATAAATGCTTTACTTGCACTGCTGAAGTACATGAACTCGCACTGTCAATGTACACAGTGTAGGCAGCATTCGTAAAAGTTACACCGGGAAGCATATAAATGCTCCATTTACACTTCTGCGCCGGCAGTTCCCCTTACAACAACTCCAGAAACTAAACTCACGGGGAACTCGAGAGCTCTTAGCACATCCAAGTGATGCAATTAGCCGTGACTGGGGCATCCAGGGGATAGGGAGCTGTGGATGCAGGACCTTCAGTGAGGGTGATCAAGCCTCTCCGATGTTGTGTGGGTCCCATGCTGGTTCCAGAAATTTCTCCCCTTTTATAGGCTAGAGAGCCAATCAGAATGTGCCCTGTGTCTCAGCTGACTTTTAGTCAGGAGACTGTGACTGCCAGCCGTGCAGGCACACGCCTCATTAACACTGCGATCGTAACTCCCTCACACTTTTCACATTGGACTGGCTTTCGGTCACCTTTTATTTATCACATCCCCCTTGCTCCCCTCAACATCATAACTGCCCTATGCAGCCAGGGTTTTTTCCTACTCTGTCAATTGTTAATCCAAGTTCTGAAGTGGGCAGTGTTGCACAGTATTTCTTTAATAAACACAGTAAAAAATTGGCAACTTTAGTATTGAACTCATATGAGGCAAGTCTCTTCCTCACACTGCATTCCCCTGTACCTATTGTATGTGCTCTGTGGGGAGGAGTTAGGGATGAAGAAGAGTAGGGGGATGGTGCCAGGGCAGCAGTGTCCTTGGTGCAGGCCAGAGGACCCCATGGCAGGACATCCATGGCCTGCTGCCAGGGCATGGACACACACCTTGTGGCCCTACCAATCTGGTGAGGGCTCCTGGTCCATGCAGTTAAAGAGGCAGTTATCCAGAGCCTCATGGATCTGGGACCACACACATTGATGGGGTTCTTGCCCTCTCTCTGATCCCTGCACCGTGTGTGCCTGTGGCGCCTGCCCCAGTCCATAGGTGAAGTGCTCCTGGTGGTCCAGCTCCCCACCATAGAGTCACATTAGTAAGGGCAGAAGGGGTTAGGCTGGGCCTACCCTCACCTCAGGGAAAGGGGAGTTGCACAAGAGGTAGAAATTGTCCTCATCAGCTACATGAAATTTGGTGGCACAGTTGTGCCCCAGATGCCTGGGTTTGTTAATATGTGTGTGTGTGTGTGTGTGCGCGTGCGCGCACATGTGTGTGTACACATTCACACATATAGAACCCAGGCATCCTGAACACACACGCACGCACGCACAGAGTGAAACGGGGTGTCTGGGACACACGCATTTATGAACACATGGAAAGAAGGTGTCCAGGACATATGCATGAATGCAGAAACCAGGTGTCTGGGATGCGCATGTGCATGCATGTTTGATAAGCATTGCATTTGGGACACACACACACTTGGTGAACATGCATGGCATGGCCAGCTGATGGCTTGTAACCATGATGACCTGCTGCTGCTGTATCAGGACCAGATGGGCAGTCGTGATGTCTCTGACAGCCAGTTAAGGTGGATCAGTCAATTGGCTCTGCTTGGCAGCCTGGGGAGCCCATGGGCCACTCTGGGAGGTGTGTGAGAACCCCGTCTCCCTGCTGCACTTGGGCTGTATAGGCAGGCTCTGAGCCCTCCCCACAACAAGGGCTAAAGTGTGTGTTATACTTCCTCCTAACTTAAATGGTGGCACTTAGAGTAAAGCTCGGAAGTTAGAGTGCTTCTGCCTCTGGCTTCTTGAATGTCTGTACTTAGCCCTTGTGTCTGCAACAGAAAGGGACCATAGAGACCATATCTTACAAGCATAAAAGAGCATGTGTCTAACAGCCAAGGTTCCTTGGGTGATTTTGATATCTTTTATTAGACCAACCCAAATAGTTGGATAATATTTATTAAGCAAGTTTTGGGGTTCAAAAACCCTTTGTCAGGCTAAGGAAGCTGCAGCAGTTGGTGTGTGCTCTTCTTGGATGGAATGAAAAGTAAAGAAGCCAGGGGCTGGGCTGGGGAGTCAGTTGTCAGGCAGATTATAACGTATCAAAAATCCAATGTCTATGTTTAGTCCATGATCTCTAGTATCCAGGAAGTTGATGAAATGGAGCGCATAGGCTTGTCTCTGGGAAGTGTTGTGTAAGTTTCCCTTGATAAATATTCTCCAACTATTTGGGTTGGTCTAATAAAAAATATCAAATTCACCCAAGGAACCTTGTCTGCTTATGTCCTTAGACCAACATGGCTACAACCTAAACCCCTGCAACATGGAAGATATTGAATTCAGCTGTCTGAAATGCAAACTGTACAACATGAAAAAGAAAGAAGCCAAACTCAACAGCGACATATATTTTCTAAACCTCTGCAAGAAGCACAACTTCATTCCCCAAGGACTAAACATCTACAATCCCCTGACTACTACACACAACTCCAAATATGCTTCACAGCTATGCAAAAGAACTTCAGAGAAAATTAGAAATCATCTACTTCACCTACTCTACTCCAAAAGAGACCAACTCAGGAAGGAAATCACCATATACTACAATTTAAAAGACAGAAATCCATGCATGTTCCGTGACAATATACAGTGGATACAAAGAGACTACGAAAAACTTTCTACAGCATTCATTCTACATAAAAAGAAAAAATGGAACAAATTACTCCAAGAACAAGCTCCCCAGCCACAAAACAACCATCAGAGGAACAACACCAACACCTTACAACATCCCAACCTCAGATTTGATAAAACTGAAAGCAGCAACCAACCCACAAATATTATCAATCTCTCCGCACTCACGCTTACCAAAACTGAAAAATCTGTCCTTTCTAAAGGCCTAAATTTCTGTCCAGAAAAATACCCTAACAAAATACTTTAATGTGGAGAACTAGAAGAATTCTTCCAATGCCTGCACCTCAAAGAATATTTCCACCACCAAAGTGAACCCACTCCCAACAACAACTCATCCTCTGACACCATTCAGGAAAGGATCAATGCCAAAAAGCCCTAAAAAACATCAGATTGGACACCTCGCAGTGGACGAAACCCTAACCTTGACTGCTACATTGACTGCTGCCGGGAAAGAATGAACAATGAAATAATCAGCAACACACGCCACCACAAAAACCTCTCTCCACCAGAGAAAAAGGCCATAGAATCTCTAAGATCTAACCACCAAATAGTAATAAAGCCAGTGGATAAAAAAGGAGTCATAGTCATCCTAAACTGTGAAGACTACATAAAGGAAGCCAGCAGACAGCTATCTGACACCACCTACTACAAAGAACTACAAGAAGATCCTGCTCCCCTTTTCACCAAAAAACTCAACAATACCATCAAATCATTTCCATCAAGAATACAGATCCAGCGATATTACTGACCTTATACACTTCATCCTCACACACAACAATTTCACTTTAATAATCAACACTTTCTCCAGATGATGGGAACAGTTATGGGCAATAAATGGCCCCACAGTGTGCCAACCTTTTTATGAGCCACCTGGAAGAAGACTTCCTCAAGAAATGCACCATCAAACCCTTGCTATACTTAAGATATATCGATAACATTTTCATCATTTAGACTGAGAACCTGCAATCTCTGATTTGAGTTCCATCAGAAATTCACCAGTCACCATCCCTCCATCCACCTTTCTCTAGAATACTCCAACACCAGCATCTCCTTTTTAGACATGATGATCAGTATCCAGAAGGCTAAAAGAGAGACCACAGTATACAAGAAACCCACAGACCAACATGCATATCTGCACAGAACCAGAAATCACCCTAAACACACCAAAAAAGCTGTGATGTACAGCCAAGCCCTCAGATACCACCGCATTTGTACTGAAGAGAACACCCGGGATTGCCACCTCACC
>JAGPOW010000261.1:144092494-144147445 GCA_030014935.1 Caiman crocodilus
TGGGGCACATTTCTCACAGGAGGGCCACTCTCTCTCCAATCTCTCAGTCCTGATCCTCAAGGGAAACTTACACAACACTTCCCAGAGACGAGCCTATGATCTCCATTTCCTCAACCTGCTGGATACTAGAGATCATGGACTAAACATAGACATTGGATTTTTGATACATTATAATCTGCCTGGCAACTAACTCCCCAGCCCAGCCCAGCCCAGCCCCTGGCTTCTTTACTTTTTATTCCATCCAGGAAGAGCACACACCAGCTGAAACTGGTGCTGAAACTTCCTTAGCCTGACAAAGGGTTTTTGAACCTGAAAGCTGACTTAATAAATATTCTCCAACTATTTGGGTTGGTCTAATAAAAGATATCAAATTCACCCAAGGAACCTTGTCTGCCTATGTCCTTAGACCAGCCCATCTATAACCTAAACCCCTGTCCAACAGCAGAATTTAACCTTAAGCATTTTGAGTTGGAAGGTAGCTCCTAGATCATTTTGTCCCTCCTCTTCCCAATTCCAAAACCTACATCAGCACTAGATACCCAAACGTAAAAGTTTCCCTAATTTTAATCAAACCTAGATATAGTGGTGAAAGTTTTGCAACTTAAACACTTGGGCATGTACAGACATTACACTTTTACCAATATGCATGATCAGAAACTGGTTTATAGTCATAACAGAAGTTCAGCACACACATAGACTGGTTTAAAAATGGCAGAACCTGGTGTAAGATTTTCACCCTGTACCAAAGAGCAATTGTGTGTCTTGTTTGCTACTGATCTAAACTACACTGCTTATAGAAAACTGTGTAACTTAGACCTATTCTGCTGTGAGCTTTTTGAATGTCTACCTAGCCTTGAGGATCATGTGCTTATCTGTCCCCTCTTATAAGTGCCTTCCAAACTGTCACAAAGAGTGTGGTACTCTTGCCACACAGGGCTTGGCTTCTTGATTTTCCAAGCTCTGGATTGGAATTCATGGTGGGCATGTTTACACTTGCATTTAAGCATGACTACATTTAATGTGCATTAAGCTAATGCCCATTAAGCGATTTCTGGCAGGTATCTACATGTGCAGAGACTTTGCACTAAAGTTAGTACACTGGGAACTAAAGTTAGTGCCAAGTCCCTGTAGCCCTGCCATATGCCTGTAGTGGTTGGGCAGACCTGGCACTAAAGTTAGCGCTGGATCGTGTCTACACGTTTCAATGCACTTTAACCAACCACGCCTACTTTTCATTCTTGAATTTGTAGATATCAAATTTAGGTGTGATTAGCCTAATTTCACCATTTTTAATACACATTAATGGTGTGCACATATAGACACATGCACGTAATGCACATTAAATCAGGCTAATGTGCATTAACACATCTTGTGTAAATGCACCCAGTATAATACAAAAATAGCAATTTGAATGGCAAACCATTCTTAAATCACTCGTGCTTGAAAAGGCATGTAACAGTAATGTATTTTTTCACAGCATTTATCAGTGATAGCCTAGACAGCAAAGGTATTTCAAGTCAATGGAAGAATAGTTCCTTGTTTTAAGGAAATGTGATCTCCAAAATCATATAGAAAAGAGCCAAGTTGTTAAAAGAAATCAAATGAAGTCAGTAGGAATTGTGGATATTTAACACCTCTTAAAATAAGTCCCATTGTATTTAGAAGTCTAAATGTGGATTTAAGCTTTAAGACAGGAACTTAACCTGCTGGTTTTAAAAAATGCTGAACACCATTGACCTCAAAAGAAGCTTTTGGGTGCTCCGTATTTAAAAAAATCAGGCAAGCACCTAAATATAGATATAGATCTTAGTTCTGAAGATATAGTTTTGAAAATATTGGCCTGGTATATATTTTTGCTCTTGGAATTTTTCCTCCTGCATCCCTATGTAATAAAAGTAAAAGTGAAGCTATTATGTAAAGGTGGCAAGTATCAGTGAGAAATTACCAGAGAGAAAGTTAACTGCAAATAAGATAGCTTTAATTGTTTAATTAAGACGAACTGGGTCAGGGTTGTAACCTTCTAACCTTACTTTATAAAGACACATTGAGTTGGGCCTATAAAGAGTGAGGAGTTTTACAAAGGCCTCACAGATTTTTCATGAGGTAGTTTAGTTTCCAGCTTTAGGAGCATGGAGAAATTGGTGCCAGTCAAACTGAGGGATATGCATGATGAAAAATCCTTACCTACATACCAATCACTTGAAAAAAACCAACTGGTTGCAAGAATTTCAACAGCTGGAGAACAGCATTCAAAACTGACCTTAGTGGGTAAATAGCTAGGGAATTGACCTGTTAAATGCAGAGCTAACCATTCATGCTACTTCAGCCAGCAGAAAGTCAGCTGAAACGGAGACAGCTTGTTGGGTAAAGGTACAGCAGCAGTAGTGGGCTAAGATGAGGCATAATAGTTCTATCAAAAGTATTTTTCCACCATCTTATGAATGAAAAAATTGAGATCAATAATAAAATCAGATCTTCAGGGAAATGACAAGAAATGAGTGTAGACAATCGAAGTCCAAATTTAATGCAGATCATTTTCTTTTTTCCTTTCTTTTTTTCTTTTCCTTTTTTTTTTTTTTGTTCACTAGAGAGAATGAAATACTGGTTCTGAGAAATGGCAGAAGATTGGGGGGGAAATTTGGAATTTGGCAAATCATTTGCAATTGTAAAGGTGGATCCACCTTCTAAAATTTAAACACAGATATCAAATAATCCACAATGTTTAGTTTGGTCCATCATATTAATTCTGACCCTGCATCCCTAGAATCAGAAGGGGTTCTAAGCCAAGAGATAAAAGTCTATCTCTAGCTTATAAATAAAAAAATACATTAATAAGAAGAATTATATCCTACTTCTGTGTGACATTGTTAGATGACAGTCCTGTATCTATCTTTGTGTATATGTGCAATCATGCTGAGGCAGACAGGTTTCTAGCTGTGAGATAAGCTTCCTCCTTCCAGTATGATTTCCCAAGTCTCATTGATGGTCACATATCATGTGGCTTTGAATTGGTTTTTGAGATCATACAGCAAGCTTTTCTTGTCTTACTTAGTCTCCAGGAGATAACAGAAGGTGCTTTGATGAGGATAATAGTGCTGCTGTTCATGAAATTGCTCCTTAAGTGTACACATGAAATGCCCTTCAAACGCACAAAGATCACAAAGCCTCTCAATTCAGGAGGGAAAAAAGCAGACCGTTAGTTTTACAAAAGTGTCATCCGTGCTCAGACCTGGTCTCCCCAAATATGTAGCAGTAGGTTGGTGAATGTAGGACCTTGTACAATTGCATGAATAAGATAACATTAACTACCCAGGAAATAAAATAGCACTGCTGAATCATGATAGGGTTTGTCCTGTTTTTAACCCCTGCCTACTTACCCCTACCATTACCTTCACCTTTTCAAAGAAAGATTGTAGAATTCATAGTTTAAGCTGAAAGACAGCTTCCATTCTAAGCCTAAAATGTAATATGCTTAGACTCAAATCAGTGCAGAATTTAAATGTCTGGAAAGTTTAAATTTGATCTAATAAGGTATTTTGGCTTACAGAATTAGCATCTTACTAGGTTTCCCCTTCCTTACCACCCCCTCCCATTTTGAAAATGTGCATTAACTTTTTCCTAAAATATTACTATTATTACTATTATTATTACTATTACTCATAGTCCTATTACTTAAATAGTGTAGGGCTTGATGTAAAGAATTCAGACTTAACAATTTTAAAAATATCCAGTTATGCATCTGTGTGTGTGCGCGCATGGATATTATTGTATGAAATGTGTAAATTAGGATAGTGAAACATCAAACCCATGGGGATTCAACTAATATTTACAGAACCATGACAAAAAATACTGAAGTAAGTCCTTCTATATTGTTACTCCCTCCCCACACTGCAGCATTTTTCCTCCTTTCATCTAGAGATGTCTGCAGCAGCATTTCCTTTTATCCTCGCCTCTTTTCTTGTAAAGTCTCAGTGTTACAACGATCGGCTCCAGATTAAATGCTGGGCTACATATCGGACAGACTGAGGAATGAGGAGAGGATGCTGATACAGCAGCATGTGGGTGTAGCATTTTAGTACAGCAGGGAAAAGAAGCAGTTCTTTGCTGAAAATCATCATGGGTTGGGAGGTCAGGGTGGAGTAGGTGGTTGTGGTTTCTTTGGATGGCTGACTAAGGAGCTAAAATAAGATGATAGATGAGACAAATATCCACACCTTGAATTTTACATTCAGGACAGATTCTGTCAGACTGTACAGGACAGTCACAGAATATACCATTTGCTGGTGTTAAAACAAATTTACTCGGTATGTCGGAGTCCTCCTTTGCAGCAGGTGAGTGTACTGATCATTATTGCAAACTAGTAATTCTAAAAGGTAAAACCTTGTGCTTTAATTGTAATTTTTTCTGTTTGCTTACCTAGAAAAGCTCTTGAAAGATATTTACTCTGTTGTCTTTGTTGTTGGTGTTATGTTGTTGACTTTGGCTTTATGTAAAAGAGCTGTATGACTGCTCAGAGCTCCAGTATGAAATTGGAGATAGGCCTGTTGAAAGTCTCTGGGTTTGGGAGGATAGAGGGGAGAGGAACAAAGGTGATGTCCTGGTGGGTGTCTGCTATATAGAGACCACCAGACCAGGAAGACAGTAGAGGTAGATGAGGCTTTCTTCAAAGAGCTAGTGAAAGTTTCTCTATCAAAAGCTCTGGTTCAGACGGGGCACTTCAGTCACCCTGACAACTGCTCGGAGGGCAATACAGCAGTTCAGAAAAAATCCAGGAAGTTTTTGGACAGCATTGTGGACAACATCCCGATGCAAGTGTTAAAGAGGCCAACTAGAAGCTGTGCTCTTCTTGACTTGCTGCTCATAGATGGGGACAAATTAGTTGGGAATGTAGAAGTGGATGGAAACTTGGACAGCGGCAACCATGAGATGATTGAGTTCAAGATCTTGAGGAAAGGAAGGAAGGAAAGAGAGCAGCAGAGTAAAGACTCTAGACTTCAGAAAAGCAGACTTTGAATCACTCAGGGAACTGATGGGCAGGATCCCCTGGATGGCCATTCTGAGGGGGAAAGGAGTCTAGGAGAGCTGGTTGTATTTTAAAGAAACCCTACTGAGGGGGCAGGAATGAACCATCCTGAGGTGCACAAAGACTAGCAAATACAGCAGAAGACCAGCTTGGATTAGCAGAGAACTCTTCAATGAGCTAACACATAAAGAGGAAGCTTATAAAAAGTGGAAACTTGGACAAAAAACTAGGGAAGAGTATAAGAGTACTGCTTGGGCGTGCAGGGATGAAATCGGGAGGGCAAAGTACATCTGGGGTTGAAAGCACCATGAAGGGTAACAGGAAAGGTTTCTACAAGTATGTCAGCAACAAGAGGAAAATTAGGGGAAATGTGAGTCTCTTACTGAATGGAAGAGGCAACCTAGTGACAGATGAAAAGGCTGACATACCCAATGCCTTTTTTACTTCAGGCTTCACAGGCAGGGTCAGCTCCCAGACTACTGCGCCAGGCAGCACAGTTTGGGGAGAAGATGAGCAGCCAACAGTGATGAAAGAACAGGTGAGGGAATATTAGAAAAGCTGGATGTGTACAAATCCATGGGGCCAGATGCAATGCACCTAAGGGTGCTGAGGAAGTTTGCTGATGTGATGACTGAGCTTCTGACCATTATCTTTGAAAACTTTTGGTGACTGGAAAAAGGCAAATATAGTGCTCATCTTGAAGACAGGGAAGAAGGAGGATCCAAGGAACTGTGGACTGGTCAGCTTTACCTCTGTCCCTGGAGAAGTCATGGAGCAGGTCATTTCTGAGCACTTGGAAGAGAAGAAAGTGGAATAGCCAGCATGGATTCACCAAGAGCAAGTCATGGCTGACCAACCTGATTACCTTCTATGATGAGATGACTGGCTCTGTGGATGCAGGAAGAGCAGTGGATATAGTATACTTTGACTTTAGCAAGGCTTTTGATATAGTCTCCCACAACATTCTCACCAGCAAGCTAAGAAAGTATGGGCTAGATGAATGCACTGTAAGGTGGATAGAAAACTGGCTGTATTGTCAGGCTCAAAGGGTAGTTGTCAGTGGCTCAGATGGAATGCCGGAGGGGCACCAACATCCTGGGACAGTTTTGCTCTGTATCTTCATCAATGACCTGGAAAAGGGGTTTTCAAGCTTTTTTAGCACATATACCCCTTCTGTCTCAAAGTTTCAGCTCAGGTACCCCTTTATATTAAAATTATTTGGGGGGGCTGAATGTGCATGTGCATGCGCGCAGCCGCCTCCCCAGCAGGTAAGTTTGTGGGGGTGGAGAAAGGGCTGTGGGGGGCAGGGGGCAGATTGAGGCTTCCAAAGTGAGGAAGGGAGTGGGTCACAGACAGGGGCAGGAGCTGGGGTGAATGAAGCTCCAGCTGAGCTGCATCATGGGACAGTTGGAGCCCAGGTAGCTCATCTAGGGGCACTGGGGTGGGGGGCTCCCACTGCTGCACACACCCCAGCAGAGGCCTGGGGGGCACATGTCCCCCCAATCTGTGCTTGGGGCAGAGGCAGCTGATGCTGCATGCTGTGCTTTGTGTGCTGCTGCCGCTTTCCTGGGAGTGGTGTAACACACATGTGTGTCCAACTGCTGGGCGGCCAGGGGGTACAGTGCAGCCTGGTGCTGTCAAGCATGTGGCATCGCGCTGCTCCTAGGACAGTTGCAGTAGCATGCAAACCCAGCTTGCAGTGGCAGCCACCTTTGCCTCATGCACAGATTGGAGTGGGGGGTAGGATGTACTCCCTGGGCCTCTGCTGAAATGCATGCAGAGGTGGGAGCCCCCCCCCATATCACTTATGACCCTTTTAAGTACCCCTAGGGGTACATGTACCCCCAGTTGACAACCACTGACTTGGAAGAAGGGATGGAGTGTAACCTCAGCAAATTTGCAGATGACACCAAGCTGCGGGGAGTAGTAGATATGCTGGAGGGTAGGGCTAGGATACAAAGAGACCTAGATGCATTGGAGGATTGGACCAAAAGATATCTTATGAGGTTCATTAAGGAGAAGTGAGAAGTCCTGCACTTAGGATGCAACAAATCTCATTCATGGTATAGACTGGGGACTGAGTGGCAAAGCAGCAGCTCTGCAGAAAAGGAACTGGTTGTTACAGTGGACAATAAGTTGATATGAGCCAGCAGTGTGTCCTCGTTGCCAAAAAGGCTAATGGCATACTGGGCTGCATTAGTAGGAATGTTGCCAGCAGATTGAGGGAAATGATTCTTACCCTCTATTCAGCACTGGTGAGGCCACATATGGAGTACTGTGTTCAGTTTTGAGCCCACACTTTAGAACAGATATAGACAAATTGGACAGGCTCTAGTGGAGGGAAACAAAAATGGCTAGGGGGCTGGGACAAATGACTTCTGAGGAGAAACTGAGGGAACTGGGCTTAGTTAATCTGGATAGGAGAAGACTGAAGTGTGATTTAATAGCAGCCTTCGTGTACCTGAAGAATGGTTCCAAAGAGGATAGACTGTTGTCAGTAGTGGCAGATGACAAAACAAGGAGCCATGATCTCAAATTGCAGCAAGGAAAGTTTACGTTAGATATTAGTAAAAAAATTCTCATTAGGAGACTAGTAAAGCACTGGAACAGGTTACCCAGAGAAGTTGTGGAATCTCCATCCTTGGAGGTTTTTAAAACCTGGCTAGAGAAAGCTTTGGCTGTGATGATCTAGTTGGGGATCGTCCTGCTTTGAGCATGGGGGTGGACAAGATGACCTCCTGAGATCCTTTCCAACGCTGATATTCTATGATTCTATGACTTTTATTCTCCTTTCTTTCTTTCACACCCTAAAACTTTCTTTCCTCATAGGCAGGCAGTCTATACTCTTCTGGTCATCTACAGGGTATTTTTACTTTTTACAAATCCACGGGTATTCTATTCCTGGAAGTGTAGCCTTTTGTGCATGAATAACTATACAGCTATACATTGGTGCAGACTTACTGTGCACAGAGAGATCCAGAACTTGTTATTACTAGATTTAGCTACAGGAACAACAAAAGCGGTGGGTAGATGTCCATCTTTTTTCCCATAACTCAGTGACTAGGGTACTCAGCAGGCGTGCTAGAACTAAGGGACTTTTTCCTTCCAAGCCAGCTGCCATGGTGCTGTCATACATCCTCTGACTCATTCCCTTCTTCCTGGCTCTACATATCGCCTAAGGACTTCCCTCTCATGGCTGCCCAAGTGGCCAGCTTGAAAACTTGCCCTGGGCTGTCCTCTCGTGTGCTGTTTAGAGTGCTGAGCTAATGAGTTGAAGGGATGCATTATTTCTCAAGTTTCCCAAAATACAGCATAGTGAAATAGGTTTATTTTTTGGTAACTTTAGTTCAACCAATAGGATGTTCAACAGCAGCTGTGAAAATATGGAAAGTCCCTTGTTTCAAAACTATGGTAAACATTGTTGGTAAAACTATGAACAGCCACAGAAGGAAGGGACTGTAGAAAAGGATATTGCTTCCTACAGTCTTAGGAAGCAATATTCCATGCACGTACTATCAGATTTCACCCAGGAACATTTCTTGCTGAATAGAATAGATGTTTCCTGATTTGCGAGTTAGCATTGAACCTTAACCATAAATTGACAGACTTTCATATATTCAACATTGCATTGTTCCACATGTATTTTATTATTTTTACATTGTTAATTCAAAATTTTTATTTTAAAGTACTTGACTAGTAATTTTATCAACACTTTATTGGGTCAGAATAACACTTCCTTAACACTTTCCAAATGGTCTTATTTTCCAGCACCTTGTTCAAGTTAAAAAAAAAAAATTAGAGCTCAAGAAATGTTTGAATTTATCTACAGAAGTCACACCAAAAAAACTAACTCTCAAAGTTCACTTTGATGCAGAGCACGAAGTTATTCTTTTACATAATGGAACATATTACTCTCTCCTGAAGAACTGTCGATTTTTAAGCATCTTACTTCAAAAGAGATGTAGAAAAATAGGAAAGTGTCTAGTGGAAAGCAACAAAAACTACTAGGAGTCTAGGAAACAAGATTTCCAAGTAAAGATCAGAAGAACTGAGATTATTTAGTCTAGGGAAGAAAAGACTGAAAGGCTGCATTTGATAAATCGTCAAATATTTAAAAGTCAGTTATTTAAAGGATAATGATAGACTATTCTCTGTGGACACGGGATAGGGCAAGAAGTAGCCATCTGAAATTGCAACAAGGGTAATATGGTTGGATAGTTGGACAAACTTTTTTATTATGTTTGTGGTTAAGTACTGGACCAGATTATCTAGAGAGGCTGTCGAATCTCTGTCCCTGGAAATCTTTAAGAACAGCTTAGACTAGGGATGGGCAAGTATTTTGGGTGGAAGGTCACTTAATGAGGTTTGGTGATCTTTTGAGGACCACATGGGTAGCTCCACTCCTTGCCAGTTACCCCACCCCCTTTGAGCCATCTTGCTATCTTGGGGACAGAAGACCTCGCCCTAACCTCTGACCTTTACCACCAGAAGTCCTTCCCCTTTCCCCCAGGAAATACTCCTTTTGGGAGGGGGATTGCCTTCTTAACCAGAAAAAACCCCAAATCATACACTAAAGATCAAACACCTACTATAACATATTTTAATTTTATTATAAAAAATATCATTGTCATGATTTGTGTTTACACAGTGTATTGCTGGTGCTCCCTGCCATGCATGTAGGGGCCTTGCACCCACACGGCATGGGAGGCAAGTCTCATGTGCTGAAGCCAGCTGCCTTTAGTTCAGCCTTCGTGCACTGGGCATGAGCACCTCTGCCTACTGCTGCTGCTGCTGCCTCCACTGCTTGCCAGATCTGTGCATCATGTGGGCAAGGGGAGGGGGGGTAAGGAGGTCCCCAGGCCTCACACCCTTCCTCATACCCCACAAACATCTGAGTGTTGGCTCTAGGCTCCGTGGGTGAGTGCAAGGTGCAATAGTGTAAGATGGGGGCTTGTGTATACATGGGCGCTTCATTCCCACCCTCGTGGGTGGAAGGGCTGGGTGGGGTACAATTAGTTGATGTGAGCCGTGGGCTGGATGAAAGTGCCTGGTGAGCAGGATCTGGCCCATGGGCTATATTTTGACCACCCCTATGTTAGACAAACCTCTTTAGACAGGGATGAGTCTTCCTGCATTGAGCAGGGTATTGGACTAGATGACCCCCTGAAGTCTCTTCCAGCTCTACTTTTCTGTGATTGTACAGAGAAGAAACAACTGAAGTAAATGATCAGCCACCAGAAGACTGGAGGTAGTAGAGATAAAAATTCTTTTAAAAATGACAGGTAAAAAGTGAAATGATTTTAAGATGAATGAAGATGAGAGAAGGTAAATAGGGTGAAAAATTAAAGTATGAGATTATAACTAATCAAAATTATTAAGATAGTGGGACATTGCAAAAGACAGACAGATGGCAGAGTGCCAAGGTAAATCATGCATATACAATTGAGGTCAGTCTGACCTAGAGGCTAACCACTGATTTGATGGACAGAATTCATATATAGTCATCGCCAAACTGGGTTTTAGGGAGGGAAAAAGCCAAACAGGAATGAATGGTGACACTGTACTGCTCCATGTATTGGCAAAGTTTGTAAAGATGCTGAAGAGAGAGCATAAGCATACACGCACATGCCTAAACACTTTATACATATAAATATATATGTATATGTATACATGTGTGTGTGCACATATATACCTATATATGTGAATGTTTACATATACGTTATATATGGTATACACAAACTTATGTTTTCCTAAAACTTAGAAAATAAAGCATTATACAATATATACATAATGATATAAAATACATATTAAACATTTTCCTAAGTGCAGTTCTAAATAAAATCTGTTAAATAATTGCACAAAAGCCAAAAAATCAAGAGGAAACATGAATGTAGAGTTGGTTACAGGCTTGCAGGACACAGTGTTCTACAGACAGCTTTTTAAGATATTTGAGAGAGTTTTTAAAAAGTACACAAAGGAGGAAAAAGAGAAAGGAACGCAGCTTACCCCATCCATTATTGCTAGCCAGGAGGGAATAACTCTGATTTCGGAAGCATGATAAAAACCTTTCCTCACAGTCTAAGCAATCAAAAGTTACGTCTAAGATATTCTCCAACCAGATGGCTTTTTTTAGAATCACTTAAAATAGAAAAAAGTTGTGCCACATTTTCCAGAACCACTTCTAAGCCAGATGAGCATGCACATGTGTTTCTCTGGGGATAAATGCAGTGGCACGTAGTTGTACCTCTGTTATTTGTCTCCGAGAAATGCCTCTGCATACATGCTCTGGTGTACGACAAAATGGCCCAGGTGGGGTAGGGAAGGCTGGAGCAAGCACCTGGGATGGCCCCTGCAGCCTTATCTGCAGTCCTGGGGGCTTCCAGCAGTGTCAATCCTGGTGCACGGAGTCCGCCCGGCAGTTGGAGCAGGGATCTGGCCATCCAGGCTCTGGTTTAGGGCAGCGCATGCTGCAGCCATGTGTGCCACCCTACAGTTCTCTAACCCATTTTTTTTTAGATACCTGAATTTGCCACTACCTAAATTTGGCTCTGAGCTGCAAATATGCGGTGCAGAGAACCTTCTGGCATGCACTGCGTGCGTTTTGTGGTGCATCAAAGGCCCTTGAGGTGCTGCAAAGCACACGTGCACTCATCTAGACGTGCTCTGAGAGTGCTATATACTACAATGTTTTCTGATGAGATGTTAATAACAGGAAATTGCTAAGTTAAAAAAATGTGGTTTTTGGGGAACCCTCATATGGATTAATTTTGAACAGCTGTTTTTCTGAATTTGTTACAAATGGTGTTTCTTTTTAATAGGTGTATGTGTATATATATATATACAGCTATATGAGAGAGAGAGAGAGAGAGAGAAGGAACTGGGCATGCTGCCAAAAAGAAATTAAGACTGGTTGCTGAGGTAGTTTGATGTAGGGCTTTCATCTTAATGGGAGACAATGAAGTAGGAAGAGAAAATATGTTTTTGTGTAATCCATAGGCTTCATGTTTTATACATGAGAGTATTTAACACTGTTTGTATTTATATTTTGAATATAACAATGGCAAGGCTTTCTTTTTCTCAAGGGTTGACACGTTTTGGCAAGTTGTTTAGTCTTTTACAGCATTCAACTTCAGCTTTGAAAGAAAGTGTTTTTTTTCTGGGTTTTTTCTTTATAACGTAGATCAACCAAGACAGCAATCAACTTCAAGGTGTGGTTATTGACTCTTGATAATCTTCACTCTTGTTGCTGTTGTACACACTCTTGTTGTTGATAATACTGCACCTCTGAAATAACTTGTCTTATTACATTTTTGCAGCAAAAGGAGCAACTTCAGGACAATATATTTATTCTCACTAACCTCCAAGATTTAACATGAGTTATATTAATAATGTCATATAAAATTCTGTGCTATAAAAACACTAACATTATTAAAGTTTATTTTAATTAGTGGCTAACATTAGTAGCAGAGTGCCTGGGCATTTTGATTATGTCTATAAAGTATCTCTGGAAAGCAGTAAGTGAGGTTATTTTCTGAAATGACAATATTTTAAAGTTTGTTTTAAATTTAAATATATCCAAGTGTTAAAGTAAACTTAAAAATTGTTGCTGCTACTAGAGATAGACACTTTAGTGTTATATGTTTTTAAAATATGGTTTGTATTGCATAAAGCAATATTTTCTTATATTTAAAGGGCCAGATGATATTTTTAAGCTAAACACTGTGAGAGGGTTTTCTCACTCAAAAATAGTTTGAAATAAATGTTTAGTTCTGTAGTTTTGTATTTGAAATAAACAGGTAGTTTTTAGAATGAACAAGGCAAGGATTTTTGTGAGTGATATCTTTTATTGGACCAACTGCATTGTTGGGATAGACTTAGACAAGCTTTTGAATGCAGCGCATTCTTTAGAACGATACTCATCCAACCTTTTAAAAATGATATGTAAAGAATGTTTTACTGGATTATCCAGATTCTAATCAGGTCAGAATTTCCGGGCTATTTATCAAATATATACTCCAGAATCCCAGACCTCTTATACATTTCTAAGCATCTAGAAAGTTAAGTGTTTTTCTTTACACGGGGTATAGTCCAAACCCTGGAGGCTGAGGATGAAAGTTGTGGAAAATGAGCAAAGATATCCTTGTAACAACAGTAGTCGGTAGCTCACAGAGAAGCAATTAGAGTAAAGGACAGAGAATTTAGTTTTTGAGCTGCTTCAAAAACAAGATTCTTCAAAGCAGAGTAAGTCCTTAAAATGAAATAATAGAGATCTGGGGATTGTTTGTTAGGTGGGGCAGGGGGCAGACAGTGGAGAGCAATGTGTATTTGCTGTCCTGACAATGTGATGAGGGGTAGGAGGAAAGGTGGATGATGCATAAAGTACAGAAGGAGATATTAGCAAAATAGTCAAATGCAAAATGCTTTTTAAAAAAGATTAAAAATATATTAAGAAAGTGGTCACATTAATAGGAAAGAGCATCCACTTTGACTTACACCACAGCAAATGGCTTCAGGTTCTTCCCATTCTGGGTTTCAAGGAATGGCCACAGGACCCCCCTCACATCCTCCTCTGAATGATGAGGTATCATTATTTTGGCTGAGACCAAAGAACACATGAGAGAATGGACAGGAAGATGAGGAGTATCTAAATGTTTATAGTTATGATTACTTTCAGTCATTTTGGCTTGCTTATTTGGGCAAAGCAATGTCCTTCAATCAGGTAATAGATGCCATGTGCAGTACCATCCAAAATTTTCTGTAGGATATGATAGACCCTGGTGATATTGGACGACTGCACTTGAATGCTCTGGAGTTAAACTCTCTCTCCTACCCCTCCCTTTTTCTGGGAAGATGTAAATACTTCAGATTTATTAAATAAAATGACCAGTGTTTCTCAGAGTAATGTGGGGATTGTGTGGCACTACAAAGGGTGAGTGATTACAAAGATATATGGACATGCAAACTCCAGGGCAAGTCTTGAAGATAATTAAGATACAGGAAAAAGAATGGAAGGTGATGTTAACTAATTATTGCTAGTCATGTGCTTCTTTATGTAAAACTACTTGCCACTGGATTTGGCCCTTACAAATACCCATTTTGTGAGGCAGATAAATGCTGTCAGCGTATACTATAAACCTCAGCCTGTAGAACAGATTCATTACTATTGTTCCACCATTTTATGCCTGTTTGTTAACAAGCTTTAAAAACTACCTTCTGGGGCAGACTGACATTATATATGAACATTCTGGGGCCAACTTAGACAAGTCAAAATGTGTTCCCAAGATGACCCTGTTCTACCACACAGGGTAGAGAGGTAACTGTTCACTGCTGTTATGCAGAAATGAGGCACTTTAATCGATGCATGCATTCAGAAAGAGAGGGTTTTAACAGTCACTTGGTGTATGACAGAATTGATGGAGGCTTTATTTGGGAAAAAATAGAGTAGGACATGAAGGGATCTTCTGAAAGAGAGGGCATGCATTCATATCTAGGCAAATTTCAGAAGAACCCTGCAGAAAGTCAAATCTCAAAACACTTCAACAGACAAAAACCCAGCGGCTGAAAAAACCTGACAAGGTTTTTTTCCTTTTAGAGTGGCCATCTGTATACACTAGAAGACATATACTCTGTGTGTGTGTGTGTGTGTGCGTGCATGCGTATATATAAAAAGTAATATTTTTAATAAGCCCTGCTTTAAGAAAAGCTATTTTCCAATATCCACATATCAATATGGATAAATCTTGCTATTCTAGAAACGTAATTAAAACCCCACTGAATCAGAAGAAGGACATTTGGTATGCTAGGCCTGATGACTTTGTTATGGTTGCAAGAGAACTTTTCTTTAGAAAGTGTTAAGCACTACTTCTGAAATGGTTTCCACAAAGCAAGCTTATTAAAAAAGCTTACTTGAGTGTTCATTAAAAAGTGGGACTGCTAAAAACCAGTTTCTGAAATGAAAGAAACAGATTATAAAATAGTCCAGGGTTTTGTTGGTCCTTTGCTAAACCATGTTATCCTTACTAATTAGGGCCATGTCTAGATAACCAGGGGTGTGCACTTACAGTAGTACAAATAGTAAAAGCACAAATTTGTGTTGCTACTCTATACAGCAGGATGCACTCTGGCACGTGTGTTTTGTTAAGGGACAAATTGCCCCACTTTGGGCAAAATGGCTGTGCCCAGCCCCACCCAGCTGGGCTTCATGTGCTGTGGGGAAGACTGGCTGAGGCACCCTGTGCCCCTACCAGTTGGGAAGCAGTACATGGTGATGGGGGAGCAGGCAACCTGCTCTACTTTTGAGCGCACACTACTTTTGTATACTGTGACCTGCTTAAAAATAAATAAATACTTGAACAAATAAATAAAAATTAGAGCTTTTTTTTTTTGTACCAGGAAATCCCAGTAGCAAACTTTTGCTGCCATGCTTCAAATTAGCAGCCTGGTGCATGGTTAAACATGCAAGGCATGCAGTCTGTGGTGCCACAAAGAGGTTTCTGGTGACACAAACCACACATGCCTGCATTTGTTGATGTGAGCCAGGATTTTAAGTAATTGCTAAACAAACATACCGAAAAAATATTCTATACAAAAACCTGCAATAAGATCAGATTCTAAACCACTAGCTACAACAAAAGAGAGAGCCCTCTGCTGGTGAAGAAAATATCAAGATCATCATATCGTCAGGTTAGATGGATTCTGTGACGAAAGATGTTCTTAAGTGAGCAGGCTAACTTTTACCATGAGATACTTCAGAAATACTCAGAATTTTTAAGGCAGGGAAAGGAAAGAAACTAAAATAATCCTCTTCCTTTCTGAATAGAAGCAGAATCAGCCCCTGAAACCAGGAGAGGTTCATCCAATGCTTTAACCTGTCAGTCAGTAGTGGGGGAAGAAGGCAGATAGTTAAATAACTCAAAAGCTTACAGGTAGTTTAAATAGTTTAAACCCGTAATCTTGCTACATATTTTTTCCCTTACTATTTAAGTTGGTCTAATGAAATATATCAAATTCACCCAAAGAACCCTGTCTGCCTATGTCCTTAGACCAACGCAGCTACAACCTACACCCCAGTTAAATGACCAGAGCCTGAAAATAGGATCAGCCTTTTCAGAATTATATCTGTCAAAAGACAGAAGCATTAAGAAACCTGATTGGTTAACCCTGGAATGCACTTAAACATATGAAACTAAAATATACTATGTTTATTTTTAGCATCTGATGAAGTATACCACTGCTTACAAAAGCCTATGACGCATCCCTGATTTAGTTAGATGATAAGGTGCAAATCTACACGGCCTTCTGCCTTCATTTTTTGTGATTTTGGGGTGATTTATTGATGTATGCTTTTATTGATGTATACAACACATGCCTGAGCATATTTGAACTTGATTGGGGTCTGCTGGATATTCCCAACTACTTCCTTTTTAGTTTATAAGATACCACCCTGCCCTGCTTAAGTCTTTTACAAAGTGCACCACTGTCTGTTTGTTTTTTGATAAATTTGAACATAGCCTTAGAATCTAATCAAAGATAACCCCTTGCTGCTGCTCTAAAAGAAGAAAAAAATAATTACTTCGGGTAGTCACAAAGAATTTTCCCAACTGTCTCCAATGGAACCAGATGCTATTGGGGTTACTCATTTAAAACGTCATGAGAGCTCTTGGAAAGAATTTACTGTCTGAGGGAAAACAATGGTGTTGAAAAAAATCCCTAGCTCCATATTTTAGTATGTAAAGAACCAGCCAATGATTTCTAGTAGTTGTAGGGATGTGACTACAATAATAGGAGTTTTCTGGACATCAACAGTGCTAGGAGCAGGTCACCAAGAAAAACATCTAAGAATGTAGCATTCTTTAGTAAGATACAAATATGTTCTTTAGTGTTCATGATCATGTGGAATCCATGAAATCGAAAGGAAAAAGGGCATTCCTTTTGTGGTTAATCTCAATCCACAGGCTAGATTATGTCTCAACAGAGACTCTGGATTTTGATCTCATTATTTTGGCGAGCTTTTAAAACCCTTATGCTCCTCAAGGGTTAAACCCTGTTTATCCCCTTTGATCTCTTCAATTCAGTTTCCCAGCTTGATACATGCATCACAAGTTTGAGGAGCTGATTTTAGAGGAAAATGTGCATTGCATGCAAGAAAATACATTAAATTCATCATGCTTAATCAAGATCTCTCAGGTATAAATTCTGCTATACCTCTGTGGGCCTAAGTGGTACTTACATAACCATGTAAGTGCAGTTTTTAGCCTTTATACATAATTTGTATCCTATTTCCCTTTGAGGTAGAATAGGATCACCCAAGTATGGGCATAACTGCTTTAAGAGAAATGGAGTTGGTAGGAAAGGTGCCTACATCCTAGCTCCAGAGCTTAGAAGTTAGCAAATTTACATAGGAAGTGAGAAACAGGTTCTAGGTCACCCTTATCCAGGGGGGTATTTCAACTTGCACCTGCTGCTTCCATGAAAAGTGCTCTAACCACTAGACTAGGGACTAATCATTGTTCAGAACACTTTCTAGCCCTCTTCTTGAAGGGGAAGGTATGTGGGGCCCAGTTGAAGGACTACAAGCCAGAAAGAGAAAGAATCAGGTAGTAGATACGGTGCTGGAAGAGCAAAGACCCTGGTTTCTGGCTGCTGTCCTTAATGCCTTTTCTACAGTATGCATTTAATATTCAGTGGATAAACTATATCAGTAGCAGCTGGACATATCTGCCTTGTTGAGAGCACAACCCAGGCAAAACTTCAAGGTTTTCCACCTCACTGGATCGCCATGCAAAAAACCAAAACATTTTACTGCTTGTCTTTCACCTAAATGTTCTGATCACTGCATCATAGATGATGCTCCTCTATGGTTTCTTGGCATCACTGTTGATTTTGTAGCTCATGTACACCAGTAAATTACTACCAATTAATTGTAGTATAAACCCATGTGCTCTATATTATCATGTATGGTAAATTATGAGACTGTGGCCCCTGCTAGATGTTTAGCTAAAGCCATGATGGGTTCTGATGCATGATCCACACAATTACACCTCCTGCCATGCCACACATGTGTGGCAAGAGGCATGATTGTGGGATTCAGCATCAGATCCAATCGCACCTCAATGCCAGTGTAGTCCAGGATCATGATCCTAGGCTTCCTCTACACCAGTAAGTAGCAATCTTCTGTAGCAGTGAGCCTATAGCTGATAGTGTTTGCCACCTTGGGGGCACCCCATGTGTTCCTTAGGTTAGGAGACCCATCAGCTGACATGGGGGCATCACATCAACTGACAGGGCTCTCAGCCACAGGGAAGCGCTTAGCTATATGTTCAATTAATGGTGTGATAGGAATGAGTCACAAAGTTATTACACACTTTTTGTGGAATAAATTCATAGCTTATTCCTTGTTTTATCATACCATTAATTGATTCTTCTCAGAATCTCAGTATGGGGTTAGGTCATCAAGAGGCACAACTGACATGATCTTTACAGCTCACCAGCTGCAGAAGAAATGCTGGGAACAATACAAACCTCTCTACATGGTCTTATTTTACTGTATGAAAGCTTTTGACTCTGTTAGCTGAGAAGTATTGTGGATGATTCTTCTGAAGTACGGATGCCCACCACAATTTATCACCATTCGTTGCCTGCATCATAAGAGTATGTGAGTAGTGATTCTCAGTAATGGATCTATCGCAGATCCCTTTGAGATTAAAATGGGAATTAAGCAAGGCTGCATCATCGCTCCAGCAATCATTCCTTGCCATGATGCTACATCTGACCACCAACAAGCATCTAGTCTGAGTGGAGCTAAACTGTGAAATGAATGATAAAATGTTTAAGCTCAGACAACTCAGTGCCAAAACCAAGACCACTCCAACTTCAATTCTCAATCCCCAGTATGCTTATGATCCTGTAGTGTGTGCTCACTCAAAAGCAGACCTTCAGGCCACCACTGAGGCATACAAGAAAATGGGACTGACACTTAACATTCAGAAGACTAATGTCCTCCACCAACAAGCTCCTAACGAACAGTGCCCAGGTCCAGTAATCCAGGTCCATGGTGAGACTCTGGAGAATGTTGAGTATTTCTCATACCTTGGAAGCCATCTCTTGCAGAAAGCTGACATTAAAACAGAAATCCAACATCACTTCAAATGTTCAAGTGCAGTCTTTGGACACATGAAGAACTGGGTGTTCAAAGACTGCAACATCAGATCCAAAACCAAGCTCATGGTTTATCAAGCAGCCATGATCCCCATCTTGCTATACAGAGCTGAGACATAGACAACATACAGGAGATATCTAAAGTTGTTGGAGAAGTACCATCAACACTATCTGCAGAAGATCCTCTGAACCCAGTGGGAAGACAGACACACCAATTTTAGTGTCGTTCTGCAAACAAACACCATGAATATTGAATTAATGATCATAGGACTTCAATTTTGCTGGGCCAGGCATATCATCCAGATGTTTGACTCCAAACTTCAAAAACAAATTTTATTCTCCTAGCTCAGCCAAGGCATACACTCAAGAGGAAGGCAGAGAAAGCACTTCAGAGACATCCTCAAGACCAACTAAAAAAAATGCAACATTGATGTCAACTCGTGGGAGACCATTGCCCAGAACTGCCCCAAGTGGAGAAAGAGTCTGCTGCACAGATCTCAGAAACCCACCAACAGCAGAAGATGGAAAAGCAGGAGCGCCACAAATAGCATGCTGCAGACCAAATCAAGAATCCAGTGCCACTCACACCACATGGAAACACATATCCAAACTGCAGAAGTGTCTGTTGATCCCGGATAGACCTCATCCATCAGCCATCTTTGGACCCACAGATAAAATAATCATCTTCTACTGAGGGGGATTGTTGAAAAAGAATTGATTGAATTTGTGGCCAGGTCACACCTTAAGGCATGATTAAATGGTTAATCACACCTTAAATGTAATGTGGCAGGGACCTGTGTGGCATAATTAGTCTCTGATAAACCATGTCCCAGTTACTGACCAGATTCAAAGTCTTGGGCAACTGTATTGTATAGATGGGGCTGGTTTTTCAAGGGACAGGTTAGCCAGCTTGTTACTAGAGTAGGTGATATAGCATATGTCTGCACTGAACCTCTGGAGTTCCTGGGGCCCACTCTTGAGCGAGCATGTGATACTTGCCTGGTCCATGCCCCAAAATATGTGGGGGTCAGATACATAACGACTGGTACATTTTTTTTCAGGTTTAGATTGGAGGTGTACAGTGTGTTACCACAAGTACCATTTTTTCTCACATACAACATGCCCTGCAATATAATATATACCTTGTTTTTGAAAGGAAGAATTATAGCTGCACAGAACAAAGACAGAGCCTAATGTTCATCTAACTTACCTTCCTTTTCCTCTTTAAGCTAACCGGATCAGCTAGCAGATAGCAAAATTGCCCTAAGAAAACTTATTTTGATTAGTGGAACATCAAGAACATTAAAAAGGAGAAAGGAAAGTCATTATTTGTCAAGTGGACGTCTTCTACTGCTGTTCTCCAGCATGTTGGAGGGCAGATCTCAAGAGTGGTTGCAGGGGTGGGAACGTAGCAAGAAACCCTTTTATCTGCCCCATCTCCCCTCAAATGTGAAGCTCCTTCATATGGCAAAAAACACTCTTTTAGTATTTGCCCCCTTTTGGGGATGCTTTCTCTTTTCTACCTTTTCTTCCTTCCTCTCTCTTGTTCTTTTATTATATCATTATTATTTTATATAAGGTGTATTTGTAGTGAAAATAGAACTTGTAGATGCTTTAACAAATGTACTTTAAGTTTAAAAGTAAGTTGTATGATGTAACAGTGTTAGCAAGAGCAGGAATCTTTGTATGGAGCAGGTCCCTGAATGAATCAGGGTTGATTGAGTAACAAAGTAGGTAGTCTGGATAAGCATATTAATTAGCGGCAATTAACACCTTCAAAATCAGGGACCAAGGAGAACAAAGAATCAATAAAGAGCCAGGAATTCCCAGCAACTTCATTGTTAAAGGTATGGAAGCCCCTGTTTGAACTAATCAATGCTGAAAACAGACCCTTGGGGCTTAAATACCCCCTGAACAACTATTTCCAGAGCTCTATTCATCACAGCAATGAATCAATCAAATTCATCAACAGACTCCTGAGACTGCACATACATGCAGACATGACCCCTGGGGCTGACAGCTGCCATTCAGTAGCTACCAAGAGGGATGTCCCTTGAGGTCAACAACCCTGGACTGGGTAAGTCCGAGAATTAGGGAATCACCAAAGTCTGCCAGAGAGGGACAATAGACAGCGAAGAATGACCCCCTATGGCGCCCTTTTTGACCTGACGAGCACCCTGCCCGTCCAGCTAGAAGGACCAGCCGGCGACCCTCTTCTGCAGCAACATCGCACTGAGAGAAGCCTCGATTGGCCATCGACGGTGGACTCCAGCACTTGGGGATAGTTATATCTTGACACCGGTTCTTAGTGTTCAGAGCTAGCTACTGTGCGTGTGTGTGCATGGATGTGTGTGTGTTTGAGGGGATCAGCACCAAGGTTTATGGTCTGACTTTTGTTTCCATCCAATAAACTAGAATTTTATGATGATCCTGTGAGTTGGTCCTTTGTAGCCAACAGGAAGTGCCCCCTCTTTTTCGTGAGTCTCTGTAAGAAGGAACAGGTGGACAGAGAATGCTTAAGAGTCTGTGGTCCCAGCAGCACCAGGGATGTGGTTTAAATATCCTGATAGAGTCCTCCTAGTGTCAATTTTATCACCTGTTTTACCGAATAGATGCCTTCAAACTGAGCTGCTTTGACAGATTGATCAGGATTTCCTTTTCATCAGCAGGTATTCATTGTTGCCTTGCCTTTTCTCTGTTGGAATCTTCTCTATTCTGTATAATTTGGTTCTGGTCAGGGCTTACTTCACAAGTCTTCAGAATAGCAAAGTGCTATAGGTTCCTCTTGTTTATTATCTTTTAGTCTGTACACATATCTCTGATCTCAGTTTGTGATAAATGTATCAGTAGAAATACTTGCAACTACTTTTTCAAATGCTTCTTTTGATTTGGATACCATTATGTCATCCCCTTTTATAAAAAAGATATTGCAGTAACTCTATTTTGAAAATGATCCCTGCAGTTGTAGAGGGCAACATCATGTAGCCCTGTAATGAGGTATAAGTAATGTAATGGTTATAACTAAGAGAGTCTGCAGCATAACTGATAAACTGAGAGGTTCTTTGTGCACTAAATGCTTCCACATCTTTGGGCACTTCTACATATGATCCAGTGATAGGTGGATTCAGGGTGGGCACCCCTTTAATTTGAGCAGCTCTGAGAGCCATTCTTTAATTAACACATAACAGCATCTTGTGTATCAATATCCCTGTGCTTAAAAATGATGGTGGGGGTACTTGCACTAAACCTCATTCGATGAGTTTTAGTTCATGTGCCCCTGCCACCATTTTTAAGCATGGGGATACTGATACATGAAACACAGAGGGCTACTGGAGCACAGTAATTACTATGCTGTACTGGATGTGCTGTAGTTACAGCACATCATATTGTAGTTACTGGATGTGCTGTAGTTACAGCACATCAGAGCAGCTTCCACACTTATGTATGGGTGCCCCTTGATTTTAAGGATGATTCTTGCAAAGTGCCAATCTTAAGTTTATTCTTGGTAACAAAATGACATGCACCTTGCTAATTTAATCAATTCTTAAAGGGTTTTTTTTTAAGAATTCTTTTCCTGTCAGTCTGTAATTTTTGAGGCATCCACTCTTAACTGATCAATAATTTTGAATACTGTATCTACCTCTCCTCCAATCTTCTTTAGCATTATCCTCCACTGGCTATAATGGTCATCGTCATTATAATGTACAATTGGGTAAACAAGAATGGGGGGCACTGTCAGCCAAACAGGCCTGTCACTGCATTGGGATGCCAGCAGGCATAGATGGGGAATATATGAGACAATCTGAACAGCATGAACTGCAGATGTGGCAAGATACTGATGTGATAATCTCATCATGGAGAACTATCTTCTTACCTGCCTGGGAGGTTGATACCATGATGAATGTTGTATTCAAATAGGCTGTGGCTTGGCCTGGCCAGATGGCCACTTGCTAATCATGATATAAAGTGCATCTCCACTTCATGAACAAGGGTTTTATTTCTTTTATATTGAACTTCCACTGGTCTTTGCCAGTGATCTTTAAGCTAGCCTCTACCCTCCCCCAAAAGCAGGATTTTAGTGTGTTCTTAATGTCTGAAGAGAGGCCACTCCACTCCCCACAGTGAACACCTAGCACCTTACTGGAACAATAAAAAAGATCCATTTAGCAAGCCTTTCATATTTGCTTTATGCAACTCTAATAATTATGTATATGGATAAAAACATGGTTTTCAGAACAGTATTTGATAAAATTGACACAATGAAGCATTACCGTAATCAGAAAAAGCTGACTTTCAAAAGAAAGGTAGATATATGGTAATTTATAGCCGTTGTGAAGTGCTAGGGAGAGATTTTTTCTTCTTCACAGCATCCACTGATCCCAATTTCTGAAGTAAAACGTGATAACATTTGAATCAATTTCCAGTTTAATTCTTTTTTACTTTCTATTGACATACCACCCACCCAATTTTACTGATACATCAGTTTTTATTCTCATCTGTGCCTTCAGTTCTGCCCGTGCTCCATTAAGATTTTGCCAGCCACACTTACCATTTTAGAAGTCAAATAAAGACCCTTAAATTTTTATTTTACATCCATAATTACCTTTAGGACTCCGGCCACATTTAATCATATCTGTTTAGCCCCCCACACCTGTTAACCTACCCCAGCCTACCAGCAAATATTTAGTATCAATATTAGTTATGCCTCTTTCATAATATGCATTGTATGCATTAGCAACAACAATCCTTGAGCAGGCCGCACTCCTCAACAGCAATTGAACTAACATTCCCAGGCCCACTCCATGAGGCTAAAAATAAATTGTCTAATATTGCCTATGGTCACATGAGGGAAAATACTGACTAATGACATAGACGTGGGGCATAAGTGTGTGAATGGGTGTAACAGGCTGGACACACAACAGTGTCCAGCCCGCTGGGTCATCTGTTGTCCATACATTATTATTTTTCAGGATGATAGGTAGATAACTTCCATTTAACAGTAACCAAAAGGAGGAGAATCTAGGTCTTGTTAGAGCATGGACTGGTATAGCCATCGATCAAAACATACAAAGGTCTGTCTGCTGCATGAACCAAAGAGCTTGACCCCTAAACCTTGGTGGTGACCAGAAAACAGACCCAAGTGGAAATGCTGGGAAAGTTAGTAGTATTATCTCAAAAGTCCAACACAGAGGCATAACAAGTTCCTTCAGTGCCTGGGGTAGAGGGTGTGAGGGAAAGGGCATGGGAGACAAATCTTAACTGCCCCTGCACTTCATAAAGTGAAAGCTGCTGCTGCAGTTGCTGACACTTCTGCTATAGCAGTATTGGCTTGGGTGGCGACAGCCCTATGGCTGTACTCCTTGGCTAGGGACAAAACTACACACAAACCGGTATAAGTGATCAGAAACCAGTTCAAATCTGCAACACAACAGAAGTTCAGCACAGACAAACTGCTTTCAAAATGGCTGAAACCAGTTTAGGATAAACCTGGATGGGCAAACAAAGCAAGCTGTCTGCTCCAAGCAGGGAGGCATGCTCTAGCTTTAGCACCATGCCCCTGCTGCCTCAACTTCTGGTTTGAGCCACTGCAGATATGTGGCTGTGTTTCCAGAATCAGAAGTGATGTCTCTTCACTTGTTTATCAGTTCAATCTAGGCAGCTTAGACTAACCTGCAAAGATTGAATTAATTTACCCTTGAGCCTTTTGACTGTCTGTACTTAGACTCTGAGAGCTGGCCCTGGTGCTCTACTTGATCCCCTGGCTTCCCAGATATATTACTGGGTGCAAGTGCAGTGCAAGGCTGTGTGTGTTGTGACAAAGATTCCTGGGTACAGGAGGCAACTCTGTTGTGCCCTCAATAGTGCTGCTCTGATTATGCTACTGGACCAGTGTATGAAAAGCAAAGGATAAGATGGGTACAGCACATCAAAACAGCTCAGTGTCCTGGTAAATGGGTTGCCCTATCTGGTGTGGAGGTTGCACTGTCTTGTAAAAATTGGATGTGAATGATGTCACAAACATGTTTAGTGATTGGTGAAAACTATTATGTATATATTGTAAACATAAAATGTTTTATTAATGTATAAAAGGGGCCTGGGAACCCGGAACACTTTGCACTGTGCTAGGTGCTCTACTTTATGCAGGTGCCAGGTTCAACAAATACATCTTGCTATAATGCCATATGGGGCATGGTGTTAGTGTCTAGAGTTGTGAAAAATAAGAGATTTTTGTTACTAAGAACCAAAGCCTGTGGTCTCTTTATTACAATTAATGAGGTCATAAGGAGTGGTAGTAGTTTGGTATCACCAATAGTATCCTGACAGCATATGGGCATACCATTCAAATGGGGGAACCCTGACCAGTAGTACTCCACTCCTGACCCCCACCTGATGGAATCTGATAGAGACAAGTCTAATTTGGTGGAATTAATGTTTCTGTGTGCTCCCAAGCATGCAGTCTGAGATAGCACAGAGTGGGCTGGTCTTCTCTACATGGTTTTCAGTTTAAACCCCTGATCATCAGACACTGTTTTGTTTTGCTTTTTCATCAGGGTTGCTGAAAAAAAAAATAATGGCCATAGTATCAGCTTTACAAATCTATTTTTCAACTCCCTTAGTTACAATCTTTTTAATGTCTACTGTCTCTTGTTGCATACCAAAAGCAGCAGATAGGTACCAGTTCCATGTCTTGCAAAGGCTAGATCTATATTATCATTTGAAATATGACAGACATTGGCCAAAAGCCAAGAAAAGAATTTGTCCTGGACCCTTCCTTAAAGTAAGTTGTGTTTTACTTTTTATTTTTAAAAGTGTACCTGTTTTATAAAATTTTCCCTTTTACTTTAATCTCTGCTTACCTTTCATGTTCTGAACCATCTTCTGCACTTACTACCCAACCTGTCACTACTTATCACTTGCTTATGCTGCCTTCCAGTGACCTTGCCTTCCCCCCCAATTCTAGTTCTAAAAACAATATTTTAAAACAAAATCTACCATATAATTTGATGATGATTTCTTTTAAAATGTCCTGGGATTTGGATGAGACTGCTCCAAATTCACTGACAGTTCATTCCAGATCCTAGCCATGATCACATACATCTTAAGCTTGGTTATCTGTCAACATGGAAAATAAAGGACAGGACAGGAAAGGAATATGGAATTTAGCCTCTTAATTGTGATTTTTTTTTTTAAGAAGATGGGGCTTGGAGAGTGCGGGGGAGGGTGATGAAAAAAAAACCTTTAAGCAATTTTACTGTGTTAAAATTTTCCATCTGCCTTCAGACTTCAGGTAGGAACTGACACTGCCATATGGACAGAGTGTGTGTGGGGGTGGGTGTGTGTTCATAGGATGAGTCCCACTCACACATCCCACACATGCACGTATACTCCCCTTGCACTGCCATACATGCAGACCCTCACATCCGCACCTACTCACACAGCCCAGGCACCTTATCCCCACAAACCCCATGCCCACCCACACCCCACATGCTCACACATCCACAGCCCCCCACAAACCTATACTCACCTCCCCACACTATACAAGAATAAAACTTCATTTTAAGCTATTGTGCAATCACCACTATGTACACTACACAAACACATGTAAATTGGGACAAAAATATTTTTTGAAATGAAATTAACGAATGTCATAGATGTTTTCTTTTTAGAATAGAATTTGGTAATTTTCTGGTTCCAAGATGGCACAACCTCTTGCTGAAAGGAGTACTTCCAGGGGTAAGGGGATGGACTCCTGGTGGCAAAGGTCAGGGGTTATGATAGAGGACTTTTGTTCACAAGATGGCGACCGAGGGTGGGGCACCTGCCAAGGGGTGGAGCTACCCTTGCAGCCTTCAACAGCTTGTCAAAGCTCGGTAAGAGGCCCTACACCCAAAATAATTGCCTGCCTCTTGTTTACATGGCTGGCTTCAAAGGTTGAATGGTGGGGGGCATATAAACTCTCCCTGAAATGCTCCACCATTCATGATGGGCAATTGGCTAATATGTGTATATGTCTAGTTGCCCGTCAATAATATATATATATATGGCCTTGCTGCCTGCTCTGGCCCCTCAGTCCCCGCTGTCATGGTGGTGCTTCTGTCTGTGTGGAACACTCTGGTTGTTTCAGTAAGCATTGCGATTGGCTGCTGAGACAACCAATCAGAGTATGAATAAAGCATTACAGACAGGCAGACAGACTAAGGCTTTTATTTTATTTTATAATATATCTATACACACACACATATATATAAAATAAAAATAAAAGCCTTAGTCTATCTGCCTGTGTGTGTGTGTGTGTGTGTGTGTGTGTGTACAGCCTCCCATTTTCCTCAATTACTAAGCCATTTTCACACATTTATTTAGAATTTCTGCTTGTGACTTTATTCAATTATGAATTTAGTCTATTTAGATTAATATGTAAAAAACCCCTTTCTAAAAATAGAGGGGAAAGGTTTGAAATATATATTTAGTATGCCATTTTACTAGTACCATAAGGATAATCCAACTAAAATGAAAAAAGACCATATTTTTTATCTTTCTTTTTTTTGGCACCATAAATACACACATACCCCAAAGTTGCGCCCTGGGACTCTGGGAAGGTATGGGAAACTTCTAAATTATGTGACCAACTCACTTGACACAAAAGTGTTACAGGAGGAAAGAATGATAGACTAAGTAATAGTCAAAGTAAAGCATATAGAAATCTATGAGACGTATATGGTGATTAAGTGTAAAGTTATTAGTATCAGCATCTGGATGAAGACAATACCCCTTGCTTACTGTTTAGTAAAGAAGTCAGTTGAATTAGAAAATGTACTGAGAATTTGCAGCAAGAAAAAACTATGAGGAAAAATGCATTGTTTCGATATAAAAATGGACAGAAATGTGAGGGAAGATGCTTTATAACATGCATTAAAAGTTACCTTCTCTTATTTAAGAGCTTTAAAAAAAGATTCTGAGGGATGTCCCTGGACAGATCAGAAAGCTTATAACAGGAAGTTTAAAAGAAGCTAGGTCTGAACATGGAAATGAAAGAAAATCGTCAAATATCTTAATTCTGTCTTTTCACAGTTCAATAGCCAATGCTTCCACCACAGAATAACTCCTTTTGAGGGAGTTCAGTTCAATACATATTATCTTTTCTCTTATTGTTCATACCATGATCGCTTACTATATGCACAGGCTGTATCAAATAGAATGGACCAGAAACTTCTGGAAATTGCAGAGGAAAATTAAATATATAGCTTACAGGGGGGAGGGGGGGGAAGGGCAAATTATTTTATTAGTTAATAGTAGAACAAGTTAGAAAAAAATCCAAAAGGCAGATTCAATAGTTACATCTTGTAACAAGAAATAGGCATTCCGACAAGGTGATAACTTCAATAGGTATGGAATTAAATAAATGTTAGTGACCTAATGAAAAGGGAGAAGTTCAGTTCAACAACTTGGTATTTTAAGTAGCCATTGCTGGATTAAACAGAAGATCCAAAAGCATAAGATCCAAACCTTTATCTGGCCAATTGTACTAAATTTTTGTTCTGCTTAATGCAAAATGCACATTTTAGTTAAGGTAATTTTATCCACTACATATATAAATAAAAACAAAAGCCAGAATTAAAGTTGCCGTAACAGCCTTAATAATTGTCCCTTTTTGTACAATGCATGTTGTACACAGTCATTTGCAGTTTTTCTCAACTGACCTGTTTCTCATTCAGTGCAGAGTGCTCATTTAATGTAGAGCTATTCAATATTTAATTCTCATTTTTGTTCCACGTCGGCTCATGCCCTAGTTTCTGCACACTGTTCACGTGCTGAAAAATGTTGAATAACTATTAGTTTGCTAACAGAGTTTCTATGATACTTATCACTGTAGGCAATACTTTGCCTGGGCCAGTATGTCGCTTTATACATGTGTAATTGAGAATAATTCTCCAAGGACCAAGGAGGAGGGCCCCCACACATGAAGCAGGGGACACAAGTTCTATGTTCCCCTTTCCCAGTGAAGATCTAAACCCAAGTCTGCTTTTTAAATGTGTCCCATGTAAGTTAAAAATAAACGAACAAACAAATAAAAATAATAATTGTCACATTTCCTCGTAGTCTACCCATACTGGGCTAGTTTCTATGTAATGCCTATATAGGAATGCCACGTGCGGGGGACAAAAAGCTTCCTATACCTTTATGCATCCTTAGTAAAAGGTTGGTCAGAATTTAATTCCAAGCATTGGCAATGCACAGGGGGAATGCACGTGCACCCCCCAAGCTTGGCGTTGCACCCCTTGCAAAAAGCCGCTTCTGGTGGCACCTGGGGGCAGTCGCCATTTGCCACCTCTCCCGCCCCCACGCCCTCATGGCGGCATCTGCAGATGGCCCCCAATTGCCACTGGCTGCTGCCACCAGTGTCTGTGGGTGATTGCTGACTGCCGGTCAGCACTTGCCCCTCCTCTACCTGCCAACAGTGCTGTGTCTGCCTGCAGGAACTCACCGCTTGCTGCCACCATACTCCTGCCACCAACAGTGCTGCCACTGCCTGTGAGTGCTCACCATGCCCCCCCAAACCCCAGGAACATGTGACATTCATGATTCCAAGACCTGATCCCTAACGACTTCCTTTTAGGTGGCATTTTATTAGTTGATTTAGTTGCACATGTCACACGCATAAGTGACTCAGAATATAGACAATCATTACATTTCCAGCCACAGACTAGAAACTGGCAGACTCACATGTAGTGTCTCCTGTAGGAAACATGCTGCATCTGGGATAAAGAGCTTCCTCTTTCAAGGAGAGAGGTCTTGCCTGCACAAGTGTGTATTGCATAGGAACAAATGCCTCTGCATTCTCCTGCTCCACTCCTCCCAAGCTCCAGCAGTGACCCTGGTCTGGGCAAGATGGGCGGAGCAGCAGCTGCTTTACTCCTGCAGACTAGGAGGAATGGCATGGAAGGGAAAGATTTCCTACATGTTCTCCAGACAAGGCTGAACCAAGAGAGTGTGTGAAAAGAGGAGCAGCTGCTGCTCTTCTCCTCAGGTCACCTTCTGTGGGGTGTCCCCAGTCTGAGGGATATGTGGGGGGCAGAGGCTGGTCAACCCTGGTTATCTCTTCCTGGGTATGCGCAGAGTGGAGCAGGAGCTCCCCCCCTTGCCTTTACTAGTCCAAAATCCCCCTGATCTGGGAAGCATGGGGAGCAGGAGAGAAGAGGAGGTTGCAGGAATGCCTGTACATTCTCCCCCTTGCTAAAAATTGTACTGGTGCAAATTTCCCAGAAACTTACAGTGCTAGAAATGAGCACTCATCCATGGTCTAAACTGGTATTTTAAATTCAGTCCCCACCTGTCTCCCCACATCTAGGGGACTTGTATGCATAGCATTCTGTATGTGGCCAAATATAGCCTTGTGAAAAAGCTGCATACATCTCTGCAATCAGCTATTTCTAGCTGTGAACAGGCTCCCATTCTATCGTGTTTCTCTAGCTGTCTAAAGCTCTGCATGGCTAGAACGAAAGTCATACTAAGAGCATGACTACAGAGCTTGTGTTTTAGCAGAGTCCCTGCACCTGAGGCCAATAAAAGGCGGGGGCATGTGACCATAGCTACATGTAGGAAAGAGGCAGGTAGATAGATCTGAAACAGACTCTATCATGTCAGGCTGTGAGTGGCTGGGTTGTGGGGTTATTTCAGGGTCCGGAGAAGTAACCAAGATCTGAGGGGACATAGGTAGAGTCCAAATGTAGAAGAGCCAGGAGCTGTCAGAGATCCAGAGGTTCAGGCAGAGAATGGGCTCATGAGGCTATCTGGGTCAAATATCCAGAGAATCAAATTAGAGATGAAACAGGTATTTGAGGGGTCAGGTCAAACTCAGGGGTTTATACTGGACAGGGTGACAGGTCAGCCAACCTTGGCTGGCCACTCTGGTGGCAGGGAGTGGGTGTGTGGCTAGCCCCAGGTGGAGGGCTCTGACCACCTCTGTTTACCCCAGTGCTCTATTGAGGAGGTGGCAGATTGGGATGAGCAGCTATTCCAAGCAAGACCAAGCCCCTGGGTTCAGTGATATGGCCTGACAGGCCATGCCTCCACATGAGCGAGCATGTGTGTTTTGTGGCACCTCAGCTTTTAAGTTGCTGCAAAATGCACCCTGCACATATCATTTGGTTCTCCAGACTGCATATTTGTAGCACAGTGCTCAATTTAGATACTGGAAAAAGAGTGGGGCGGTACACATGGTAGCAGCATGCACTGCCCAGAACTGGAGCCTGGTTGGCCAGAGCCATACTTATGCTGTTGGCCAGGCTCCATGCACCCTGATCAACACTGCTGGAGCCCTGGGAGGACCCCAGGCAAAGCAGCCTCCCCTACCCAGAGCAGTTTTCTGCAGCTAACCCCATGTGCAGGACTGTACACTGGGGCAAAAACAGACACATGAATTTGAGCTGCTGCTTTCCCCCCTCATGGCAACCACACATCCCTGCTCATGGGGACATGGCCACAGGCTTCAGAGAAAGATGCCTGAGAGGAGCCCAGGGAAATTAGCTTCACTTAGGTTTACGGCACTGAGGCTAACTTGAGGATTCAGGGACTAGAGGGGTGTCACAGGACCTACTTCCAGACAGCTGTAGTACTGCTTGGTGATCAATCTAATCCTGCTCTTGTCCACTCTTTCAGGATACAACCCTTTCATGTGCAATACCTTGATATTTTCCATCTGCTCATTATGGAAGATGCCCTCAGTCTGTAAGTGAACCCTGCATGTGCTACGATGCCCCCACCTCCAGTATTCCTTCTTTTGCACCTCACTGGCACCAGTGCCTCCAGTGGTGGATCAGGGCCCTATCAGGGCCTTAGGGGCACTAATTGTGGCCTCTAGCTGCCCCTGTAACCACAACTGTGCCTTGCAGGTGTTACTTTGAATTCATTCATTAAGTCTCCTGATTCTACCTCCATCTTTTTTTATCCAACTCTTTAGGTCCTTGGTTCTTGTGAGGCTGCTTCCCAAACATCTCTGCCCATTTTTAAGGCTTAAAGAATGGAGTGCCTTCCCAACAAGACAACCCACCGTGGTCTCCAACCACCCCTCCAAGCTACTCTTGGTTCATCAGTAGAAAGAGAACACAAAAACATCAACCAGACAGTTCCCAATTCAAACACAACCCCACCTGGGGTCTTTAACTGCTACAAAACAAACCCCAACCCCCCTCTTAGTGATAACCCCTACCTTCCTCTGCTGGCTCCCTCCCAGCCCTGTAGAGTACCTTCTCAGACCTGCTTTCTGTTTTACACCTTCAACTGAAAGAAACCCTTCTCTACCCAAATTAAGGCTACCCCCCCCCCCTTTGGCCCCAGCTCTTGGCTTATCTACTGCTCCAATTCCACCTCCTTCTAGTCACCTGTCTCCAGTCCTAACCAGGCACAAGCTTTTCTACTCAGTCAATTAGCCAGCTTGCTTTTTCTAATTACTCCTGGGGTCTTATAGCACCTGACTCTGGGCTCCTGTAGTTGCTGGCTAATTTGAAGGCTTGCTTTTTTAGGTTCCAGAATCTGGGCTTTAAAGGGCTTCTGCTCCATTATCTCACTCCTCATCCCTCTGGAAGTAATAGGGCTAAGGTTCCACATTACAAGGGGAATAAGAGGGGTAGGGAGTTTGAAGGAAGTGCATCCATCTAGAGAGGAGTAGGAAATTGGAAGGGAGTCCTGAGGATGACTGTAGGAAGAAGGGTACCAGCCTAGGTAATGAGGTGGTAGTCTTGAGGAAGGAGTGGGAGGGGGGATGGAGGGAAGCTCAGGGGCAGGGCAGGGCAGGGCAGTTAGTGGAGATGCATGCATCTCTGAAGCTGTGCCTCCTGATGGGGTACTCAGCAAATCTTCCCCAGGTGTACCATGTACTGGGCCCTGTGCTCTGTGCCCATAAGGAAAACTGAGGCAGGAAACTACTGTCAAGCTCCTGATGTACCTATTTCACCTTCTAGCTCTCTTCCTTATTGCCTTGACCTTGCGAACACCACAGGCCTCTAGATGCAGGTACGGCATCATACATCTAATGACAATCTCCTGGTCAAAGCTCCCCACTGTAGCCTGCTTCTTCTTTAGGAGACTCAACCTTGCCCACCGCCTTGGGCCCCTCCACTTCTTTTGCATGGATACTACTGATTGTCAATGGCCTACCACAGTTTACCTGCTGTCACATCGCATATAACCGCTTGTGGGCAGAATTGAGGAAGTCTGAAAGGGTGCTTCCTCATCACCCCTGTACACATAAGTGGGTCTAGACCCCCTGGACCCAGGAGCCTACATCTAAATTCCCAGGGCTTTAGGTGCCTGTGCATGCCAAGGCAGGATCTTACACTTGCAATTGGAGCACTCCCCACAAAATATATGATACCATTTTATTTACATAGAGATAGATATAGAATGGCATCAAAATGTTGGATGCTCAGACTGCCCTGGGATTTCTAGGTGTCTAAATAAAATACCAGAATGTCACCCATGGTGTCCCCAAAGGCAGCAGTGGTAGGTCATAAGTAAAAGTCATGGCTGGAAGTGGTACATGTCTCCTGCTTATGCTAGTTGGTGAAGCTTTGAGGATGTAACAAATGGTGGGTGATATTTCTGAATTGGAAAGTGACTGAACTATCTGCAGGAGGCATGCTGAGGCAAGATAGTTCCATAACCCTCTCTGCCACGGGTTGGGTACATCCAGATGATTGCACACATGCAGGGACATGCATTTCCCACAGCACAAAAAGCAGTTGCACATATTTGTGCTGCTGCTTTTTGTCCCAGGGCATACCCCTGCATGCAGAAAATTGACCTGGGTGGGGTAGGGAAGGCTGGGGCCAGCACCTGTGGTGGCCCCAGAAGCCTTACCTGGGGTCTTGGGCACCTCCCAGGACAGCAGTGCTGCCAATCTGGCCACTTGGAGCCAGGTGAGAATGGCTCTGGCTAATCAGGCTCTGTTTCTGGTGACATGTGCTGATGTCAAAAAACCACTGCTGATAAAAGTGGCATGGGGCTTTTGATACTGGGATCTCCCCGTGGCAAATTTTGGCACCTTGCTGCAAATTAGTGCCATTGCAAACAGGTGGACATGCATCTTGTGCAGTCTGCAGTATCTCAAACTGCTTCGAGGTGCTGCAAAATGCACGTGTGCACTCATCTGGATGCACCTGTTGTGTACTATTTACCTCATCCAGCCCTTGGAGCTTTTCAGAGAGTTGTCTTTCTAATGAGTTAACACTCATTGAGATAATAGCCCGTTTGAGAAAACAGATTCAAGATTTGATTTTCAGAAATTCGAAGTACATCTAAAATCACTGTTGTGGCTTGAATGATAGATATCTGATAGGGGACTCTTCTTCCTTTTTGGATCCCTGTCCATATTGATTTAACTGACTCCAGCAAGGACACTTGTTTCTCTCCAGCTGGAACTCAGGCTACTGTATTGATTGTTCTGAAGGAAGAAAAACAAAACAAAACTAACATTGCAACAGATGTCAGAGGAATATTTCAGAAAGGATTCATAAAAATCAAACAAATTATATTTCTATAGGAATAAAGCAATAAAGAATGTTTCAAGAGGGCATCTAAACCTTCATCTTCATCTCCAGTATAATATCCCATTTAAATTTTTTGAAAAACGTGGCATTAGAAGCACTTATTAACTTAGATACATCACCTGACATCAATGCAACAAAATACTTCATATGTAAATTCACACCAGGGCCAGATTGCATTCCTTATTTATATCCAGTAGTCCTTTATTCTGCAAATATTCCTATAGCACAATTGTTTTCAAGGCATTGCTTAATACGAGTAAAAATCCAGGCCCTAGAAAATAAACAATCTCTATACAAAGCAATTATAGGCAACCCCCACTTAACGCTGCTTTGCTTAGCACTATTTTGCTATAACACTCATTTTACCCTGTTACCTGATTTCACTTAGCACTCAGTGAGCTTCATTATAGCACTCATGGTTGCTATCTTGGTTCATCAAAAACTTCCAGTTTTGCTTAACACTATGTCTGCTTAACATTCAGTTTTCCAGGAGCCAATTAAGAGAGCTAAGCAGGAGTTGCCTGTACGTGTCTTGAGATTCTGAGGACAACAACTGTTTATAAAAGTGTCTTACTCTGCATCATGCACACACCCAGTACCCTCCAGTATCGCTCAAGAAGTAACACAGGGAAAACAACCAAGACTGTGCTACCATTAGCATGCACTACAGCTAGAAGTTCAGGAAGATACTGAGTGAGAAATTGCAATAGAATTATGATAATGTTCTGTTCTTATAAGGATACATAAAACCTATGCTGAATGTCTTTTTATATGAATGATGCACCTCTGGATGCATGCATCTCTGGATGAATTACCATCTGCTTTTCAAATGACCATTGCTCCATCTTTTGCAATCCATTTTTCTCTAAGTTGATCCTATATGTGGAATGTTAACCTCACTGTACATTTGTACAATTCTCCTATGAAATTTTGTTCCCCATTTTAAAATGAATGTTGGACTCTTGTGGCAGCATCCTTATCAGAAAGGGGCAGCCAGAGCCAGAGTGTTCTAGTAAGCTGTCAGTGGCCAGGGCAGTAAAACAAAGAGGGAGCTACAATGAGGGCAGCAAAAGAAAGTGTCAGTATTTGCCTAGGGAGTGTCAGAGAATTCTGTCAGTGACTAATGTGGTAGCAGAGTGCCAACACTGACCTTGTTATCAGAGGACTGGCAATGGCTCAAGAGATTTCAAGAGGTTTGCACCATCTGTTGAAGCAGCATAAAGGGCAGGCTATAGACAGATTTGTAGTGCTGGAGAGTGACAAAAAACCTGGCATACTATTGAAAGGGCAAACGAAGTAGGAGGATTAACAGAAGGGGTTGGGATTGTAAATCCAAAGTCTTTTCTGAAATGGGGATGTAGCTTCTGTTCAGACTGGAAATCTTCCAAGCAGAGGTTCCATATGCATTCCAGCTAAATCACACTTATCACAGTAGAGTTGGAGAGATTGGAGTGGAGATGGTTCAGTAAATGTGCAAGAGTCCAGGATTTTTGTGGGTGATACCCTTTATTGGAGCAAACTGCATAGTTGGTATAGCTTGTTTTAGACAAGCTTTTGAATTCAAATCATTCTTCTGTTTCTTTTTTGTTCTAGAAGCAACAGGGCCCTCAGTTGGCAAAAGAAACCTGCAGCTCAGTATTGGGTTAAATATGCACAAGTCATTTAAGTAGAAAAGTTCAAGGAAAGCTGTAAGACATGGCTTAACAATGTGAAGGTTCATACTGAGTCATGCCCCAGTTTGACTAAGATTAAAAGCAGTAAGGATGGCATGAGAGCCTATATGGAATAAAGAGGTTGCTTACCTTGCTAGGGCATAGGCATTCTGAATCTCCTCTATTACTAGAAGTGTAAGCAGAGCAAATGTAATAAATGGCAACCCAATCTAATTTGAAACATCTGGGTAGGATCACGCAAGAGGATTAATGGATTAAATAGACAAGCAGCAAAATGATACGCTATTGTAAATCTCTGTTCCCTGAGGAAGAAGGATGCAGTACAATAAATGTGTTCCAATACAGTCAGAGAACATACAATGAGGTACTATTTAATACAAGAATTGGGTTCTCAGAAATCTGCCTAGATTGAAGTTTTACATTCAGTTTCTGCACTTGAGTTGGAATCTTGTTACTTAAGCATTTGTGGTCAGTACCTTTTTTGGCAATGAAACAATGCATCTGTTGGTATTTTTCTTTCATTGAAAGTCCATTTACCTAGGGAACCCTGTCCTAGATTCATGTCTTTCATCTTGTGATGCTTGTTTGTTGGTTTGTTTTGTTTTTTTTTTTGAGATAGCTATCCTTCCCATGGCAGCAAACACGGAAGCCAAAAAATGACTTTGAAGTTACAGTTTATCAAGTGATGTGAGAGTGTACCAGACATCAAACTGTTCTGTAGGAAGAGTTTCATGACTAAAACATGTGGACAAAATGCTTTTTTCTGCGTAATTTGCTGTTGAATCCTTATGTAATATACATAGTCTTCTGAATGAAAGTTTGATCTTGTGGATAGGGCATCCATGTGGTACATTTTAAATTATAAATGGTTTTCAGCATATCTGTTATGCTTCCAAATATGACACAAATGTCTAAATGTTACAGCAAACTCATTCTGGTTCCCAAAGGAACTGCGATTAATATGTCTTCTAGTCTCTTTCTTACTGTTTTAAAGAAGGATTTATATAGAATCTGTAAAATATTTGAAGACTCAGCATGCAGTACTTAAAGTATTTCTTTACAGAAATTAATTTGGATCCCTCTCCTCCCTTCTAGGTAAGGATAAAGAGGTTTTTTTTCTTTGTCATATTGACAAGTCAGCCTTTGTCATATTGACAAGAGACCCAGAAAAAAACATGCGTATGGTATATACAAGAACGCAAATCATTAGAAATCAACGTAATGCATAAGCATTCCTCCTCTTGCTATTCTTTATTTAGGGAGTTTTAGTACCTCTAAACTGCAATAACTCCACAAAGAGACTGGGGATGAGACTGGGATAAAGGGACAGATTATTAAAGGGAGATGGCATTTGTTGCACACACACAGAAGGAACCACAAAGGTAGGAAAATGAGAGACTGTGTGTTTAAACAGACAGCTCAATATTTTTGTCATTATAAAACACCCATAGGGCATAGACTCTTTTCATTCCCTCTTTTGGTTATTGTAGGTGAGATGGTAAGGGCTACTATGTACTTGCCTCTATTTCTCCAAGAGTGTGAAGACAGCTCTTTGGTATGGACAACCAACAGTGAAGTTGGTCTTAAAAGGAACATCATCCTTGGTTCTCTTGTAACTTATTTGGCTTTTTCTGTTTGTTATAACTTTCTTTTCAAAGTCCAACTCAATGAAGGCTTCTATTGGTTACACTTTTTTCTACATTTTCAGACCTCTGAAAGATCTCTCTCCTCATTTGTTCAAGTCCTCTTTCCATTTCTTGCAGATCCTTTGCTTATTCTTTTTAGTTGGCATGTTCATCCAAATAGCTCTGTAGCCCTCCCCTATATCTTATCTCTTACTTGGCATGCAAGCTCCACACATTATTTGTACTTTTTATTTAAAATAAAATCCATGCATCTTCTGTATTTAAATTTTTTGAACTCCTGAATGCAGTCATACTCTCTAACTGTTTCCTTAGGAAAACTGAAAAACTACCTAATGTCCAAAATACTAGTAGTAGATGTATTTTTTTCTAGCCTCAAAGTTATATGTACTGAAATGAATCAAGTTTTAATTGTTTGAACCTAGATAACTTTCTATAATTAAATCTACTATATGATTTTTGCTGCTCACTAAAATCAAATCTAAACCATCACTGCTTCTGGCTCAGTGACCATTTGATAGAGAAATCCACCAGCTATCTCTTCCAGCTAGACCTGGTTGATAGCATCTGTTACCTATTCTTCATCAAAGAAGTTAAATGTCCCACAAATTACACAATTTTTGCTTAAATTTTCCTATGATCTGGCAATTATTTCTTACCTTAGTCTACATCTGAACCTGGAAGTTTATAATAAACCCCCAGAATAATTTCTACTGGATACATTTACTGTCCCTTTCCAGAGTTGTCTTTACCAAAACAGATTTCCTTTGCAAATGTAAAACCTATGCAGGTAGAAAAGCAAAGAAGTTTATATTTTAAGCAGCAACCCTTATTTCTGTTTTACATTGCTCCCTCATTTGTTGAGTGAGAGCCTGGCTTGTGCAGTAATGGAAAATATGAACAGCTTACTTACATTTGAAATATGTTTACTCAGGAAGCTGCTTCCTGTTCTCATTGCAGGCAGAAGTGAACCACCTTATGTAGTTATAAATAAAACAGGTTAATAGCAAAGGAAGGAAAAATATGAATGAAGTGCTATTAGCATTATTGAGTGTCTTCCAGATAAGAGCAGGTAACACCTTACATTAAAAAAAATCACTTTAATTATGTACAAAGTATGTGACGTATTACATTTGAAACAAATGTCCATTACATTATGAATGAACCAGCTCTCATTAACACATTCTAGTTTCTAATGAGGGACTCTTCAGCTTTGGTTTGTGGCATAACTATTTGCTGGTAGCCTTCAGAGAACTTGTGTTTAGATGCTAAAGAGCACTCAAAAAATTTAAACTATCCTAAAGGCAGAATTGTATTTCTCCTAGCGACTGACCAAAGTGAAGCTTGAGACTAACACTTAATTACCAACTATTGCGTAGGTGCAATTCGATTACCCCTCTGGATGCACAGGTACCCCACTATGGAATAGCATTGCCCTCCAGTCAAGTGCAGACACTTCTTCATTCCTTTAATGGGGCTGTTATGTGCTCAGAATGGGTAAACGAATCACTTTTATACAACAAAAGGGTAATTCAGAGTTAGTCTCAAATTGCACTTTGGTTGGCCACTAGATGAAATAAAATTCTGCAATAAGTGCTTTTTTATTATAATTTGTCTAGCCTGGTCAATGCTGTGCTAAGCACAAAGATATTATAAGATTGTGAATTTGGAGAAAAGGTAATTCTTCAGAAAATTTGCCAAAATGTAGTCTATAATCTGGACTACACCCCCCCACTCTGTCCCCCACAAAAAGTCATTGCTCTAGTATTTCTTTTTTAAGATGTTAAGGTTATTTGTTTAAAGTGACAGGCTTTTTCAGTCTGAACTCCAGCCTTAATTTTTAGTATATCCATAGGCTATCGACAGTGCAAATGGCATAGTGCTGCATGTGTGTGTACACATATACACACACACACACATACACTCCCCCCAATATAGCAAAGGATGGGAGTCTTCTTTTGTTTAGATCACAGCAGATGCCAGTGGCTCCATCTATTTTAGAAGAAGGTTGTTTCTGATAGAGGAAAAATATCAGCAGTGAAGACCAGTGACGAACAAGACTGATTTGGGCTATCCCTAATTCAGGGGTGTCAAAGATATGTCCCATGGACTGGATCTGGCCCACAGTCTCCTATCATCCAGCCTGCTGTGCTGCCTATGGGTCTTGGTCTGGACTTGCATGCCACATATGCTATGCCCCAGACTAGCCTGCAGGATGCATGCAGTCTCAACAGCCCAGATGCTGGCCCTTGCCCAGGCCTTAAGTGCTGCAAGGGGCTGGTGTAGGTCGTGTGCTGCATACAGCACCTGCACCAGTCCAAAGTACATGTTGCATGTGGTGCCTACACTGAACTGACCCTGTAGCTAGCTGCAGTTTATGGGGCCAGTTTGTGGGCCTGATACAGCTCAAGGACTGGCCCTGTGCAACACATCCAGACCACAGGGCCTCATGAGTTTGATACCAATACTGTAAATATATTAATAGATCTTGTATAGTGAGGCAGCTTCATTAAACCTAGCCATGCTAAACCTGTATTAATTTACAGATATTAAGTGAGTATATAAATGTTTGCTACCTTCTATGGTGATACTACATACAGAAGACCCTTGCCATTCATGGGGGATATGTTCTAGAGATCCCCGCGAATGGGAATCTGCGAATACTGGGATCAGCAGCAGGAGCACAGTGGTGGCAGCGGGAGCCTGGCAGTGGTAAACTGGGAGCTCCCACAGCCACTGTTGGCACTGTCGGTGGAAGGCAGGTAGGGATGGAGACAGACATTTTTCTTAATGTATCACACAGTGGGCTTGTTAATGCAGTACATTCTACTGAGGCTGCACTAAGCCTGCTTGCAAGCTTACTGAATGTATAAGTATCACCAGAACGCACCCAGAATATTTTAAACCGAGAACTGCAAATCCACGAATAGCAAGGGTTTCCTGTACTTATTATACTGTATCTAGTATATCACTACCCCTGCTCAGTTAAGAAAATGGCAAACTGTGAGAAATGTCTGTCTTTTTTTAAAAAGATGCCATTGCACAGGCGTTTCAAAGAGTGCCTTCTAAATTCAAGCATTGATTAAGAATGTATCAGTCTTAAGTAAGCATAAAGAAAATTTATTATTTAATATAAAGAACACTGATGATGATCCACTGGGCCAACCTATTATTTTACAAATACAGTTTTTAATTAAACATGTCAAAAATAATTTGTTTATGGGCATGTTGGAAGTTTCTGTGTGATGCAATACAAAATTAAAGATGTATGACGTGGCCAGCTTCCTGAAGGAAATGGAATGGGCCCTGACATGGGCCAGGCTGGTGCTTCCACACCATAGAAGGCAACAGCTGAGTGCCATCCCTTTGTAGATGCAGAAGCCAAATAATCTGTGCAAAGTACATGGCAATTCCCACAGTGGATAGATCAGGAATGGAAAACAATCTGCCAGCTGTGCTTTCTGACCTCAGTTCTCTGCCTATGTGGCCTTTTTATAGCTCTTATGATGGAAGAACTTCCATTGAACCTCTCTGTGGGCTTGTAAGCTGTGTTCTTGCTGCTGTCTACAAGCTCTTGGTTAGATGGCTATATGTATCTCATGCCAGACAAGCCCTTACTCCTTTTCTGTATGTTAGGTTCTTCAGCAGACTTGTTTCACAATTTTTGTTTTAACTATCAAATAATTTTTCCCCATCCTCTCTTCATTCACTCCTTGTGAGCTTGTCTAAAAAACACACTTATTCTCAGAAGTTTCTAATAAGATTTTTACACTTTTCTGATTTAAAAAACCCCCATACGTATCTAATATCAGTTTCCAGTTGTAGCTAACAAGAGTTCATAATGTTAGATATGGTTTGGTGGATGAAGGTTGTGGTTGCCAAGATATTTAATGAAACTGAATTGTCACAGACACAAATCATTTTCAAAATGCAACAGTGCATTTATACAGTAAACCACTGGTTATCAGCCTTTTCTTAGACTTAAGGCACCCTTCAATAGACTTGGAGGGGTCTTCTTCTTAGAATCAAGGCATCCTTCAGAAAATGCGAGCTCTTATTGGCTTTTATTCATGTATGCCAAATGTTACAGAATCATGGTGGTCAGAGCTCTAGATGTAGTTGGACTCCTGGAAACCAGAAGATATGTTTTATGATAGTTCATTTGTTTCTAACGGTGTTGTAAATTGTTTTTTGACAATACTTCCACAGGGCATAGCTACATGTGCAGTTAATGCTATAAAGGCTTACTGCACAGGAAAATGCACATGCTCCCTGTTGGAAGCAAATCTTCTCCCAGTAGGAGCAGCCTAGTATAGGGCTGCTGCAACCCTGCTTTGGCTCCCTGCAGCAGCCAGGAAGAGCTCCAGGCTTCCCCTGGGTGCTAGCCCAGAGGCTGGCACAGAGCACAGGGTGGGTGCCCATGTGCATGGAGTGAAGAGAGCTTTGCTGGCTGCAGTGGCAGCTATCTTCTTGCCCCGTACACATAGGTAGGGGTCCTAATGTGCAGGGGGCTAGGAGACAACTTCTGTTGCAGAGCTTTCTTGGCTCCCTGTACATAGGGACAAGCCCTGTGCCCAACAGGGCTTCCCCACACAGCCAGGGGCTGGTGCAGAGCTGTCCCACATCTCTGGGCTGTGCAAAGATCTCTTTGCCCAGCCAAGAACTGGCTAGGAATTGACCTGCTTCTAGGGCCACTCTGGGTTGCCAACAATCCCCATACAGCCTGGAGCTGGGTGGGAGCTGCCCCAAAAAGGACAGTTTCCAGGCAGCTCTGGGCTAGGCGGGGAGGCAGAGATCTCCCGATTTCCAGCACTGCTTGCTGCTTGGCTTCCAGCTCTTGTGGAGACGTGAGAGCTGAGCAATACTGGGATGGGGCAGGGGGGAAGGAAAGAGCTACACTGTTCCAGTGCTGGTTCGCTCCCAGCTCCTGTGGGGAGCCAGAGCTGAGCTTCAGGACCAGAAGAATTCCCTGTCCCATGACTGTCTAGTGCTGGGGCTGACGGGGAGCAAATTCATTTCTGGTCAGCATCTATACATGTGCTACTGCACAATAGATACTTTTCAGTTAGTTTACTACCTGTATTTCAGGTAGTAGCCAACTGTGCTGTAAACTAATTTACTGTGTAGTAGATATGCACATATCTAGATGGTGATGCTTTACTGCGCAGTAGATTAGTCTACTGCGCAGTAAAGCATCTTGTATAGGCACACCCACACTGTATATATTGTTATAGTGAGGGATTGGCACAATGCTGTAGAACAGATTGTGTGACTGCACCATGTATTATTATATCATGCATGCTGCTGAGATGCCATACAAAAAAAGAATAAGGTCTTATTGCACTTTCATTGTCTCTAAATTAGGAGCAAGATGAATCTGATTTTTTTTAATATATAAACCCAACTTTGTAGCCCTTGTGCAGGATTTTTTGACTCACACCAAGGTGTTGGTGTCAATATTATGTTACAAGGATTACATGATAAAACTTCATGTGCACTGGGGGGAAAACACTGTCACCTTGCAAAAAAAAAAAGTCATCTGAGTTATCCCGCAGTCACGCTGTCTGTCCCTCTTCCTGCTGAGACCTATCCATTAGTCACAATGTGAGGTATGTGTACCAAAATGTGTATCTGTTTGCATGACACATTTCACAGAACAGTGGTTGTGGCACAATAAATATCCATTCTTTACAATTAGTTGTTATAATGGGACTTCACCTACAGGCTACTAGAACTCAGAGCAAGAGAGTGCTTTCTTCTATTCCTAGGGAAAGAAAACCAGTATAATGCTGGAGAATATCCATGGAAAAGCTAAGGACTGGAAGAACAGACTCTAAAACCATGCTCCTGAACTTGACTTGACTTGGAAAGACAGAATTAAAATCTTATACCTGCAGAAAGACACGAGATTGTAAAACCTGGCTGTTAATCCCCATAGGAGACATGTGAATAAGCTTAAAAAAAATCAGCCATCTCAAATGTATCCTTAAAACCAAAAGCAAATAAAAATCAAAGAGAAGGGATCAGGGATCATAGTGCAAAATGCAACATGTGTACATCTGAGGCTTAAGAACACCTCTGCTGTGGAAGAGTATGCTATTTGCAAAAGGGGACATTCCCCACTTGTCAGCATCTATTGTGCTGATGGTCATTAGGCTTGGACCCTTGAGGACCAGTGACAGGATGTTGCTGGGAGATAAACCCATGCTGTGGAGCCTGCTCAACCCTAAAGTAGTTTTCTAGCAACCAAGTTTATTTAATTGTACAGTGCAATCTGTGCCTTCCATAAATCAAGTTTTTTCTTCTTTGGCAGGTTTTACCTTCAGTAGGTAGAAATGATGCAGAAAGTCGGGATGTTTTTGTTATTGATACTAGTTTTTCACTATATGTTGCCTTCTTTCACTTTATATCAATTGCTCAGATAGCACAGAAGTGGCTTAAGTTCCTGACTGTGAGGATATAGTTTCAGCCACATCCTTGCATTAATAGATAATTCTTCATGTAATAACCTGGTGATCAATCATCCAGTTATATTCTTTCACATTTATGTTTACATGCTGGCCTATCCAAAGAAGGCTCAGATTGTTGACACTCTGATGGATTCTGAGAACCAAGAAAGGTTTGAAGAGCCAGCCCTACCAAAATAAAATGCTTGCAATGTAAGAATATCTAAATTGTTAATAGAAAAATGAAATAACAAGATACAAAGATATCAATGAACTAGCAGTACAGATAAGTCCTATCAAGCAAATGATTAAAATTTATCAAATGCACATTTCTCAAGACATAACAAATCTTGTCTATATTTGAAAGCAATTTCATCTTAACATTTCTAAGTCCTGAAGTCTTAAAAAGTCTCTAACAGGTGGCCAGCCTGTGAGGGAAAGGACCTTCTTGCTAGGTTTCAAATTAAGTTTTAAAAGAGCTCTTATTTTAGCTCATCTGCAGATGGGCTGTTCAGCAAGAACTGTATTTCATGACTAAAGAGCAAAGATTCTGAAATGAACACAGGTTTTTACACTCTCGGATTTGGCTAAAATATCAAACCGCTTATTAAATAAGGCAAAAAAAAAAAGCATTCCTAATGGATGCTACTCTAATTAAGATTCATATGTTTATTCTTATCCCCTACATAAGCTATATCTTGTCTAACCAAGTTTCCACTCCCTACCCCACATTCCATCTTAATTGAGTTTTCTGAAATGGTTCACACCTTGTGTTGTCTTCTGGTCAGATCATTTCCTTTGTTTCTTTTCTTGCCCAAACTTTGGTCAAGCAAATGCAAGAAAATGTTATACTGTACCTATAATAAGCAACTTAAGGCTCCCATAGTTTACAGACTGGCTTACAATAAAACCTACAGAAACTCCCCTGCCAACCCCAGAACCTTAAATTCCATCCCACTCCACTCACCCTCTGCTTCTCTGCCTTACCCAGGAGGGAAGGCCTGCCCATCACAGCCATTCTTCCCAACCTTCCCAAACATCCTTTCATGTGAGTCTCAGGCAGACAGAAATCCCTTCCTAGCCCTGTTCCTCATCAAAAACCCATTCCCATTCTCCTGCCTTTTACCCAAAGAAGTCTCCTTCCCCCTGACCCCAAAATCCCTCCCAAGCCAACACTGCCTGCTCCTTCAGAGGGCCTGTGGTTGTCCCCAGTAAAACCTCCTCATCACCCCAACAAACACAGCATTCAATTTAATAGAATGACAAAATGAAATAATGAAAGCCCCCCTGTCCCTGTCTCTAGTTACACCAACATGCACCTTTGGGCATCCCTTTTTGGTGGTGTCTCAAGCAGCATTGGCACCCACCACAGGGTAGCTTGCAGGCTGGGTGCGTCCTTCTCCCTCTAATTTGAGTAGCTAAGATGGTACCTGGGCTGAGCCTGGGCCTTTCTTCTGCTGAGCTGCCAGTCCAGGGGTGGGGGCATGGGTGGTTATAGTTTTTAGCTCAGATTTTTACGTGGTTTCTCATACTATTGAAATATTTCTTCCACAAGACACATGCAAGGTGATTTTGCAAGTTGGCTCTGCTCTAGGAGAAATCTTTAACAGTGATGATTAGTTCTCTTTTAACAAGAGGAAACATAAGCAAAAGTGTGTGCATATGTCACTGCTGGCCACCCCTCCAGACAGAGACTTCCTCAGGGTCTTTCTCTCTGCAAGTTCCCTTGATAAGCCATCTGTCCAAGCTGGTTCATTCCTTTCCTGAGGCAACTGTTCCTCCCCTTTCATAGACACTTCAGAATTCTACTAAAATGATACCTCTTTCTGTAAGTGTCTCTTCCTTACATGCTGCCAGACTCTTGCCCACCTAGGTACAATTGCCCTTCCAAAATGAGTCACATAATGGTGTTCATTCCTGTTTTTTTAAAAGGGGATATTAAATTAAGCTCACCAATAAAGCTTTGGGCCCAGATAGGGTCTAATTAACTAACTTGATTTAGCCAAATGCCTAACAACACTATTTAGTACACTGGAAATTACTGGGTGCCTATAACAGGGAGCCAGGCACTCCTGTTAGTTTAAGGGAGGAGCCACAACAGGGATGTCCAGCTGCAGAAAACGATGAGCTATGGGCTGGCTACAGGGGAGTAGGTAGCCAAAAAGGCACGTGTAGATGAAACGGGGGCCCTAAATTGAAGTGATCGGTTTTTAAAAGCACCGCTTCAATTTAGGGGCCTTTAAACACCTGTGTTATGTGCACACCTGAACTTAGCTGCCTTTCAAGCAGTGGGAAAGCGAAGGTCAGCTGTCAGCAGGCAGAGTGGTCCCTGAGCAGCAGTAGTCACACCCCAGGCAGCACCTGCCCACAGGCATCCAGCTCTGGCAGTCCCGGGAGATACCGGAGCTGGGGAGAGAAGCACCAGGCCCCCATGCAGCTCAAGCAGGCAGGTGGGCTCCAGGGGGAAAAAGGGAACTTGGGTGGAGTCTGCCTTCCCAGGCTGCTGCCAGACTGTCTGCATAGGCTTCTTGCAGAGCCCCTGAGCTGCACGGAGTCTGGTGGTTTGCTCCACAGCTGTAGGGCAGCAAACTAAAACTCTTAGGAGGAGTTTTAGTCTTCTGCACCTCAGGTCATTTAAGGTGCATTATACCACCAAATTTGCTACAGAGGCTGGAATTACTGCAAAATATGCCACTAATATGTGCAAATGCCAACATTATTAAAATGGTGCAAAAGCATTTAACTCTCTTTCAAGTATCATGCACACACACCCCTCATTTCATCTACATGTGCCAATAGGCTGCAACTACCTATTTCAGGGCAAGTTGCCTAGTTAGGTTGCAAGAGCACTGGTTATATGCTGCTCTAGAGGCTGAGGGGGCATACCTGTGGTGTATCAGCACATCACCTGACCAGAAGAGGAAGAGCAAGGGGATATAATCCTGGGGTCCTGTGGCCAAGGAGGGAGTGCAGCCCTGAACTTGGCAGGCAAGGGAGCTTTTATTAGCATGGATTGATGGGGTGTGAGAGCTATGAGCTATGGCAGGTACTGCCAAGGCTGAGGACACCAGGGTGGCTAATAGTATGATGACCCAGAGGGGGTGTTTTTGAGTGTAAAGCAGCAGAGTCTCCCTTACTTACCTTCTGTCATTCCTCTCACCATTATTTCCTCCTCTTTCCATGCTCCCCTCCCTTCTCTACCAATTATTTTCCTAATTTCCATCTATTTATGTTCTCACTGCTCACCTATCACACTTTTAGTTTCTTTCATTTCTTGGAGATCTCAGAACAACAGCAGAGCGTCCCTATGCCTGAAGATGGGTGCTTATGCCCGAAAGTTTGCAAACAACTTTTTATTCCAACTTCTCAGTCTAATAAAAGATATCACATCTACTCAAAGAACCTTGCCTGCCTATGTCCTTAGACCAATACAACTCCAACTAAAAACTCTGAAAGCAGTTGCTTGGATTTTTGTTCTCGTTTACACTGGAGGACCAATGTGGCTGTAGGGGATGGAAAGAAAGCCACAGGGGTACCTGAGGGAAATGCTAGTTCTCAAGGCTTGCTAGGGGCAAGGGTGCAAGAGGCTGATACTGAAAGGCAAGGCTGGAGCTATTGAGCCAAGGTTACCAGTCTATAGCCGGAGTAAACTGTAGGCCAATGTAAAGAAGGCCAAACCCTACACAAAGGAGTAACTGAGGGCAAAGTGTCATCTGTGAGGCATGGGTGTGGCTATAGGGATGGAAGGAGGCCACAAATAGCCCTTAGGGTGACTGGCATCCTGATGCATTTACAGAGCCAGGGGGCTCATGAACAGCATTGGAAGTCAGCTGGATACAGGAGAGACCCACTGGCCAATTGTAAAGTGACATGCTGCAAATGATTGGACAAATGCCTATTTTCTCATTATAGTGTTTATAAGTGCCACTGTTCTGATGATGTTTAATTTACAGGTAGTTTTTCTCATGAGGTATTTCTAAAGGGGCATCTGATTATCTATACTACATGGTCCGATTCACAGATTATGCCCTATGTCATGTTCTTTCCCATAATGCAGACAGTAAAGCCTGTCACCCTTTGACATGCCATTACAATGAACACAATGGCCACAGGGATAACTACCAACTCTGAGTTTTATAGAAAAATACCTTTTGAATTCTGACTCACAAGGATAAGGTTTATTTTATTTTATTTTATTAAATACTTCCATTTAACAGATTTCATAGATAGTAGGGCTGAAAGGGACCTTGGAAGATCATCGAGCCCAGCTCTCTGCCCCAGGGGAAGGAAGTCAGTTGGGGTCACAGGATCCCAGCAAGATAAACGTCCAATTGACTCTTAAAGGAGTCCAGAGTTGCACCACCTCTGGTGGCAATGTGTTCCAGGTCTTGGGGGCTCAGACTGTAAAGAAGTTCTTCCTTATGTCCAGCTTGAAACAGTCTTGGAGAAGTTTGTGAACATTTGACCTTGGCATCCCATGGGGCGCTCTAATGAACAGGCATTCCCCCAGATCCTGATGTACACCTCGTATGTACTTATATATTCTTCCATTGGACTTCAGAAGCATCTCTTTCAAAAATATTTTCTGAGGTCCCTTTATTAACTTAAAACCTACCAATGAATTCAAATGACTTGGCTTATTTGTCTAGAGTACCTATTATAAATGTTGAAAAAAAATGTTCCTGAAGTTTTTATCCTGTTACCTCTTTAATTCATTTTTAAATAAACTGATTTCTCTACTGATGCCCAAATAGTTTTCTCTTTATACGTTTCCACTACATAGCATCTTTCCATCATTTTGAACTTTAATAATCTACAGCCAACTGAGCCCCTCCACTTGAGACTTGCATTGGATCTCCCTTAGGGTAGGCTGGAGAGTTAAAAAAGCTACTCCCTGCTTTTCCCAAACTGGGGTCTGCCTGGTTTGTAAAACAGTCTGAGAGCTTTGCAAAGTTTGGGGATCAGGAATTGGGCTTGGGGAAGCTATACTCAAACCCAGTTTCTGGCCTCAGCCACCTTCCCATTACTGCCCCCTGCCGCTCTGCTGGGCAGTGTGGGCACGGACTGCAATGTGCTGGGAGCCAGGAACCTGGGCTGAGAAAACTGTTGGCCCAGTTCACAGACCCAGAGGTTTAAATGCTGCCCAGGTGAGTGACACAGATGGGGATATCAACGCTCGTGGGGCTGGGAAAGCTATCCCACCCAGTTCGCAGCCTCATGGGTTTTAAATGCCACCTCCTGTCTTGGGTCACATCCCTGACTTTGTGGTTCAGCTGGATGCCACACATGTCAATTTAAAACCTGGGGACCTGGGACCCAGTGTTGGGGAGACTTCCTCCGGCCCTGCCTTCCCATACCTATGGCTTTATATCCCGCTATGATTTAGGGTGACCAGATCTTAATTTAAAGCCAGGGGGCTGCCTATTGACAGCCTACTCCCTTCCAGGACAGGAGAAAGGGCAGGCTGTCAATCAATGGGTTCCCTTAAGGGTAGGCTGAACAGAATTAAATATTTTCAGCAGCTAAAAATCAATGTTTATTTTTAAGCATTTATTTCAATTTTTATCCATTTAAATTTTCAGGATTGCACAAAATTAAGGGTGTGGCATCACTTGCATCAACACAGATACCCTCTTCCTCTTCCAGCTCAGCACCTAGCAGACCCAGGGGAAGTTTCTGTTCTGAAAGGCTGTCAGCTGACCCCCATGCACAACACCCCTGAGCTCAGTGATTGCTTTCCTTTGTCCCAGGAGAATCCCTGCTCCCTAGCAAGGAAACCTCTGATTGTTGCAGTGGTATCTGCCTCCTGCAGTCAGTGGCTCACTCTGCCCGCCAGCTCCTGCCTGAGTTTGCAAGGGGTGGCCCAGCTGGCTAGCACCCTGTAAACTAGGAACTGGGAAAGCAGGGACACACTGCCCAGCTTGTTCCTCCATCTCTAAGCACTGCTCAGCAGGAGCCCACCCAGGCACTGGGCAGCAGCATACTCTTACATCCCCTTTCTACAAGTTTTGGTTATTAGCAATGGAAATCTTTTTTCATTGGTTTGCAACTGTGAGGAAGGGGGAAAATCCATATTTACCCAATTAAGATTGAATACTGACAAGCCTACTTAAGGGCCAGAGTGCCCCAGGGGACAGCCCTTTAGTGCCATCTGGCTGGAGAAGTCTCCTGCATAGATCTCCAGCCGGAGGGCTGGAATCCATCTATGCTCCAGATCCCAGGCAATTTTTCTACCAGTAGAAACTTGTTTTGGTACAAATGAACACCTGCCCATGGCTTTAGGAAATCTTCTAGAAAAATGAAAACATACAAGGAGCCTTACAATTCTTTTCTGCCTATTGAAAAACTAAATGTTAACAGTCCCTCTCATTATTGTACCTGACAATAAACCCAGTATTTATACAGGTGGGACCTATTTCAATAAAAAAAGAGTTACTGCTTGAATTTTCCAAAAAGGTTTATTAGAGAACCTGATCATGTGTTTTATAGTAATCGCCATTCACTATTTTATCTCCATGCAGGAGTGTCTGATAAACTAGGCTTTGACAAAGTTCCCCAGGTGAAGCATGAGAGCACCAACAAGCTATAAGCGTATGGCATGAGGCTAGTAAAACAAATATTTTTCTAACAGCTGAATTTCTGGTTAAATATTAAAGGGATCAGCCTCTGGATTTTGTTCCTAATTTCCTATTCATGTACCACTTTTTAAGCTCCAACATTTTTTGTCTTATTTTAAGCTCTTGTTTTAAATAAATTGCTGGGATGGGACATCTTGGATAATTTTTTTTTGTTCTTTCAATCCTTTCCCTTGTCTACTTTTAAATTTTCATTTCCTCTTCCAGTTGTTTCTGAAATCAAAACTTATCTCCATATATTGATGCATACTATCATACTTGCAGGTGATGTATGTGGGCTTTGATTAACATGTAGAATTAAAGGGAAAACACCTGGTAATTTGGAAATCAGGAAAAATAATTAGGAGTGCATTTGCAGGACATCATGCTAAACATGAATTAAACTGTGCTATACACACTTTTCTCAGTGAGGTCAAATACTGGTCACATAGAAGTCAGAAGCAAAATTCCCATTGACAGCTGTAGGGTTAGAATTTGGGTCCAGGAAAACCTTGCAACTGTGCAATTAAAACAAGAACTCTGCTATTCAGATTCCTTTCTTAGCTTGCTTGTAGGGCTTGCTGCATTCTGTGTCACAGAGTACAAGATACCCACAGATAATCCATGTTCTCACTCATTCTATGTTCATATAGAAATATATATGGCCCTTTGGATCCAATTGATGCCATTTCTTTTTGCTCTTACAATTCATGTGGACCAGAATGTTTGGCAACTTTTGGTCAAACTAAATAGTTGTGATTGCAAGGTGGAAAGATTGCTACTACAACAAAGTCTTTATAATTGTGTCTCTTCTACTTGGGACCTTCTTTTGTGACCATGTTGTATTATAACTAATGTCAGCAATTGTCACAAAGACACGTGGAGTGAGGTGGCATTTTTAAGAATAATTAACTGACTTGGGAATACAAACCTCTTTGACTTTCAGTGTCTGTGCCTAAAACATTTAGGAACTTTTGAAAACCCCACCCAACAATCATAATCTCACCCAACAGTCATAAAGTCCTAACTTTATAATGCATCTAACAGTTTCTCTCCGAGGACACCTTCCACAGAGATCAATAGAAGAATAAGACCTATTGGTATATTGCTTAGTCTCTTGTTTAGAGATCAATACATTTGTTGAAAAGCACAGACACTATCTGTTTTTCCTCATTAATGTTTGGAATTAAAACTTCAGCTTCCAGAACTCCATTCAGGCATTTTAAAGAACAGACACCTTTATGCTGTCTGTCTGCCTCTTTACATAATGGACAATTGAGAGAGACATGATGAATGCTGCTCATTCTGATTAGTGCCAGCACCTTGATAGCAATTCTCTGCATGGTTTACTTGCTGTTTAGTGAAGGGCTATCATCAAAGTCACGAAAGACTTAGATCTTGTCCTAGATTAGGCTATAAGCAATTTTATGATTGTAACAACACTTGGGCAACAGTAATTGAAATAAATAAAAGATGATTGCAAACAATCTTAACCTCTGTTCTGAAAGAATAAGAGACAATTTAACTGACAGAGTACTTATAAAGCACCAGAAAATAAGTCACTGCTTGCAGTAGCAAAAATTCCAAGGTGTAACTGAGGCCAAGTGGCAAAGATTTAAAGCCCTATTTCTCTCTCAGGCCCCATTTTTCTTCCAAATAATTTTCATAGATTTCATAAACATTAGGGCTTGAGGGACTTTGCAAAATCATTGGGTCCAGCCTCATGCCCAAGGGGCAGGAAGTCAGCGGGGGTCAGATCACCCCAGCAACATAAGAATCCAAGTGCTTCTTAAAGGCATCCAGCGCTGGTGCTTGCACCACATCTGAGGGGAGTCTATCCCAGACTCTGGAGACTCGGATGGTAAAGAAGTTTTTCCTTATGTCCATTCTAAAATGGTCTTCCAGCAGTTTATGACTCTTAAACTTTGTCTTTCCTTGGGGTTCCCCAGTGGACAGCCATTCTTCCAGTTCCTGATGCACCCGCTTATATGCTTGTAGGCTGCCACCAAGTCACCTCTGAGCTTTCACTTCTCCAAGTTAAAGAGTCCCATGCCTCTCAGCTTCTCCTCATAAGGCCTGTTCTCTTGATCTCTACTCATGTGTGTGGCTCTCCTCTGGACCCTCTCAAGCTTCTCCACATCCTTTTTAAAGTGTGGAGCCCAGAACTGGATGCAGTACTCCAGCTGCAGCCTCACCAAAGCTGAGGAAAGTGGGAGGGTGACTTCTTGGGTTTTGCTTGAGATGCATTGGTAGTTGCAAGCCAGAATGTTATTTGCTTTGCCAGCTGTGGCATCATATTGGTGGCTTATGTTCATCTTGTGGTCAGTCATGACCCACAAGACTCTTTTGGTCATGGTGCTATTGAGTGTAGCACTGCCGAGCCTATACGTATGATGTGGGTTCTTTCTCCCAAGGTGGAGTACCTCGCATTTCTCCATGTTGAATGTCATCAGGTTTTGATTCACCCACCTTGCAAGCCTGTCCAGGTCACCCTTAATTGACAGCCTATTGTCTAGTACAACCACATGTCCCTATAATTTGGTGTTGTCTGCAAACTTAGCCAGTCTGCATCTGACACACGAATCCAGAAAAATTACGAATATAGTAAGAGTACTTGTCCAAGTACTGAGCCCTGGGGGATGCCACTGGTCACCAAGAGCCATGTTCACTCAGTTACATCATCTGTCACTCTCTGGGTCTGACCACAGAGCCAGTTCCCCAGCCATTGGACCATAAGTTGTCAAGGTCTCAGCTCCCCAATTTTACCATGAGGACATTGTGGTGTCTCAGGTGGGCGGAGCTGTCCAGAGGATCGCTAATTTAATCAGTCGTCAGACGGGTCAGTGATGGAGAGGTGAGGCAGCTTATTGGTTTTAAAAGATTATTTTACTTACGCTGCATGGAATGGCAGTGCAGGACTTGAGGTAATTTGCTTGCGTTGTCACAGTTAACGGCTTGTAAATGAGTTGCTAGTAAACGAGTTGCTGAACGAAAAGGAACCTGCAGGATAACGAGTGTACGTCTAAAGGACCCGGTGACGGGGAGGTATTGGTGGGTGATCAGTCCACCAAGGTTCCTCGGTCGCACTACAGAGTTCTCTGTAATTACTCTGTCGCGTGCTCAGAGGTCTCTGACTTGGGCAGAAGCTGCATGAACGTTCATGTCTGGAATGGCCAATAATGAACTGCTAGGAAGGAATAACTAATGAAGCGGAACGTGACCAAATTTGAGGTAATGTCTCTGTGTGGTCTATTGTGACTTGGACACTCAGCTGATTTGGTTATGACACATGGGAGACCAAGTCAAAGACTTTTTTGAAATCTAAATCTGACATCAACTTTTTCTCCTTTGTCCATGTGATAAATCACCTGGTCATAGAAGGAAATGAGTTTGGTTAGGGAAGACCTACCCTTAACAAAGCTTGTTGGCTATCTCTCAGAACATTTCCTTCCATTGGCCTGTTGTTGATGGTTTCTTTTATGATTTTTTCCAAGATCTTTCCAGGAATTTAGGTCAAATTGATTGCCCTGTAGATCTCTGGATCCTCCTTCCTTTCTTTCTTGAAGATTCTTCGATCACAGCCCGCATTTTTCTATGTGGAGCATGATGGTGGAGGATGGACTTGGATGAGGGAGTGGAAAGCAAGCTATCCAAGTTTGCTGATGACACCAAACTGTGGGCTGAGCTGGGGACACCAGAGGAGAGGGAGAGGCTGCAGCGGGATCTGGGCCAACTGCAAGAGTGGGCAGATAAGAACAGGATGGGATTCAACATGGACAAGTGCAGGGTGATGCATCTGGGGAGAAGCAACCCCCAGCACACATACTGGCTGGGAAGCTCCCCTCTTACT
>JAGPOW010000261.1:144147545-144167893 GCA_030014935.1 Caiman crocodilus
TTGTTCTTGCTCCTACCTTGGGCATCTTTAAGAGTAGATTAGATAGGTACTTGGCTGGGGTCCTGTGATCCTGGCACTCGTTCCTGCCATTGGCGGGGGATCAGACTAGATGGCCTGATCTAGGCCCCTTCTGACCCTAGATACTATGACACTATGATACTATGAAGATAGGCACCACATTGGCCCACTTCCAGTCTTCAGGAATCTCTCCTGAGAGCTACAAGTTCTTAAATATCCTTGCCATTGGTCATGCTCTGATGTCAGCCAACCCTTTTAGCACTCTTGGATGCATTCCATCCAGGCCAGCTGACTTGTGGATGTCCAGCCTCTCAAGCTTTTCCCTCACAAGATCTTCACCAATTATAGGCATGTGATTGGCCTTACCCTGGTTGTTCTGCGTTCTGTCAGGCAGGGTGATCCCATTGGGCTGGTGGCAAGGTAATTTTGTTGGAGTGATGAGCAGTGGTGACCCCGTTGGGCTGGTAAACAAGAAGAATAAAAGAAAATGAAAAAATGTTTTTGAAGGGGGAATGTTCTAAGACACCAGATGAAACCATTTAATTAATTATACATGACAATATAATTATTTTTGCAGTGGTATTATTTTTAACTGGCTGAAAACGGGCTGGGGACTGCAGATATAGTAGTAGCTGCTTGGCTTCCCCTCCTTCCCCCCACCGCCACTCACTGCTTAAGTAGGGATCCCCCCTGCCTCCCTCCCTCCCCTCTTGTATAGCATGCATCACACTAGCAGGGACCTTAGCTGGCATCTGGTTATGGTCACGCAACCCCCATGTTAGCTAATGCTGAGAGGTGTGTATGTGTGTGTGTGTCTCCAACTTCACTGGGACAAAGACAGAGAGAATAGTATCTGCTTAGTATCTGCCCCCACCCCCCCTTGCCTCAGAGTGCTAGCTGGGAGCCAGGATCTAGCAGCACTCCCACCCCTTGAGCAGTGAGCCAGGAAAAGCCTGGCAAGGGCTCTTCTCTCCACTCCCCCTTCCAGGCCCACACCAGCTGGAGACTGAAGGCAGGGTCGAGGTTTAAACCCCTCCTTAATCAGAGCATCCTGTTGAGGCCTGGCCATGTCCCCCTCAGTTCAGCATGGTGGAAGGGAAGATAGGAATGCATTACCACTCCCCAGCTTCTAGCCTGAGCCACTGCAGGCATGTGCCTGCATTTCTTGATTTAAAAGTAAATGTCTATCCACCTCCAAATCAGTTCCAGGTGTGCAGATTAGACTAGCCTGCAAAGATTGAATCAATTGAGGCTCAGGCTTTTTGAATGTATGTCCCTAGCCTTAGTGGCAAGTCATAGCTGTGCAGGTGGGGGACAGTCAGAGAGGGTTTTCAGCCTTAAGGCTCAATTCCTTCAGACCTAATGATAGGGCGAAATATAGCTTAATACTATCCGTATATAGAGACTATACATGCCATATTAGTGAAACAACTTCAAGAAAACATGCATGACACCCCTTGAACCCATCAAAATATTATAGGTTTCTGACACCCACTATGTCACACTGAGGGAGAAGGAGAAGCAGTGCAGGGGAAAGTGCACCAACCCAATTAGGGCAGATTTGTAGGCTTTGGAGCAAGAAAAAACAGGGAAGAAGACAGTCTGTTGCAAAATCTGCTAAAGAAAACATGCAGGGAAGAAGCAATCCATTGTGAAGTACTCAAAAATCACAACTCATGCCCCTGAATTGGGAACAATGGGTTCCATTTATTTACTTGTTGATCTTTTGGCATTTACCTTTCATGCTTTTTTCCGGTCCTGAGATCACAAGGGCTAGAAATGTAATTTCTACTTTTTTAAAAAAAGTCACAATTCTCAAGTAATTGCATAAGTCTAGGAACTTGTGCTTTAAGACAATCATCAAATTATATGAAATGCTCATTAAAAATTAAAAAAAACCAGGCAAAATGTCTACTCTGTCTCACTAAGGAAGTGAGGCAGATGCTTGGAATGTACCTATTTGTACAGTGAATTAGCTGTAATGTTCACATTTTTAAATACACCTCAATGCACAAAGGTTCTTTTTTTCTGTGGAGTTAGTTTTTTTGTTAGAGCAAAACTTTAGGTGCATCGTACCTTATCCTAACCTGAGATATATTTGGTGCTGAGAACATCTATAAGCTATTGACTGGACAAATCCTGTCATGTCCACCAACTTCTATGTCTAATTATGAGTCAGCTATTACTAGGAAATTGATGTTTATGGCCGAAAAGGATTCCTTAAGTAACATTAAAATCTTCAAAAAATGTTTTTCAGAGGCTGGTCAGCTAATAGACAGATGCTCTGAAAAAAATGGCAGCTTCAGAACATTACAGAGATATGTTCTGTCTTCTGCCACTGGCCCATGATGCATTTATTGTGTCAACAGAGTACATTTGCTCAAGGAACACTAGCTCCTGTTAGCATCTGTGTACTTTGCTGGCAACAAAAGTGGTGTAGTAAACAAAGATGTCTTGGAAAGCATGAGTCTGCTGAAATAACTAGCCAGTATTTCCTGGCTTGGTCTAAATGCAAACAAAGCACTGACTCTTGCTAAACGAGTCATAGGTTTATTCTCTGTCCTATTTATGTCCGTCTCTTATGATGAACTGTTCCATTTCAGCATCAGATTTGTGATATGTTAAGTGACTTTTGCATTGTACAGGATTGTGGAGAGATGCATTTTGTCCTTAGTCTGACCGTGGCAGTCCTGACTTTGAGAAACCTGGGTCTATTTCTTAGTCCCATGCAGCGTACACATTTTTTCTGCTCTTAATTTAACCTTTTGTTAACTCTACTACTAACAATTATTAATCTGTTGGTATAAATCTCACTATTGTTAATATTTACATTACACCAATATGCTGCTTTCAAGCATGAGATAACAGGTACTGATTTTTCCTCCTTTATTTATGTTTGTATTTCCTGTCCTTTATTGGATCTCATGTTATCTGATTGTGTTGTCAGCAAAAGACACAGTCCTTTTAGTCCGCTGCTTCTTTCCTGAATGCTGATGATCCAGAAGTGGGAAAAGATTCTAAATGGAGCTCTAATTAGACTCTGTCCCCAGCAGAATTAATTAAAAAAATGACCACTTCATGTTTGATATGTGCCTACACAGGAAGAGGGCTTGTTAAGGATGAAAAAACCATTAGACTTTATGTTAAACGTGGCCTTGTGAAAATGTTGTTAATTTGATTTTTTTTCTGTTGTTACCTGTAAAAGCCCTCTGATCTTGATTAATTTTGCATAGTGTTGTTGAGGACAGTTGTACTTGCTACATTTAATTTCCCTGTAAAGAAATTATACTGTAAAGTTCCACAGTTAGAGTGACAGAAAGAAGAGCTGAAAGGCACCTCAGGAGATCACCTAGTCGAACTGCCCGCTCAAACCAAGATCATCCCTATCTAAAATATCCTAGACAAGCATCTATCTAACCTGTTATTAAAAACTGTGGGAATAACCCTCACTCACAACTACCAGGCAGTGCCTGAAACATCAGAAACACCCATTAACTTGACACAAGCAAAGCAGGAGGATGAGGGCATCCTCCCTGTCCAGTTACTACAAAGAGGAGTAGTTTGCTAAAATATGTTCAAGAGATCTATGAGAAAAGACCATAGCTTTCATTACAGAGAAAGAGGAAAATCCCTACAGTCCATGCTGATCTGACCATAGGGTAAAATTAATTCCTGATCCCAAATGCGGTGTGATCAGTCTGACCCTGCGCAGAGGAGCAAGATACTGTAGCCAGGAACCTGTGCATTGTTTAAGTCCAGAAGAAGTATGAGGGTACCCCCATCAAAATCTCCAGCCTCACCTTAAACTGTACTTCTGAGGAAGACAAAACAACTCCTGGACACTCATAATGATAGGAAGGGAAAAAATTATTTCCTGGCTCCATGTTTCACCCTAGAGAGCCCAGAAGCATTGGAAAACAAACCCTTTTCACTCTGCATTGGAAACTGGGGCCATGAAAACAACTACATGAATCACACTTCCCATCTAGAGAGTCAGAGCTCCCTTTCCTATCATTTTATTCCCTTCAAAAAAGTATCCTAGCTTCTTTAATCTTCTTTCATAACCAAGCTAGCTCTTGAACTTTTTCATTCTCTTTCTGCTTAGTGTGCTATTTTTCCTAATAATAGCTTCAAGATTAAATCTGTCCAGTTTTCATGTAAGAGCTTGTTTTTCCTAACTTTTAGAGCTGCAAATTCAGCCCGAAAGTTTAACTCATCTCGGACCAGTTTGTACAGTATTTGAAAATTGGGTAATAATTGAGCAGAGAGAGGTAGTTAGACATGTTTCTCTGGTCAAGAAGAAAGCAGGGTAGGTTTGTACTTTCTAGACTAATTCATTCAAAGATGTATAGCATAAACTTCCATAGCATAGGCTTACTTCATCAGCCCTTATGTCTGTGTTGTCCCTTATACAATCACAGACATAATTAAGTTACAGAGCGCTTTTGGTCTCCTCTTTACAAATTGGGGATAAAAATCAGTAGTGCAGCACCCCCAAAACATGCTGTCATCTTTTTAGTGCCTTGGTATAATTTTGGGAAGAGGGAGTAGAAACATTATTCTTCATGGTAGAGACTGAGGGGCTAACCCTTTTCAACCAGAAAGAAAAATCAATGAAGCGTTAATAGATGAACATGAAACTTGCTAACCCAAGCACAATACAAAATGAAGCAGAAAACGACATAAAATAGCCTCTGTGTTTGAGTAGTGTAGATTTAAACAAAAATATACCTTAGTAAATGAATGGAGTATTGGATTGACCTCACAGCAGCTGGGATTTCAATGGAACTCAGAAGTTTTATGTGATATGTTCCAGAAATAACAGTGAGGCTCTTATTGCTGTTGACCTCATGGCTTGCCAAGAATTTGAGGTCCTGGAGAAGAAATTGGTGATGAAGTATTTCATCTATGCAATTCTGGTTATTTACAAAGAATATACAAAATGTGCTCTTTTCCTGAATGGAGGATGAAACAAAGAATGGCTAAAAAGCTTATTTGTTTATAGCACGAAATCTTATTTAACTAGAACCTCACCCCCAGCCCCTCAAGAGCTCTCATCGGGCCCTTTTTCAGGATCAAAGTCCTGAATGTGGGTGGGGGTGCTGAATGGCAGTGACACTAGTAGTGCACTGAGCACCAGTGACCCTGCCGTGCCTACCTGCATTGCAGTTTGGGCTGAGCAGTGGGCAGTAGCTGCAATTCTACCTTCTCACAATTCTGGCCACTATTTCTCCACTCGCTGCTGGATTGCAATGGTGAAGGAACAGCTAGAGGTAAAAGGATGGTGGAGGTAAAAGGATGGTGACAGCACCCTCTACAAAGGTCTCATTGTTGGCACTGGACTCCTTCACCTCCCCCTAACTTCCAACCTCTCCTCATAAGGACATCAGCTGCCTGCCATTCCAGCTCCCCAGGAGTTTCTTGGTGGCTCCAGCAATCAGTCTAGCAGTCACACTTCCCCCAGTAGGTAACAAACATCTTTAGGTACCCAGTATCTATAGGCAACTGTATGCTCTTCTTCCATAGCAACTCTAGATAAGTCACCTACAGATCCACCCTTACAAATGCCCTCTCAGTTCTTTCAAGCATATGACTTCAAGCTTTCCCTGCCCACCCCACTCACAGGTTCCCTGTTCTGTACAGCACCAAAGACTATGGCCACACCCACTTGCTGCAGAATTTATTAACTGTAAGCCGACATAAATGAAGGCACCTGTATGCAAATCAGCTCATTGAACAATTTGAATAAAATGGCACACTTGGTAGCTCTAGTAACATCAGAAACAAGATGGTAACATTCTGTTGCTAAAAATATAGAGGTTTAACCAACTCCAGATGAGGATTTTACAGAAAAGCTCACACTCCCTGGCCAGGAGTGCCATCAGTGTAATACATGTCAGGATTTGATCTAATTTGGCAGGATTGTTCCTTAAACTTCAGCTCAAAAGATATGTTTTGTCACAGTGGCCTTATGGTAAAAGCTCCAGTAAGTTGTAGCAGCTGGTGATATGCCCCCAGGTCCTTTTTCAGGAGGATTAGGAAGGGCCTGTGCATTGCCTCCCAGGCACAGTTTCTGATTTGGTAAAAGAACCTGATTACCTGATTGCAGGAAATCCTTATGGAATGTAATTAGCCATTAACAAAACAGTAAAATGGACTGTGCATGATCAAGCCCCCAAATACTGTTAAATGCAAAATAAATACATAAAATAAAAATAGGCAACTGGAAAAAAGAGAAATATCTTGATTTAGCTATCTTGCTGTATCTTTGTGATTGTCATACAAAAATCATATAGAAAGAGTTGCTTTCAAGTTCATGAAGTTGAGTTGTCTGAGCGTCATAGGTTGGAATGAGAGGCAGGAAAGGTGGAACCCATACTATGTACCATGTACTACATATAGCCATGTGTATTAGTTAAATATTTTTTAGCATGTTTTAAGGGAAACATGGGCAGACAAGGTTCTTTGGATAAGTCTGGTATCTTTTATTAGATATTTTTGATATCTTTTAAATTCTTCTTTGCAAGCTTTTGGGTACAAACACCCTTTGTCAAGACATGTTGCAAAGAACTATGCTGGAGGCGTAACAGGATAGCTAATTTGGGTTAGGTTTTTCTATTCTATGTTCTTTTACTCTTGATTTTTTTTATTGTAGATAAAAGGAAACTTCAAAGAAGTGGATATCCTTCACTCTGATAGTGGCCATCTTAGTTTAGTCACAGCAAAATTTTCTGCAGATAGAGGTGGGACTCTTTTTACTCCTAAAAGTGCTATGTGTAGACAAGTATCTTCCAAGCACGGGTTGACCTGAATGTTTGAACCAAAAAACTTTAACATTTTCCAATACATTTTAAGGTGTTGTGAGTAGGTTCCATGCCTTTCTAACCATTTACAGCATTTGATACAATCATTCTGGCTGAGGCCTCCAAGTTTTAATGCCATAGAGAAAATAAATATTGGTGATAAACATGAATATCTAAGCAAATGGTTTTCCTGGTTTTTTGCCCATCTTATCTAGCTGTTCATTACAGTGCAATTACATCTCCTTAATATTCAAGTTTATTTCAATAGCTTCTTAACTCAGCAGTATGGCTCAAGCAAAGAACAAATACTTTCATTACAATGTACATAAAATAGCACAGAACAGCATGGGGAATATGCTCTAACAGAAGGGGTGACATAAAATTCATTTAGGGAGCTTATCATTTGATATTTTTTCCTTTGATCCATTTTCTCTGTGAAATTTTCACACACATCCAATTTCTCTCAATACATTTCTTCTACATGCTTCTTTTAGTTTTCCCTGTTCAATACATTTTGGAGATCTTAAAATATGACAATGTCCATTTTAATATCTTCCAATTGTAGTACTTGCCTTCAGGGTAAAATGTCTTATCCGAATAGATCTCTCATTACTTAATGTAAGCTTTGAGCCTCTCTGCAGGTCTGAACTTAACAATGCTTTTACTGTGTTTCGTACAATGCATCCTGGCTCCACTTCACTTCTGCTATTCTTGAATAACTTTATCCTTTAATATATTATCAATAATGTAATAAGTCTCTTAGTAAATCAGACTTATCTTGGCAAATTCATATGCATGAACAATAACAAAAGGCCTGATCCTTATCTCCTTCTTAATGGGCAAAAGCTGTTCTCTTGAATCAGTAGACCTGTTTGAGAAAGTAAGGATATAAACATATATTAAAGAAGTGAAGGATATAAAGGAAGAGCTTCAAAATCTGTCCTGTGATGCTGACTACTGTTTCAATACTAAAAAAATTCTCTTTCACACTTCTTATCTCTATTAGGAATAAAGCTAACACCTGGATCAGTACACAACTGTGTAAGACGTTTTTTGGCCTAAACCTGGAAGTAGAAGGAAAACATAGTTCTATAATCTGAAAAGCTACATATACATTTATTTAAAGCCAGAGTTTGAATTACAAAGGATCTTGGGGGCCGGGGGAAGGGGCTGAGTCCTCCCATAAGAGATAAGAACCCCATTGTGGGCTGGTCACCCCCTGGCCTGCTACACACATTTCTAAGCAGCCCAGGCAGTGACAGCTCCTTCTAACTGCCACCACCACAGACCACCCCCCTCCCAAGAGTTGAAGTGTAGTCTGAACTCTGTTTAAAGCATTCGTGGTGCAATTGAATACAATTTTCTAGAAATGGTCAGTTAAGAACAGCATAAGTAATGCATATGGGAAGCATGGCGGGGGGGCACACGCCCCCTTGAGATTGGCCCTCGCTGGCCGGGAAGTGGGGGGTGATGGCTGGTGCTCTCCCTGAGACTGTGGGGTGCCAAGAGAAGTGCTGATGGCTTCCAGTTTTCCTGCTGGCATTTCCAGTCTTGCTGCCAGTGTTGGCAATTGGCCACTGTGGGGACCCCTTGCCCACAGTTGGCAATTGGCCACTGGTGCCCCCCAAGTATCAGGAGGCACCAGTTGCCCATGAGGAAGAGTAAAATACCTAAAAAGTTAGTTAGAAAAGAAGACTCTTTGAGGCTCCTACTTTATGATCTCGGGAGAAAATAGTTTGGAACTCATTGCCTACCCGCCATATGAGTATAGGAGCTACAGGGAGATGTTGGTCTCTCCATAATAACATTGCAACCTACTTTTCATTTAAGCCAGTTTCTAACCCTTCAGCTCTCTTCCTGTAGTTTTGTTTACATTTACAGTTTGTCATTTTAAGAAAAACAATCATATGAATGGAAAGAGAGTTTTCTAAAATCAGCGACTTAAAAAAAAAAAAGAAAATTTTCTTTTCAGACTTTTAACATCTAATTTTTTTTCAACAATGGTAGTGCTTGCCCCATCCTTGGGGGTCTTTAAGAGAAGACTGGACAGGCACCTGGCTGGGATCACATGACCCCAGGGTTGGTGGTTCTTTTCTTGCCTGCCAGGAGCAGGGAGTCAGACTAGATGACCCACTGAGGTCCCTTCTGACTCAATGAATCTATGGCTTTGCCAAAAGCACCATACTTATTTTATTCCAGAAGTTCTGAAAAGCTTATTGTTCATAAGTCTGTTACAGAGATCATGGGCATGTCTACACAAGATGCTACTGTGCAGTGGTTACTGTGTATTTATGTAGTATTTTCATAAGCAAGTACTAAATAAATGTGTAGTAACCAGAGTTACTGGGCAGTAGCATTGACAAACATCTTTTAAGTGATGCTACTCTGCAGTAACCTAATACAACTATGCAGTAGCATATTAGCTCTGTCCATACTGTAATGCACTACTGTGTAGTTATATTCAGTTACTGCACAGTCAGCATCTTGTGCAGGCACACCCAGTTAATTTTGGATTTAAATACCAAAAAGTTAAAGAATCACTTCAAGAAAATCTTAAGCATGGCTTTCGGTTTGGCACATTTTGTGAAGTTCAGTTGTCATCCAGTGAATAGGCTCCCCTGGTGTATCCCAAAGGAGCTTATAAGAAGTTTACAGATGAGATTCTGTAGGATTTTTGTGCATGGAAAATTAATTATCTGCTTCTTTATGGATAATGCGATGGGGATTCCATTGAATGGTGGGCTGTGGACTAGAGCATTAAGCAGAGGGCTGGCATTCAGAAATTTAGTCCAGATCCCACCTCTGCTAACCTGTACAACAGCAACAATTATCACCATTCACAACATAATTAGAGATACACTTGGCTTCTCCCAGCTGAGCATACTGTACATGCCAGATACTACTTTTATCCCTCTATTCCATTACATGGTCCCTGTGTCCAGCACCCACCCATCCCTCCTCAAATACAGGGACAACCTACAATGACCTCCCACCCTTTCCCTTATGCCACATGCATTCCCCTTCCTAGTTCCGTGTTCCTGTCCACCATTAATATTGCTTTCCTTTACACGTGGGAAATAAGTCCTACAGAGAATCAACATATTCAAGTCTATTGGGAATAAGAGCAGAGATGACAGTGTTATGGTGATATTGGAAGGTGTCACTAGGAGTCATCAACTGGTTCTTTGAACTGTGGCTGATTAGACAGGATCAGGACACTATTATGACATTGTCATTAATACCCCCAGGGGAGCACTTGCTTGGGCCTTTAGCCTTGTCTGGTCCCTCTGAATACTGCCTGGAGCCCCCTATCTAGATTGGTGCGAGCCTGTGCTCTGTCTGAATTTGAGACATGCCCATTTTGGTCTCTGAGCTTCTCTGGCTACCTTCCAATTCAACTTCTAAGAGAGGGACTTAACTTCTTCACAGGGGAAAGAAGGACACTAAAATCTCAAGCAGCTAAGGAAACAGCCTCTCCTCAAGAAAAAGCCTTTATTGAGCAAAGGCTGTGCAGCAAGGACTTACTGCTCTTTCTGAAGGGTTAAGCAGTCCTTCTGTTTCCAGTGCAGCTTGCACAGCCCAGAACACCCCAAAGTTAGCTTGGCTGTTCCTTCCTCAGTTTCTGCAGCTGTCAGGTTGATAGTCTCCTTTCTGGTTGGCTCTGTCCATTGTTTGATGCTAATCTCCCTCTTTCACTTGCTGTCTTCCAGGCAGTGGGATGTCATCAGTCAAGAGAAGTTTATCAAACCCACTTGGGGTATCAAGAAGTTTATTTAATTCTTTGTTGCTGGAACCACATTGTGCCTTATCCACCATGTGAGCAAGGCAGCTTCAGGTTCAATCCTCTTAACTCCTCCTCCCCACTACCCCACAAGCTAATCAGGAAAACTGAGGCATGCAAGATTGTTACAACATTAACACATTTAAACCAGAAATATTACAATAAAGTCATAGTCTATCACAGCAACTCCAAGAATGGTTGCATTACATAGAAAGATCATCAAATTGAATGTAAAACCTCCTTTTGCCTTAGACAATAACAAGCAATAATACAAATTAATGATAATGTTCTGTGTCTCTTCAAATCATAGAATAATAGAAAATTAGGGTTGGAAGGGACCTCAGGAGGTCATCTAGTCCAACCCCCTGCTCAAAGCAGGACCATCTCCAACTACATCATCCCAGCCTGGGCTTTGTTAAGCTGGAGCCATGGTCTGGCTGCTGACAAGGCTCCAAGAGGCAGGATTGCTGCTATTGCAGCCCCAGGAGGCCCCCAAGACCTCAGGTAAGGCTGCTGCGGCCAGCCCAATGCTGGCCCCAGCCTCTCCTGCCCCACCTAGGGTAACCTGCCATGTGCCAGAAGACGTGCGGCATAGGCATTCCCCAGGGACAACTGCCAGTGGTGCAAGGTGTCCCACTGCTAGTTGTCCCCAGGGAACCAAATATCCACACTTGTGGATGTACCAAAAATCATGTACAGCACTATTCAAAGATAAAAGCCATGCTCTATCCTCTGAAAAGGAAATGAGTGGAGAAAAGTCACAGGTGTCACTTTGATCAATAAAGTGGAATATTGTGAAGTTATCCTGTGGAGCAGCAAATCCGGACAGTCTCATCATCTTGTCTTGCTGCAAGGCAGCATGATGCAGTCATCCTTAGCTCTCTCTATAGTCTCCTATGTATGCATTCCCTCCAAAGGCATTGGCCATGTATTCTTAATTTTTCAGGGCTTTTACTCTAGTTTTGACATTGAAGACCATCCTCTTGCATTTCAAAATCATGCCCTGTAGAAATTGCTTGCTATGTTTTTATCTCCTATGGCTCCAAGAAAACTAAAATAGCTCTTCAGTGAACATGGAGCAGGGGCTCAGCCCCACAGAGCTGCGTCATCCAGCCCTCTAGGCTCCACATGGGTCTAAAAATGTCATGGCAGGGAAGCAGTGGCAGTGTTAATGGCCAATCCTCTGCTGCCAAATTTCCAGATCTGTAGGGAGCCTGGTGAGCCAAATAGCATGGCCCTGTGCATTATATTGGGCACATGGGGCTGGGGCAGTACAGGACCAATCAGGGCACACAGGGCCAGGCTGAGGCAGTGTAGGACCCAATCCAGGTACGTGGGGCCAGGCCAAAGCACCATGGAGTCTGGTTTGGTGTGCTCCCATCTGGCACAAGGAGATATGGGGCCTACACCAGGCATTCCAGGTGGAAGTGATGCAGGGCCTGATTCAGGCACACCAGGTTGGAGTGGTACAGGGCCCAGTCCAAAATCCATGGATTGACCCTGCATCACTCATCTGGCTTGTGGAGCTAAAGGTTTGATCACCACTGTGTTAACAACTTACAAAATATGATGTGATTGCCAAAACAGATTTGTACATCATAGACATCAAGTGATGATAGCATAGTTTTTGCACTGGCACTTGGCCTAGTCATCTGCTATTACTGATTCAGAGTCATATTGCTATATATTGTATGTTATATCTGCATTATTTTTAAAGGTTTTGGTGATGTAATACTAGAAAAATGCATTTAGATTATAATTGGCTGGATAGTGTAGGCCTAACTTTGTTTAGCTGGAAGATTTAGGACTAGATTCTATTCCAGCCTTTAGGATCTAAGTAGACCTAGGTGCATAAGGGTGATTCTATTCCAGCCTACTGAAGTACTTGAAAAACAATGCAAGAGGTGGATGGGTCCTCCTGCTGCTTGTTGTTTGTTGTGACTTGGTCTAAAATGAATGAATGTTACCAAGGTAGGCTTGATGGTGTTTCTTCGAGGATTTGAGCACAGTAGAATAGAATCACACGTAGTTGTGTAAGCCTCATTAGGTGCCCAATAGGTAGAATTGAATCTGGCTCTTAGTGCTCTTAGCGAAAATGCCAGCTTGGAAACAATCTAATACTCCATGTTTATTTATGGAAGAGAGAGGATACAGAACCTGGAAATTCAGGTGCAGAATAATCCCTCCCCACTTTAGAAACCCCTGTCCAGCACTAGTGCTCAGTTCCAAGACAGAGCTAGCGCTTCCAGAACCGACTGCAACTGAAGACCAAGGCAGATGCACATATTGCAGGCATGACAGAAGAGTGAGAAAGGACATTCCATATGTAGAGAGATTGCGAGGGGAGACCTGGGGGGCGGGAAGGCCACAGGGATGCATGTGAGAGAAATGGAAGAGTCAAGGTAACAGAGTTGACATAGTTGGTGAAGCAGAGAGATTCATGTGCGTTTTGTTCAACATTTTACACTTTGCCCCCTAATGCCTTGAATGGCTTAACAAAAATAGAACTAAGATTGACATTGATTTAAACAGATTACAAATGTTTATGTTTAGTGATGGGACAACAAATCTCAGTCCTCCTGGGTAGCTGCTTTTACAAGTCAAATTGCCCCCCAGCCAGGCTAGACTCTACATTTGTTCAATGAGGGGAAGGACAAGACAAAAATCTGCATGCTCAAATGAACCCAGGAGTAGAAGATGCATATAATCATTTTTGCCGTTTTCCCTGCAGATATTTGTGTTGATGGAGCTAGGCTTCCTCCTGCTCCAATTTTTGTCTCTTTTGGGCTGGAAATAGACATCATCAAATGAAGCAGATCAGCTGTGCTTGGATGCGTCTTGGCATGGCTCATCTGCTTCATTGGGTGTAATGCACGTTACTCGTTGTCCCATCCATTGATCTTGCTGGACAACATGAGAATTTTGGGGCATGTTTCTGTAAGTGGGGAAACCCCATCTTTTCCTGCTTGCAGTGACATTCCCCAGAGACCGTAACAAAGAGAGTTTGGCATTCCAGTGCAATTCTGGGGCTAGGGCTGCTGATTAGCAAGATTTGTGGTCTAAATCCTGGGACCTCACTGACTGGAGCAAGTTTGATAGTTTGGTGCGGTCCTGGGGTCGAGGCAGCCAATCAGCCTGGAGTGTTGATAGGCACCTGGGGAATCGCAAATGGAAGAATCCAGGTTTGTACTCCCAAGGCTTCAGAGGCCCAATCCTGTGTGCCCCAAGAGTGGGATGTGGTGCCCCGCTATAAATGCCTGTACAGGAACAGGAAGTGTCAGATTAGCAGGGCTTAACCTGATCCTAGACTGCTTTGCTCTTCCCTCCGGCTTGCCCTCTGACTCTGATCTTTGTGCTTCTTGACCTGGTTTGCTCTCTGCCTGACCTCCTGACTCAGCTTGTGCCTAGACCATGCTCTCCAATTGACCTGGCTTATTGACCCCGCTTATCCCTGGGTTCTGCTTACCCCTCCTGACCATGGTTGACACTTCAATCCCTGAGTGGTCCTAGACCTGGCCACTCACAACCCAGTGTGACAGTTTGCCCAAACAGCTTGGGGTAGAGGGTGTGGCATAGAGCCTAATCTCTTGCTCGTGCCCTCAGACATGGTCACCTTGGATGCCATGGGAGGATCCAGGAATGGGAATTCCTGGGGCACGCTGGCTTGGGACCCGGAAGTCCCAGCTGTGCCTGGCCAGGGAGAGCGTGGGCAGCTCTGGGCTAATTGCTCCCTCCTGCCATAAACGTAAGTGATGTTTGCTGCAATAAAGTGGCACAAATTGATATCACCTGTTATGGCCACAAATTTCAGGCATTTGTGCTATGACAAGGGGTATGATCATCTGTTTAGTTGGCCTTTGTGTCAGGCTGTGGCCTCAAACCTAGGGCTTCAGTCTGGTCAACACAGTTGTTTATCCTGGCCTGTTAACCTACAGCTGGTTTCCCATACTGATCCAGGATGGCCTGAAGCCCCTGTTGGACCTATCCCTTCACCCACTCCCTGCTAACCAGAGTGACCGTCCAGGATCAGCTGACCCTCCACTTCTACCCTATAAATCCCTGCACAGGAACAGAAATTGTCTGGGAAACAGGACTTAGCTTGATGTTAGACTGCTTCCATCTTGCTGTCCAACTCGGATCTCTGCTAGATCTCCCAGCTTCATCACCTGACTGTCTCATTGACTCTGCATTCTCCTTAATTTCCTGACTTTCTGACTCAGCTTGTTCCTAGACCTGCTTTCTGGCTCTGCCCCTCCTTCCGAGTCTCTGGCCACGCATGTTTCTCAGCTGTGATGTCCTGTGCTGTCACTTCGTTTCCACTTCCTCCATCCCCTGCATCTTTCTGGCAATTGTAGTGTGTTACAGTTAATTTCTCCAGTTCCCAGGGGGCTTCTGGGAGCTGTAGTTCACATTACATGACCTCACATTACCTTTAATACTAAAAAATTTTCTACAGTATGGTAGCCTTTCTAAAGACTTTTGGAATTACCATAGCATTTAATAGAAAATTACACCTCTGCCATAAAGAAGAAAAATCCAGAAGAGGGAGAGAATTTTCATACCTGATCCATTAAAAAAAAAAAACCAAAATGAAATATAAACATATTTTCTATAGGTTTGTAAGTTCCTAAAGCAATGAATCCTTACTCCAAAATCACAACTGTGACCTGTGTAAAGTTCCTGGCCACTACTTTAGTCCATTCAGTTTCAGAAGAATTACAGATTTGTTTGGGTTTTTTTTAAGTTTCTGGCTTTTATGGTTATGTGAACCAAATGCCATTTATACAGTCATCTCCAATGAACAACAAATCCAAGAGATGGTGAAATGTCCTTATTTATCTTGATAGACATATGTCACTAGCTTTGAGAGTAGATACTTCGAGTAAACTTTTAAAAATCTAAATGTGAAAGTATGTACCTGCAGGAATTTGCATAATAATCACATCAGAACTGAATACACGAATTGCATAAGATGCAACAATAGTGGACTGCCTAAAGTGGTGTACCTTGTTTTCTCCAACTCAAAGGTTTGTTACTACAGAACAGCAATCTTTTATGCAATATCCTATTGCAGACCACTTATTTTTATCTATGGGAGTTCTATTGAGGGTTGAGCTTAGTTTAACCTTCATATATGCTACTAGATTTGACCTACAGACCATAATAACAAAATATATATATTTTTTATATATATATATAACTTGAGCATCTCTACAAGTTTGCTTTGTTACTTCTGGTACAACATGTTTTCACAGGATAAATTGAGAATTCAATCCACTGAAGTCAAATTAATTGCACCAGTGCAACATATGAGTGAAGGGAGAAGTGGTTCCTCTACTGCTGTCTTTATTGGAGTGGCAGCATGGTGATAGTATGATGTTCACTGATTACGTGTGAAACACTTTGACCCGAGCTGTGGTATAACTGCAGCTTTGAGACATTCTCAGGATGCTTCTTCACCTTCAAGGTGTCCTTTTGCCCTAAAGCCCCTTCTGCTGTTTGCTGCTTGACCACTAAGAGCCAACTGAGATGTGCTAGAGGCAAACTCCTTGGTCTGTGGTGCCTCAAAACTTACCAGTTTTGCCCAAGCCTTGTCAACTCTTAACAGAGGGGATTTTGCCATTTATAGAAGGATCACACACTTGTCTGCTCATGTGCTCATAAGAGATAGAGCCCTCTTACTGTAGGATGGGTAAGCCTGTATAGTCAAATGCTCTGGAACCACAGTTAATGCTGACAAATGGATAATAAAATGTTCTTCTTCCCCATAGTTTGGGGCAGGGGGGAACGGGGTACTAACAATGGCAGAGGCTGGCTCTTTTGCCCAAAAGCACTTTCCCTCACTGTTCCCACCTCCCAGCCACACCAGGAACAGCTACCACCTTCACAACCCAATCTTAAATCTCAATTTATTGAAATTGGAGACCTCCTTTATTTCTCTTCAGGTTCCTTTTTACTTTATCAATGGCTGACTTGCTTCATTTCACCATGCTGCCTTCACCCCCCATTTCATTATCCACCCCCATCCCGTTAACTCTCTGCCTCCTACCTTCTCAATCCATCTCTCTCCCTCCACTCCCCCCCAGCCCCTCTGCCTAGAGCAGGGATAGAAGCCTATCTTAATTCACCAGCTCTATAGTGGCCACACACAGTTGTAGCTCTTAATCAGGCCCCTGCTTGCCAGCCCTCTAGTGGCAAGTCACAGGTGTGCAGGTGCGGGACAGTCATAGAAGGTTTTTAGTCTTAGTGTGACTGCTCCAAACTTGAGCTAGCACTAACACAGACCGACATCTGAGCAGCAAAATGCACACTGTGTAACAAGGTCCAAAGAAAGGCATTGGTTACACCCTGAACATCATTATCATATTGTACAATCCTGGCTCTAGTAAAACTTGGGATCTACCTAAACCATGGTGTCACGGCAGGGTCCTACAGGAGGGCTGTGATCTCCTTAAGGCCCCCTTCCCGTGCCAAGTTGGCCCAAAAGCACTCTCAAATTCTCGCCCACCATGTCTTCGATATTCCAATATAGGAAGGCTGCCTTACATCTTCTTGGACATGGTTCACTGTAACCTCTGGCCCTGTGGACTCCCGGACCCCTCGTGGGTCGTGTCCTGCAAATGGGTGCTTCAGGACACCCTAGTCTTACGGGCTATGTATGGCTCCAACCACCCCTTTTACCATGCCCCAAGCCTCACAGCTGGAATAGACATTGTTCGGTCTTGGTCTACACCCCATCTCTGGCCTGTGAGCTCTCCACGGCCTTCTCTTTTTCTCTGCACCTTCTTTCTGGGGCTGTTTACTGCCCTTCTCCTGTGGGGCCTTCTCAGCACTGCTTCCCCCTCCTCTGGGGCTCACCGCACTGGGGCTTCTCAGCAATGCCCTCCTTCTCTGGGGCTTCTCAACTGCCCCTCTCTGGGGCTGGGGTCTGTGCACCCTGAATGCTGCACCCTTGCTGGCGCTGGGGTTCTCACACCACCATGAGCCCCCTATGGGGCCTCTTCCAACCCCTAATAGCCTCACCCAAACCACCAGTGATAAACAGCAACACAAACTCAAGCTCCTAGGCAATAACATAAACAGAAGCCACCTGGCTATAATCATGCTCAAGCCTAATGGGGTTTCTTCATCACACAGCAGTGCCAGACATTGCTCCCTCATCAGGTTTGGTTTGGTTTGGTTTGGCTTGGCTTGGCTTGGCTTGGCTTGGCTTGGCTTGGCTTGGCTTCCCTTCCCTTCCCTTCCCTTCCCTTCCCTTCCCTTCCCTTCCCTTCCCTTCCCTTGCACAGTAGAGCACTTCTTCCTCCTGGGCTGCTGGCAGGGAACTACCTCTGGCCTCTGCCCCTAGGGTTTATAAGGGCCAGGCCCTGCCCCTTACAGTCAGCTGACCTCCTCTGTTTCCCCTGGCAACCCACAGCTGGGCTTATAACTCACTGCTAGGGCTCTTTCCCTTGCAGTTTCTCCTCTTTAGGAGCAGGGCACTTCAGTGCTCTGCGACACATGGTTTCACAGATTATGTGGAAACTTGAAAGAACAGCATTATCAGTTTTTGCTGCAATCACTGGGAAACCCAGAACTGGTCACAATTTTCTGTGAAATCAGCCAGAAAGAGCATAGTGACATAGACTAAGTGAAGGTGCCCTCTACCAATCAGCAGTGAGTAGTGGAGCAAAAAAGCCATAATTATGTAGACTGAGTGAAGGGGCTGTCTGCCAATCAGTAGTGAGGGGTGGGGCTGCTGTGAAATTCCCACAAAATCAGCTCTGCATGCTGTGTGCAGGCCATGACAAACCCTTTGTCTGTCCATGACTTAAGTAGGCACCTAATTATAACATAAGAAATACATTTTTCTATCAAATACCACAATGTGTATGGACACAAGGCTGATAAGGGTAAATGCAGCTTGATGATACCTTTCCACAGAGACTACACATGCCACATCAGTAAAACAAATTGGGGAAATAATACAAGACACTCCATGACCCCTTGAAATACACTGCAGCACAACACGTGCTAGAACCAAAGGTAGTTTATTCTGGCCCAGAGATCTGTGTGGCATTCATATTTTAAGTCCACTGGAAAATAAAATATCCCTCTCCAACCCTCACATGAATTGTGTTTACACTTCTGAGATTTTTTTTTGTTTTGCTTCTGTTTAACAGAAAGTCTCCACCTGATAATGCTATGCTGCCTCAATTGTACTGGCGTGCATGCAGCATCTAGAATGGCTTACCGGTTTCACGATAGTGTATGGACAGTTTGCATGTCAAATCTTGGTTAGTGTCCAAGAAGTTGTGTGAGCAAAGTGACTTAATTTTTACTGAACAAGCCCTTACAGGTGTGCACACATTCTAATGCCCACAATAAAATGTGTGATGTTGGAGATATTATTTATTAGATGTATATGCTACCCTAAGAATGATAAGCACAGAATAAAATATTAAAAAAAGAACAGTCTTCCTGTCTCACTCCTCCCTCCACCCCGCACCCAATCAGTCTGCCCCTCAGAGCCTAGAGGGGAAAAAAATTCAAACTCCATCCACCAATCCACTCCTGCTCCTCTGCTTCTGACCAGGGAGAGCTTCCTCCATGCCTAACCCAACCTCATTTCCCAAACCATATTCAGTACCTCTATAAAAGAAGAAAACAGTTCTGCCCCACCTGCACCCCCACCCCCTGCCATTCCTACCCATTCTTATGTTTCTGTGTCACACACAGGAGAGTCCCTCCAACTTTACTGTCCCTTCCAAGCTGAACCCCTCCCCTCAAAGAGGACCACGGCTGTCTCCAAAAACCCATTGGTCATCCACTTCCCTATAGGAAAACACATTGTTCAATTAAAGCAAAAGCAAAGCAAAAACCCACATCCTTTTACCCTGTCACTTTCCCCAATGAAGAGCCCGTAAGTGTTATCCTTTGGGCATGGGTACCCATCCAGAGGTTGCCTGTAGTTCCCTACAAAACTGCAAGATGGCTGGGGCCTTGTCTTTCCAACTTGGCTGGCCATCTAGTTCTCCTGCTCAGGCTCCCAGCCCTTTCCACACTCCAGGTTCAACCCTCAGAAGCAGGAGAGAAGTTATATTGCTAGCAGCATCTGCCACCCTTGGGGCTGTTTTAGTCCACATGGGAGCTTGGGGGCTGTTCACAGCAACAGCATTTTTTAGTTGCTGACTAATGGATACTGCTCCAGTCAGCCCAAATAAGAAAGGAAGTCATATTAACTATACAGTGCACACTGAAGGTAGTTAAGTCTGTGTCTATAAATATTTGGCCATGGGTACCCCTCCCAATGGCCATGGGATCCCATCCCAGGGTTGCCGGTTTAGGGATGCTGAACTTGCCAGCAACAAGTGGAGTAGGATTTTTTCAGGGGAACACCAATGTTGCCTGGGAGAAGAAAACATCTAAAGGACAAAAATGGATAAGAACAAGAGATGGAAGTATGCAGGTCATGAACCATAGACATTGGTTTCTTCCATCTCTATGGATACAATCTCTCCCCCATATTTGATATACTTCTTTAAAAGTAGATTGGAATCAACAGTTAAACTATATTGAGCAAATATCCAGCAGTATACAAAACAAATGCAGTTCCAGGGAATAGCATTTATTGCATGTGGTGTAGTAAGATGAAAAACATTCAGCATATCTGTGACTGCCCACTCTAGCCCCAAGTTATGCTAAGACCAAATGGAGTTTGGGACAGTGGCATGCTGGGAGCAGCACCATCAGTCCTAAGCGAGAGG